>JAIPRK010000517.1:0-184018 GCA_025469195.1 Chaitophorus viminalis
TTAATATTCAATGATTGAAAAATACTATTTTAAATGTTATTTGATTTAAAACCGTGAATCGATTTTGGTAAAAATATCACTAGATTTTACCTAACCATAATTCGATGCAATCCATGATGTTGGCATGCCACTGAATTTATGTCAAACGTGCACATGGCTTAACAAATTTGGACACTTTTTAGTTTTACATTCAACTGGAAGTTTATGTTTTAATATAAGTGTTCATTTATTGTACTTGAAATAAAAACAAATATAATAATCGTATACTTATTACTTTAGTCTTTATTCAGTATCTTCTAGGTCCTCTGGTAGATATTCAACTGTCGATGTCTTCAATTTTAACAATATCCATCGCAGTTATCATTTTAACAAATAATGCAAAATCTGCATTGTTATTGTAATCTGTATTCGGATCTAAATTACATTATTTTAATCGGAAATTGTTGTTAAATGGTACTAACATTAGTTAATACTAGTACTTGAAAGCATCTTTCACAGATGACATTGAATTTCAGCATTTTTAAAATCAAATGAAATAAAATTAGGACATATGTTAGTTTTTAATTATTTAAGTTTAAGAAAAAGATTTTGGTAAGTTTTTGCATGTTCATTTGGGAGAAGGACCATTCACATGAGTTTATTAATTGAATTCTGTTTAATTTGGCAAATTATTCGACATATTAACAGTATAAGGAATACAGAAAAGTATGTATATTATGACATGAGTGAAATATGCGGCCCAAGCTAACTTACATTAGGCCATTAGTATCTTCCCTTCTAAAAAATTTTGGTAGTAACAACTGTAGATATGTAGATGCCGTTTGTAGGATTTATTTATTGTTATAAGTCATAATATTTCGGTTTGAAGAACAGACTAAAGTACTATGCAATATTAAAATTGTAATATAACATCGGATTTATTCTGCGATAAACAAATCAAATCGCATAGGTATTTTGATCAGTTTTGAATTCGTTGAACATGTTTTAAACATTTGTGGATAAAATAGTCTGTACACACATATCAAAAAGATATACAAGTATATATACCGGTTATAGTGTTATGTTTTTGGCTCTCAAACATAATTTAAGTAAATATTTAAAAAAGCAGGCAGATACTCGAGTAAGAGTCTAGGTCTCGATAAATATTTTAATTATGATCTTATATTTTTCTTTCCTTGGTGAAAGCATTGAGTGAATAAGCTGGTAAACTGATAAGACACTAGGCATTGTATGAAACCAATATGATTGCATTTGAAATACGATTCTGTCAAAAGGTCGGTGTGATCGATAAATATTGGATATCTGATCTTACATAAATGTAACTCAAATGTAACACGTAATAAAAATAAATACATAAATATGCTCCCGTTACAACAACAAATTCTAAATTTAAAAACCTATTGTTAGACGTTAATGATAAATGTTCATTTTCTAATATTTTTATCAGTACCTGTATATAGAAATATTCTATAATAACTAGCAAATACTTTATGGGATCGAGCCCTGATAAGTGATATATCAATAATAATGGATGTAAAATGGGGGGCCGTTGTTCCCGAAACAAAAACATCCGAGTGAAAGAAAATCAAAATCTGCTGTATATATAGTGTACATTGTACATACACAGTATAGTATAAATTGTATATAATTTTACGTCAATATACAGTCAAATTCGCGTATAACGATGCCGTATATAACAATATTTCGGGTAAAACGTTTTGAAGAAATGTATTTGGTTGGTTCTATATGTTATGATGTGTAGTACTTTTATTCGTATACAACGACATCGGTTATAACGATGATCCGGATATAGCGATGTTATTTGAAACGAAAATTGGATTTTATAATAACCTATAGCGATTATAACACTGCCTCAAACATAACATTTTAAAGGGGAAACATGTAGTGTTGGTAAATGGTAAATTATCTAATGAGCGACTCACGATTCTTGTAGCCTCTAATATGACTGGTTCTTACAAAAAAAATTGTTTGTAATTGGAAAATCTAAGACTCTTAGATGTTTTAAAAATGTCAAAAACTTGACAGTATAATATATTATAGTATACATAATATAATTTTCAAGAGTTTTCGGACAGCCAAATTTTTTTATCGGTATTTAAAAAAAATAAAAACTTACAAAAATCGAAAATTTATACTGTCTATAAATAAGTGTGTGCGAAATGGAACCCTCCCTTGCCTTCGTACAGCACAAATTATACTATTTCTAAATCTTAAAAACTTGTATTAAGTTTAATTTGAAAAACGGATGGGCCTCGCTTTGCTATACATTTGGGGGTGGAGTGCACCTCGTTTATAGAATAGGTCATTATTACAATGGATTTGTTAAATTTGAATGCAATGATAGATATCATTTATATGAATAACGATTCTGAACGAAGTTAATATGTTTGTCTAAAATGTGTATATAATAATATAGTATTTTATATTTAAATTGAATTATAATGCAATTTCGTAAAAATTTAAATTTCAAACAGTCATAAAATTTTTTCTTTTAAGTCCGGTAGAAATTTTTTTATATATTTTTGAAGATTAGTTTATGGACAACTTAGTGTTAAAATTTTGAACCTTAAGTATAAACAGAAAAAATTTTATGAATTTTCAACTACAAAATAACTTGCAGATTTTAACATATTTCATATAAATTTGAACTTTATGGGCTTATAAAAAAAATTTGAATGAAACGATCTCCGATATTTTTTAGCTACAATTAGTATAACTTATAATTAATTCTTTAATACAGTTTCATGAGTTTTCGAATGGCTAAATAAATTTTATAGATATTTCAAAAAAAAAAAACTTACAAAAATCGAAAATTTAAATTGTCTATAAATAAGTCAAAATATGTCAAATTTCTATGAAAACATAACCATGTATAGAGAATACCAATATAAAAATTTTGTGAATATTTCAAGTTGTTGCGGTTTTTCGTTTTTGAGTTAGAGCATTTTAAAAAAATATTTTTTGTAAAAACGTGAATTTCCCCGTTTTTTCGTAATTTTTTTATCGTTTCAAAAAGTATTAAAAAAGTTGGATTTTTGACTCGCCCAAGTAACATCTACTTTCATTTTCCTTTCAGAAAAGTTGCCGTTTAAGAAAATCGAAGCACTTTTATTGCCCCAAAACGTGATGACAGACACAAAAAAAAACAAAATAAAAAAAATAAAACACACACATCATGGTAAAATCAATAGATTCCATCACTCCATTCAGAATCTAAAAAAAAACACTTTACACAACTATAGAAAATTTCCAACACTCGACTGTAACGAGCGGCCATAACATACCGGCAAATTGTACCTCATACATACTCGTGTTAAATTTGCCTAAACGATACGCCCTCATACAATGAACATCAAATTGTTAGACAAGGTATGTCAGCCGGGTTTGGTAAATTAAGTTCCATTTTATTAATTTTAGGTAAACTGAGTATCGCAAAAAAAAAGGTGAATTGAGTCCTTCATATAAAAATGAAATCGGGAAATTGAGTCCGTTGAAAATATAAAATTGTTCGTCGATTATATTGTTAAAACATATATTGCATCAGATTGTACATTCCCGCCTAATGTTCAGGCTGAATTTTCGATAGCATCAAATTTTACAACAAATAGTTGTAAATCATTTCACTTAAAATTAAATAGTTTATTATATACTGCACATCCAAATATTTATATTTGTATTGGTGCACTCAAAAAAATTCAATCAAATACTTACATTCAAATAAAAAACAAAGACATAACTGAACATTCAATTTTGAATAAATTTCACATTGGAAAAGAGAATATATGAAAAGAACAAATGACGATGTACAAACATAATGCAATTAATAGAGTTGATTTTATTAAGGCGGTTGGTGCCGGCTATTTATTAAGGATTAAATCATTGGCAACCCGATCTACATGTTGGGTTGTCGTCGCCGTACAGCCATGTATGTGTGAGAGTGTAAATGATTATTAGTGTGAGTAAGCCATAGGGTGGGAATCTAGGAACAACGTGAACGTACGCGCATGCACATATCACTAGTAAACAAACGAAATATATAATTGGCCGTTTGACGAACGAAAATATTACTTCACGGAAATAGTGATCACTCATTATAAATTCATTATTATGATGTAATTTTTTTTTTAATTTGTAAACAATTACATTTTACAGGTCGCATTGAACTCTGATTTTGTAATTCAAATTTCAAATAATGAAAAAAATATTGGTAAAAAAATGCGTAAAATTTACTTTTTTTAAAAACTCATTACAAATGTAGATAAATATTGAAAAAACGAAGTTCAATGCAGCCTGTATAATGTTCCCCTCTATTAATATAAAAAAGAAAAATCAAATTTTGTTTATTTTGCGGGGCAGGATCACTATTTCCATAGTGAGCATTTTTGAGGGTAAAATGACATCGGCACTAGCCGCATTAAGCTTGTATCATTAAAATAATTACCTGTTTAATATTTTTCTATAATTACATATTTTTACATATATTATGACATTATTTATATTATTATCTATCATTAATTTACCGCATTAAATATTTTAGAAAGGACTCAATTTACCTACGCCCGTGCCAACGTTCTCGTTTACTATGAAAATATATCTACCATTTGCATGCAATACGTAATATATAAGTACCAAAATAATTTCACATTCCGAGACTTTCTTTAACAACGCGCTTAAAATATTAAACAGCAAGTATTTTTCTGTTTACTTTTAAATTATTATTATACTAATTATAATAATAATTCCTTCACTTTTTTAGTTTTTTCTTGACACCTTAGAAAACCATTGATAATTTTTTCACTTTTGACCATTAAAAGTACCACATAGGACCACTGTTCTTTCAGAAATGTTACTTAACTCGAAAATCTAAGCATTATTACTACTTAAAACGTAATGACAGATACATAAAAAGACATACACCATTATAAAATCAATATGTATGTTAATATCTGGAAATGATATTTCAAATTTTAATTTTTTATGATTTCTCTAACAAATTAAAATCGTGTATTAGCTACTAATATTCCTTCTAACCACGTATAATGTTATTTATAGTAATTATTTACTTTATAATCTCTTATTTCAATTTAATACTGTTAATATATTACTATTATTACTATTGTTACTTATTAATATTATCGATTTTAATTTTTAAATTGTATATATTATATTTAGTATCTGTACTATATTACCCTTCGAGGATATTAACTTATAACAATAACAATAATAAATACTAGTTGTATTTTCGTTACTCACCAGGAGCATCATCTTGTGTTTACGGTATCAGTAACGACCTTCTATTACTTGTGCAATCTATTTATTTCTTAATTTACTAATTCACAATGATCTATTTCATAATTTTTTTCTAAAACTAGAATTAAGAAATAATTTAAAAACAGTAAATTTTAAAACAACATTTAGGCGTACAATTTTAGAAGAAAACCAATTTTATTTATTTACATCAAATGTATTAGTATCAAATGTAATTTGTAAATGTATCAAATGTAGCTTGACGTATGTAAGGTTTAACACTAGAAGCTTATAAATTTCATTAAGTACTTGAAATAAACATTTGGTTCTTTTATATTTTATATGCTATTTATTTAAACAACCCTGATCCCTAAAACTACAAACGATACACATAGGTTTGTAGGAAATTTGTATAAAACATAAACTATACAATTGAAACAATTTAAATATATTTGGTTGAGATATGTATAGTTTCCCATCATAATATGAAATATTGTATTCAAATGTATTCGAAACTTCATACTTCTATCTTATATTAATCTTCAACGGAAGTTTTTAAATAGTAATTTCCTTTTTTGCTAAAAAAAAAAAAAAATTAATTTTCAATAAAATGTTTTGTTATATATGCATAATATGATATAATTATTGAATGAAGCAGACAACAAATACGAACTTTTTATCAACGTGTTCACCCATAAAAGTAGTATCTTCATTGTTGCATTTATTTTTATTGTAATCATTCAAACTGGAACATTTTTGTGCCACGTAATCTTCTTTAGCCCATATTGAATGAGCAAAATAATGATAAGATTTAATATGACTGCATGAACCGGTAGCTACAAACAAAATATGTTTATTATTTTGAACATACTTAATACCAATGGTTATATGATTTCAGTATTCATAATAATATCTAATTTATATAATTTAAGGTATAAAACCAATATCTATAAGAATATTTTAACCAGGATTCTATAATGCTATACAATTAAAGATTGAATATTTACTATTATTCACTATACTCTTTACCTTAATATTATGTATTTATTCATCGATGCTTGAATACAATATTGCCTAGTATTCATTTAAGTTTTTCGATAAAAGTTTCTATCTACAACAATTGCACACAATGCACATTAATTATTCACAATAATTAATATAAAATTAAAATTAAACACCTATCAAGTAATATTGAAGTATTGAACAAAAAACGCATGTGTGTATTTTATTTAAACTCGCATTATTAATGTATTTATCGAATGTACAGCATATAATGGCTATAATAGCGGATGACTTTTAGTTGTGTTTAACCAAATGATTGTTAATATAAAATATTAAACAACTATCTAATAAAATGCACGGTACTATATCATAAACTATTATTTTCAAATGTATTACATTTATCCGTCACCCCGCATTTAGGTTGTGACTTTCCTCCATTTGGATAAAAATCAATATGACCCAGAGGATTATAAAGCCCGTTTTTATCACCATTAGTATGTATAATATCCACGAACTGTGCATCAGTCACGTCAAGTCTATCTTCTGGGCTACTTTTTTTGTACAAAGGCCTCGCAGGATCTAGTCCTGAAATCAAATTCAAACGAAAATACACAAAATCATTATTAGATCAATTGGTTAAGTACTATTGGTACACAAGTATTATTGGTATACTTTAATTTTCATGATAATTCTAAAATAAATATATATGATATCACCTGTAATTCGAGGAATTAGATTGGTTAACATTTTCCCGGCAAAACCAACGATATGAGCCCCCATACTGTGTCCTATCAAATGCATATCTTCAATTCCTTCCGTCATATTATTCGTTATTCTTGACAAAACTTTTGCTATGTCTTTACCGATGTATTTAGCTCTTACTTTCGCAATTACATATGATATATCAGTTGAGTATTGCTTCCAATCAACACAAATAACGTTGTAATTACCCACTTTAAAATAGGCTGTAAAATATAGCGCATATTTTCATAATTATTAAAGAAAAAAAGATTTTTTTTTAACAAGAGAATTTTTATACATTTATGTACCTAACATTTACTACTTTAACCTATTATCAATATCTAAAATACTTTAAATTGATAATTTTTATCTTAAAATGTAAAAGACAATTCTCTATTTATTTTCAAATGATTATGCGCAACCAGGTGCGTATACAAAAACTTCTTATGGGGTTTCAACAAATGTTAACTTATTTTCTATTGGTTTGTTGCTTTTAATTAAAACAATTACATTAAACAATTTTAAAAAAGGCATTTATGACTGAAAAATATTAGTTTATTAATATTTATTTTAATTAAATACCCAAAATATTATTTTAAATTAAAGTACAAATAAATAAACATATAACAAATTCTTTTAATTTTAATGTTATTAATAAAAAATAAAAACATTGTCATTTTCCTGAGTTAAAATAGTTATTACAGAATAATAATACCAAACATATTTTTCTTTTTTCTTAGCTGGATCATCGAACACTTATTCTGGATTGATTTCGATTTTTCTATGAATATTCATCTACGCTATTCAAATACGGTTCTCTACCATGGTATTTTTGAAATGGGTTTTTATTCGTCAAAATGTCAAAAATGACTTTTCTACAGAATCTGTTATTATAGGTAAAGTTAACCTGATTGATAAAAGTTTATATACATTTGGATTATGATTTACATTATAATAATTTAGGAAAACAACAGTCAAGTGCATAAAAAGATTTATACAAACTGAATAGGTAACATTTCCAATTCAAAATTTTAATATTATAAAAATGTTTAAGAAAAAACTGTATTTCATATAAAAGTTAGTTTACATCCTCGGGTCCATAGGGGGGTTTCCATCTCTTCCCCCTGTGGATACGTCACTGTAGTGCAACGTTAATGTTTACCAGGTACATATTTTAAATACAAATAAACAGTATTAAATTTTCAAAATGGTCATTCGATCGACTTACATTTGATATTCATTGAACAAATACCAGTTTTTTCTTGAGTAGTACCAAGCCAACCGTGTACTATAAGTTTCATTGGATTTCCTAAATCATACGTAGTTGACTCTATCATGCGTGGTTCACTTCTATTTAAAAGTTGACCATCGGTTTCATCACTAAAATAAATAAAAATTAAAAACTTATGTCATGAATAATATTTTAGTCAAAGTATATATTTTGTAGTTATTCAATAGATTTTTTAAAAATCGTAACCTTGTGTAAAGCCAGTAAAACACGTGTTTTGATATATTATACAATTTATGGAACTTATCATGAAATTTGTTGCCATTATAATCTTGATGCTTTTTATAAAACTTTTCAGGAAAATGAGTTGATCCTATAAAAAATTCTGTTTTGATTATCGTTCTAAAGGTATCATATAATATCATTACCTCATACCAATTATGATTGTCAATTCAATGTAAATGATTAAATATCATTGTGATTATTTAAAACAAATTATTTAACATGGACTTATTAGTTAAAATCATAAAAATTTCCGTAAACCTTTTTTTTCATATGAATAGCTTTATTATAATATAAACAAATAAAATATAATACTATTTGAACGTAAAAACATATTTTGAAGGATAAAATAGTTATAAATATGAAAATAGCAAACATTGTATTTATTTATTTTGATGATTAAGAAATTCCATTAAAATATTAGACTCATTTATTATTGCATTATTATGATTCTATATTTTTTTATTAAAACCTATGCTAACATGATATTACACTTTCTGGAAGTTTAAAAACTATAAATGATAATTTTCTTTTAAGTATAACGCTACGTATTAGCAAAATAGTAAAATCAAACTATATTTATAAATAAAAATTTGACCACAGATGGTTTTCGAATTTTTTAAGATTTTAAAAAACACTAATTCAAAAGCTCTAAAGAGTCTAAGAAGATGATAAGTACGAAATATTTGTTTACGATCGTATTTTGATAAGGTAGGTATATTTATGTAATCTAAATCTGTAATATAGATTCTGTATAGAATTTGTATGTGAATTTAAGTGGATTAGAAAAGTGGATTTGTTATATCAAAAAGTGTTAAGCTAAAGTCATAGAACTTCAATCATCTAGGTCCTAGGACAACAGTCTCAAGTATACCTACTCTATAGCTGTATTCATACTAATAATAACCTAATATTCATCAAATATCGATAATTTCATTTTCATTGGTTTGTTATAAAATATATTTTAGTAATTGCGACAATATATAGTATATATTCAACTCTATACACAATACAGAAGCAGAACAAAACAAATAATAAATTGTGTTATTTATATTCAACCATTATTTGATTTTCATTATATACCTTAACACGTTTGTACTTTATAAAGCTACAACACTTACCCATTTGAGTCTCAAAACTATGAATGGAAACATAAACAGTCAACCAAATACTTATTAAAGAATAACTTGATATAGTAAACATCTTTATAAAAAATAATTTTTAAATACAATAATGTTGATAATTATTGGCTGTAGTTAACCTTAATAACATTAAGACAACTAAATAAGAACACTTAAGTAATAAGTTCAATGCAATAATGAGTTAACACACACTTGTGTTCAATGTAGATAAAAACCAATGACACTTACTTATATAAAATATATATTGAATGTTCAATATTCAGATAACGTTATTATTATAGATAGTTCTAAACATTCATGTATGTGAATGTAATCACTAATTATTTGAAGTCTCATTTGTGAACTACTTATGAAACGTACTGATAATATTTTATTGATATTTTTTTCGCACTTGAAATTTCTGACTTTGTATATATTTTATTATTTTTTTTATTATTAAAGAAAGTTTTACTGACGTATATCATCTTAACTTATTGTTGATTAGATACATTTTTTGTATATTATAATAACTATCAAAATTCAGATACCTACTGTTGTTTATTTCACGATATTTTTCTCGTAGCAAAATCATAAATTCTAATTGAATGTATGATTTTATACTTTAACTTAAATTTGTAACTGTTCATCGAAGCTAAAGGTTTCAGATATATAATACTCGTATTATCAATATTTATGCCATCGATAACCTATGAAAGTATATTTTTATGTACCTACCTATGTATTTCGTCAGAAAGTTCACAGACCTCCTATGTGTATACTAATATAATAATATTCAAATAAATAAGGCTGCAATTAAAAACACTGATATGACGTCCAAGCATCAAAGTAAACTATAATTAGTATTTAGACTAATCGACTACGCATTTGCATTCAGCATTCAGTTTGAACATTAAATTTATACGTAAAAATTAAATAATATATGTTTTTGAATTAGTTTATTTCAAATAAACTTACATAATGATTTGATTCTTGGGAAAATTTGACGAGCTATTTTAATACGATTATTTATGTATTATTAAAAATAAATTTAAAATTATTGATTATGCGTGTGTCGAACGAAGAGGCATAGAGTATTGCAGGACACCACAGCCAGTCGCTGTAAATGTTAAACATTGGACTGATGCCTAATTTTGTTATTTGTTTTTTTTTTTTAGACGTATTTGTAGATCTACAGATAGAGAAATAAAATGTGTTTAAATTTGTCCCGTGATGTAACTTGGAACATTTTATTATTGTTCAATCGAAGTATTTAATACTTGATAAAATTAGAGTACAATATCATTTGGTATAGGTACTTAGAAATAACCGAATATATATTTTATGTTTCATAGTCGTTTAATACAACAAGAGAACTACGTAAAAAAAATAAAAAAATAACAATTCTGAACGGAGATGATATGTTGGTCTAAAATGGGTATATTAAAATATAGTATTTTATATTTAAATTAAAATATAGCGTAATAGTATGCAATTTCGTAAAAATTTAAATTACAAATAGTCATAAAATTTTTTTCTTAAAGTCCGGTAGAAATTTTTTTATAGATTTTTAAAGAGTAGCTTATGGATAACCTAGTGTTAAAATTTTGAACCTCAAGTATAAACAAAATAAATTTTATGAATTTTTATTTACAAAATAACTTGCAAATTAGCTTGATTTTGATACATTTTATATAAATTTGAACTTTATGGGCTTATAAAAAAAATTTGAGTAAAACGATCTCCGATATTTTATAGTTAAAATAAGTATAACTTATAATTAACCTTGTATTAAATTTTCAAAAATTTTCGGAAAGCCAAATATATTTTATAGATATTTCAAAAAAAAATACTTACAAAAATCGAAAATTTAAATTATCTATAAATAAGTCAAAATACTTTAAAAACTTATCCATGTATAGAAAAAACCAATATAAAGATTTGGTGAAAATTTCAAGTGTTTGCGGTTTTTTGTTTTTGAGTTAGAGCATTTTAAACAAATTTATTTAGTCAAAACGTGGTTTTGCGTAAAATTTCCCGTTTTTTCGTAATTTTTTTATCGTTTTTTTTTTTTGACGTTTTAAAAATTATTTGAAAAGTTTGATTTTGGACTTACCCAAGTACCATCTACATTAACTTTCCTTTCAGAAAAGTTGCAGTTTAAGAAAATCAAAGCATTTTTACTACCAAAAAAGGTGTCGTCAGACACAAAAAAAAATAAAAAAATCAGAAATCTAAAAATACGCGAATACTGACGCAGTCGCAATGCTGTAATTGTAAATGAACACCAAAAATAAATAATATCCTGTCTATCGACACAGGTATAGTGAAGAAGAAATAAAAATATTTCCTTCGTCAAGTAATTTACATATATTGATTAAAATATCTACACACATAGTAACATATTCAAGTTTAACCATAACAAAACAATTTCAATATCAAAAATACGAATACGTATAAAATGGTTATACAATCATGGCATAATAACAATTAAGTGTAATAACTGCGATATAAATGTATAATAATAAATTTAATATTACAACTGATATACATACAGCCCATACAGAATATAAATACAACGTTACACAAACATATGCTGAACTGATTACATTCGGAACAAAATTAAACAGATAATTTTACAATCAATAGGTATTCTTAATTAATAAATATTATAAATAAGTATATTATTGATGTTTTGGCTTTGCTCATAACAACGATAGATAATAATTACCTGAAAAACTATAAAAAAAAAAAATTAAAATCAAAAAACACATTAAATGTTTAATTATATTTTAATCAACGTATTACATCTAAACTAAAAATTAAAATCCCGAATAGCTGTTGTGTTTGGGAAATGATTCGAAACGCTTACTTTGAACTTGCGTACTCGCCCATGTAAGTAAAATTGTCATCATCATTGCATCTGGACCGCTCGTAGTCTTCCCATTGTTCACATTGCACAGCTTTGAACTCGTCGTCATCTCTGGACCGAATGGATCGTGCGTAAAACGCGAATGACTTAAAATGGCTACAGATCTCACCGAAGACTAGAAAACAAAACTCTGTTCTGTGATAATCGAATCGTGATATTTATTATATTATTGTTATTCCTCTCAAGTTACCACTATAATACATGGATATACGCACAGTATTTACTTCCGTCGCAGCCGGGTTGTTTCGTAATACCGCCATTAGGATAGAAATCAATGTTGCCCATCGGTTTATGCTGACCCAGTACGAAGCTCGACGTGTGCACTATGTCTACGAATTTCGCGTCGTCTTCGCTAAGCCTTTCGCTTGGCATACTGCTGGGAAACAAAGGCCTAGCAGGATCCAAACCTAAAAAATATTAATAAAACAGTATATTAAATTAAAAAAAAAATCTACACATTGCTCTCGAAAAAATTAAAGAGGTTTATATTTATAAAAATGAATTATATAGGGAATATATATTTGTAATAACATACAAATCATAATCTGTAAATGTAAAAGAAGAAGTTCTGACATAAACAACGCACAGTCTAAAAAATGATAGCTAGAAACTTATGTTTTGATCATAGTCAAGGTGTGCAATAAAAAACGCGTTTTCAAAAATCGCATTCCTTTGGCCGTTTGGGCTCTGGGCTGAACCTATCATTTTTTTCACTTACTGGTTACAAAGGTTATATTTTATTTAATTTTATGATGATAGATATAAAGTACCCGATTAATATTTAGAATCACTATGACAACCAAGATAAACATCAAATGACTAATATCGGAGCCTAATTTTTAACAATTTTTCGCTTTTTTCTCAATTATTCAAAAAATTATTGAGACATTCAAAACATTTCCTGCTTACTGTACCAACTAGACTGTATACAAATAATAAAAAAAATAGCTTTTTATACACCAGAGCACTCCCTCCGTGTTTACTGTACACAGGCATAAAAAAAATAAAACAAGATCTATCTTGATGAACCCAAAACCCAATTCATTCCTATAGTTTCACTCAGTAACTAAAACAACGATACTGTACCATAGGAATCCATATTTTCCATAAAACAAGTGGATTTAATGTGTATACAAATCAAAACCAAACGATTCTTCCCAAAAAAATTATAACCTTCTATTTTTGAGTAAAAATGTAATTGATAAAATTAAATCTTGAATGCGTGAGGGTGAATTCAGTAAACCATATCATGATGACAATAAACGTATATTTAGCTGATATATTTAAATGTGGTTTATTTCCTATTCATACTTCTTCACCCACTCTCACAAACTGCTTAAATTAATTATTCGTTTTTTATTACCTGAATATACATAATAGTAAAAAATTATGTATTATATTATATTATATACATCACGTAGGGAAAAATATTCAACAAATAATTATTTACTCGTAGAATACATTGTTTTATTACATAATCGTCATTTCAAACGTAGACTATTTTTGTAATTGTAATTTTCCAAAAATAAATCATTTTCTTTTGGCTAAAAAATTGATACCAAAAATAAATTAAAGCTACCTAATAGTAAATCATTATTATTATTATTATAATTGTTGTTGTTGGTCGATTTTTATTACTTTATAATCTTTTTTTTTCGAAAAAACAATTACAAAAATGCGCTTGTTTGCTATTCTGCTTTTTTCCGATAATGTTTTCGATAAATTTATATACACCCATCATAATATATATATATATATATATATATATATATATATATATAATATCATAATACATCATCATTACATCATATTTTAATACTATAATTTTATGTTAATCGATTAATAGGGATTAGTGTATTATGCGGTTTTTTTATCAATACCAGTAATCCTTTGCACTTGACCCTCGAGCTGTTTACCAGCGTAACCGGCAATATGGGCACCCATGCTGAAACCAATCACGTGCATATTGTCGACGGTCTGAGCCGAGTTATCGACCAGCATCGATATCAATTCAGCAACGTAGTTTCCGATTGCCTTGCACCGTAACCGGGCCGTGAAGTACGGCAAATCCAAAGCGATCAAACTCCAGTCCACGCATATCACGTTGTACTTGTGACCACCCGTCTCGAAATATTCTGTAACAATAAACCCATGAGACCCGTTGCATTCAGACCGCACCGTACTATACGCTGTTATCTAAACGGTCAGACGAAGCGTATTATATTATTCGATTTAAGTAGCATATCGTTATACCCATTCCCAAGCGCGCCCGCAGGATAACGTCCCACCAGGAGCAAGATAAAAATTACTTAGAATATAATATACTCACTAATTATATAATAGTAGAATCAAATGAATGGTAATATTTAATAATAAAATTATAATTTGACTTAAACAATATTCTTATATTTATTAAAGTTTATAGGTACATTTAAACATTATATATTCACTACTACATATTCCCAGGGGGGCAATGGCCCCGTTTCTCCCCCTTGCAGGTGCCCTTACCCATTCCTTGCAGATCGACCAAAATTATATGACCTATATTAATACGGACCCGACGCGTTATTGGTGCTTTGGAAGTCATAAATTCTATGTGATATCCAAATGTGCACATCGAATTCATGGCGGGTAAACGGTTCGTCAAAAACATCAATGGACCGCGCGCAATTATTTAAATATATGTATTTAAGGAACTGCTCTTATCATTACGTGTAATGTTCACTGATGTCCAAAAAAAAAAATAAAATAATTAGTTCGTCAAGACACCCCCTAACGTTTGTTTTACCGACTATTCGGATAAAAAGCGGACAACCGTCGTAACGTGCAACATTATCATTCGCCTGTCACGGCGCATAAACCCGATGATACAACCGGTTCCGACCTATTATCTGTACGTGACCTCGTTTGTTCCTTTATATTGCACGCGTTGTTTGCATATTGCTGTATTGTACTTATATTGTATGACAAAAAATCATACCGAAAGTATGTGTAAATCCATGCGCCCTACAACTTTGTTCTTTCATTGCTTGAACTAAACATTTCAAAATCATAACTGCACTTTTTGCTTTGTCGCAAACACATGATCGTACACATTAACGTTTACCATAACAAATGGTACCTACAACCTGGGCAATAATGGTGAATCGATTGCCCGGTGACCGATGTTGGCATTCAAATGCCTACGTACGCATATTGTGTGTGTTTGCTACGGAGATAACATCGAAAATTACCAGGTTAATACCTAAGTTCTCATCGAAACTCTTTGATACAGTGTATTATATAATTAAATCCTTTCGTTTATGCTTAATTTTACAGTTATTATTGCCATCCACGATACGCGCGCGCGCACAACAACAACACGCTCCTTAGTCCTTGCACAAACGTACAAGTGTGCGCGACAGTAATGACCTCGATCTTATACGTACTGTTTATGTAGTGTGCATTCGACCGTGAATAATTTGCAGTGACACTTTATGATGTATTCTCGGAATGTCACTAGATTATGTTTGTGATTTAATAAATCGTAACAGTGACAATAAGTCGTACGTCCCTGAAATTGGCCCCCCGACTTTTACCAAAAGTAATTTTTTTTTTCTCAAACGAGTATAAAAAACTTTACTTTACCCAAAATCAGCATATTTTTCAATAAATAATAATTATTAACACAATTTGCATACGTTTAATGTAAAAAAGAGGATGAGACTTCTAGGTCGGATGAGACTTCATGTTCCCATGGTTGTGTGGGATAGAAGGGTATAGGTGAAAGACTAAAAGAATGTTGTATTAATCTTTTAATGTTGAATGTACCAGCGCTCTCAAAAAGACGATTGAAAGAGCTGAGTAAAAGAGCTCGGGTAGAGCAATTTATATTTATTAAAAACTTTAATGATATAGCCCCAAATCGTTTCGTCTTAAATGGAATACTAGATGTTCGACAATTTATCGGCTTATCTCTTTGATGACGAGTTTAAAAAGTTTTTGACTCTTGTTCGCGTAGAGTTTTGCTCTTGGACTAGACTTGAACATTCAACATTATATATATCATGTTATAATAATATAGTACTATTAAATGGAATTATGTCCATCAAGTTTTCTAGCTGTAATATACCACACGGATTCTACTGTTAATACGATTCGAGAAAAAATTAGAGATTATCTTTTTTTTTCTGATTTAACGTGATACCGAGAGGGATTTGTTAGATTGGTTTTTCACACTTCTGCCTCCCAGAGTTTGTGACTATATCCTATCGCCAATTTTGCAGTTCTTGGCACTTACACCCGTTATTACCCATTTACCTCACTGCGTGTTCTAGATGTGTACTCTGTTCGTAATTGCAGGGTGCCTACGATTTACAAAGTTTTACGCTTGTCTGTTGCAATGGCTCCGGGTAGCACTCGAAAACCGCAGTTTATCGTGTGCCATCATTACGTGTAATATCCCATCCGACCATGGAATAGTTGGGTAAACTGATTTCGTTTGTTTTCTATTAGCATTATTACACTCCACCAACACATCGTTCGTTAAATCCAGATATTTGCGTCTGAACAGATTTGAACACGTAAACACGCAACCATAGACGTACGTGAAGTTAGCCTCCCTACTTTGTCGAATGAACTTGAAACCTATACGAATATTTTGCGAGTTTTTGGCGAGACTTTGTACATAGTACCTGTGCGACTGTGTCCGGTTTCTTTTGAGCTCCCAGAGCGTTTAAAACAGTGTTTTCTAAATATTATATCAAACCCTCACAACTCAACTGAATCGTTTTATGAACTACGCGCGTGTGATGTACCTAAATCATAATATCATTACAATATTAATAATAATCGTGTATGACTTTCGACTCGATTACACAAAATTCGCCTGCCGATTCGTTTCGAGACCGTATGCGAAACGGACAATTCCTCAATGGTCGGAGCAAGCCAAAAAGCTATATACTCGTAGGCAACAACACTCACCGGTTTTCAGTATCGAACAGACGCTCTTGAAGTCATCGGCGTCGCCCAGCCAACCGTGTATAATGATTTTCGTCGGTTCGCGCCCGTCGAAATCCGTCGATGTCAACGTTTCCGCGTCGCCGGGCACCAGCCTCAGGGCCGTATCGTTGTGCTCTCTGTTAACAAAACGAATCATCTACTGGTCAGGCCTACGAACACGCACAGATGGCGCTCGAGTTTACGGCCCGACCTGACGATGACATGACGACCCAATCGTAATAAAAATAATAATAAAATATTAATTAATAACATTATTATTATAATCATGGTAAAACGTGTCCCGTTGCAACAGAAATTCAATTTCCGAACATGAAGCCGGAGTCCGTCGTTCTCGAACAGTAACAATTTTGTGTGGAGTCATTGTGCGTATGAGATCGGGTAAATAAAAAAATGTATTCAAGCCCGTGTTATATTAAAATAAAAATAAGCATAATACCATACGATACATTTTACAACATTGCATGCGAGAAACCTAATGAAAATATTAATACGTAGAAATTATACCATTAGCTGTGTATTGATTACACTAACTAAAAGTTCAAAAGTGCTGATTCGAAATCCTTCTTGAAAAACGATCTATGATTCTCGGAAATTAACGAGAGAGAAAAATAGATCCTGTTGGTGTATAAATAAACGTTCTCGCTAGTATAAGAACTGCGTTGATGCACTACCAAACGGTGGCCGAGAAAATATGATAAATGTTTTTTTTTTTTTTTATAATGTTTCGTTATTAACGGTGCCTGTCCATCTCCTGTTTTTCGGGTTGCATCTAGATAATATAATACAACGTAATCATTTTTACCAATAAAACATTTCGCTCTTTGTATTCTACATATTTTGTATTGTACATAGATACGCGAACGTTTTGTTTCGCAATTTTTAATTGTAATTGCATGCAGTCTAACCCGGTTATGTGACAAAGGAATTCCACTGTGCGTTTTCGCACAAGTAAAATAACCGCGATACGTACATTAGTGTAATCAAGTGAAATCACACGGATTTCGTCGATCCGTAAAATCGGCCGTAAGCCGACATTAGCCGGTCAGCAGCGGCGGCGGTTCTGTGTCCCGTGTAAGTATAATATACAAGTTTCTCTCACTTGGTGTACAGCAAAAACGACACGAGGTGCTTTTCAATCCCGTTGTCGTCCATCGTCTGCTGCACCTCCAGCGGCCGATAGCCTTCAAGTGACGCGTCCATCATTTCCTCGATCGTGTTCATATCTTTTGACCAACCTGCGAGAAAAACGCATCAAAACGTCATTAAAATAATATAAACTACTGTGGACACCAAACTTTTAGCCGCTACGCACGAGAGGTGTATAATATTATGTTATTATGCAGGTATAATACTGCACGTTGGCATTTATTTTCCAACGCGGTTTTTTTGATTTTGATTTTGAATTTTTTCTATACATATAAATTAATAACTTGATGCGCACGGACCATAACGTTTTTGGCTTACATGTTGTGGGCGCTATCCGCAATATAAATGACCGCGAGTTATTCCCATACAGCGACGCGTCCGTATTCGCCAATGTACATTTCAACGATAAATAACTTGATTTATCGTAGAAAAGTTGGGCGCTGCACTTTTATTTCGTACACGTGTTCGACGGATACCGCATACACTTATTATAACATAATTTAGCGTCATATATTCTGCAGCTATAATCATCACCGTACAGTTAACTGTAGTCATAATAATATGATTATTATACGATCTGTAACTCAATAAATATTCTACCATGGCAAAATATGATAATAATAATAATAATAAAAAAAAAAATAATAACAAAATCATATAGCGGATAATTGATTATGCTTGTACGTATTTTACTCGATAACTTACGTCTCTCACACAATCATGTAGGTACTAATGTATTATTACACCTGTATTACTTCAGTATTATCTCTCAATTTATTATGTAGGTAGGTATTTTTAAAATATTATAATCTCTAACAATGTTCTTCTTTTGTTGTAAGTGTATTGTAATTTAGGTTGAATTACGTTCTTTATTTCGTTATCATAATTGTACTTATAATAAATCACACAAAAACAATCGGAATAGCCCGGCAAATTCCGTATTGAAAATAACAACATCACGACACTACTGCAGAGCACAAAGGCAATTTGATCATTCGTTTTATTTTATAATATTGATTCAGTATACGATTGAACAATATTATATATATATTCGTACATTTATCACGATATTTCTCACATCAAATTATCAAAACAAAAATAATTAAAAATCAAATTAATATTATAAAATATTATTCGTTATTCATTTAAAATAAAATTTAATAAAAATCGAATAAAAATTATTCGTTATAAAATTCGTACATTCGTCAAAACAAATTAAATGTATCTAAGTTTCCAGAATGTCGATGAAAATTATTTGATATAAACCACTACTTTTATTGTTTTCATAATCACAAGATCTTACCTATTAACATTTTTGTGGATAATTATTGACTTTTTGAAATATTAATATTTTAAATTCAATTATATAAATCTATCATATTTTTCAATATCTTGTCATCTCAACTTATCTATATATACAATAATTATTTACAACATTCAATCAGATTCTTTCAACAAATTGTAAGATATTCATTGCCGCATTTACCATTAATATATGGAGAATTATATGTGGCTACAGTGACCCTATATTCAATGATATTCATTTACGGACAAAGTACGTTTTCGCATTATTATTCAAAATTTAGGTTACGTTTCAGATTTTCTGGGACATTATCACTTTCGCGTTAAGTGTCCTATATATAGCGTATCCTATAAACTTTTATTCTGACCCTATTTTTTCTATACAGTGACTGTTCAGCGTAGTGTGTTGATAAAATTCAAATTCTAATAGAAACATGATGAACTAATACCGTTGACTTTGATACTTTTTCTTCATATTTAAATTGAAATACGTCACAAAAAATTCTGTATCAGATATCAATTATAGAAGTTAAATATATGTATACTAAAGTAGTAAATTATCCACTGCAAGTCATATTATAATTTATAACATAAAATCATTTTTATTGAGTCATGAGAAACAAACAAAAAAGATTCATGCCGACTTCCCAATAGTTCCTAATCCTATTTGCAAACAATTAACGAGTCTAAAAATAAGTATAACCTAAAAAAATCTATTTTACTGTATAACTAAACACGCATGCGTTTATATTGATCGCTAGACAAGTAAATGTTAATTTAACTGTACTACGGGTTATAAATTAATGCCGACCAATGAATAGGTTTGTGAATTTACAGAGTAATAATACGAAGAGTTTTAATTAATTATTATTATCGATGTAAAAGCATATTAAAGATAAGATGCTTTTAGAAGTGCGAGCCAAAAATATTGTTTGTCTTTTTTTTTTTATACACAAAATAAAGTGCCAACAATACAATTGGTACAACCGAGCAGGCAACGAAAGTTGCGACAGGCGATCAGGCAGAAAAATATGGGATATAATAGCCTATTCAGTATTTTAAGCGTAGGATATGAATAAATACAAGAATAAAATAATACTATTTATAATGTAGGTGATACGAAATTTAAAGAATAAGATTTTGCTTCACAATTTTTTTTTTCGCATTATTTTTACCGTCTTCCCGCTATTTGTATAATAAAAATAATAATCTATTTAAAAATCAATTTTTTTACTTTATAACATTTAAAATTGAACTTTTCGATAAAATAGTTGACTGGGTATACATTAAAAATTATAATATTTACGAGTTATGATAGTTCTTATTAAATAAAACGCAAGTATAAGAATTTGATATTATTGAACAATTTTTACTTAAACTTATAGCCAATACAAAATTAAGTAAATAGCATTTTAAATTAAACGAAATACCACATTCTTTTATTATTATATACATTTTATTATTTTTATTTTTATTTTTTGTTCTCCGTTTTGTTTCGTTTATAAATAATCAATTTTCTCACTTCCTAATCTCATAAATCTAATACCACCTGTTTGATAAAAACGATCTATATAAACTGCAGTAATATGGTTTGATCAAATGAAGGCACGTGAAGTTCTCTTGGATTTGTCTTTTCGAGGCGGAAAGCCTAAAGGTCGCAACAAAATGATGACCGCGGTCAACGTCGTCAAAACCATAAATCATTACAGTGACCACAAACCATTCTAAAATATAATATAATAAGGGGCTGATTCGTTTTGTATTTTAAGCTAGTATACAAATAGGAAATACGATAAAAAAAAACTAACGGCCACGGCGGCGGTGATCCGATTGGCTGTTTTGGTTCTGCGGCAATAACTATAATATAATACACATCGTGGCCCACATAATATTATAATATTAAAATTTATAGGTACCGTTTACGTATAGTTAATAATATACTCTTACTCCGATCGATTGTGAAGATTATTACACACGTGTGCAAATTTACATCGAGCGCTCAGAAAAAAAAATACGCTCCATAAAAATTGGTATGTTTACATTATATATATATATGTGTGTGTATGTGTGTGTGTGTGTGTGTGTGTATGTGTGTGTGTGTGTGTGTGTGTGTGTGTGTGTGTGTGTGTGTGTGTGTGTGTGTGTATGTGCCTACACGACTACACTAAAAACTCATTTAAAAACGTGTGTTTATTCATGATTTGAAATGGAAATCGAGTTTCTAATAATATACAAAATAGTATATGTGCCAAAAATTAATCCATAGCCGATGTTGCGAAGAGTATAATAAAAATATTAAATAAAAATGCGTATTGTAGTACGCATTGTGAAACAGTTAACTCGAAATGTATAACATACTATCACGTAGGTGTATATGGAATATGCGTACCTATATTATATTTATATACAATATATACGTATATGGCCGTGAAACAATTTATTATCATATGCAATGCTGACTTTTGAAACGCAGCGTTTATAATGGTCAACTTATGATTGATTCTCGATATAAGAGCTGTGTAGAACATAATCTTAGAACATCAATTATTTTATAGTACCTATAATGAATTGCACGTGATTCACATGAATCAAATATTGAGACGGATCATTTGACGTACCTAAATACATTACAGGGGTTTGTTTTCTTTTTTCTTTTTTTCAAAACGTACCGCGTTGTTATTACGTGAAGTCTAATAATATTCTCCAATAGACGAAAACGTACAAATATGCAAAGATATGCATTTGCGTACAAACCTATTTTCAACTTTTATAACTACAACAATGCGTAACGTCGTGAGATGTCACGTGATATCAGGCCGCCATCAATTGCCAATACAAATCAATATCATATCGCAATGTAACAAACAAAATCTCACGGCGCGTCTACATTGCACCATACAATATTTTCTTGTTATCTTGAACATATTCAATTTAAGTCTCATCGTTTCTCTCTTTGCGCAGTTACACGTACCTACTAAATAGTTAATTGAATAATATTTTCAAACTAAATTACAATTATTAACGTTATGTATGTTATAATCATATCTTTAAATTTTAAAATAACATTTACATTCAATTACCAAATGCCACGTAGGTATATGGATGTATACCTTAAATGTATCTCATCGTTTTCTCTTTTTTTTTTTTTTAATTAAAATAAAATAACTCGTACCTACATCACGTTTCTATAATTAATTCCTAAATTAAAGGTTTCGTATTTTGCTCCGATTAAGAACAAAATCCGTTGATTTGTAATACGGTTGGAATACTTTTCAGGTCAAATATGTATATAATAATCTTCTATATTAGTACATTTATTATGCTACAATCTTGATACATAATGCGTCCCGGAAACGCGATGTGGAATATTTTATTACGATACTTAAAAAACATCCGATCTCATACAGAAGTTATTTTTGAACACCAATTGATTATGTAATTTATTAAACGACGAATATATAGTCAAATAGAAAACACCAGACCGTATCAACTTAATTAGCAAGTGAATTATTTACAACAATAAAATAAACAATTTTCACCTCTACTGCCAGCAATGTATCTCGCAGAATATTAAATACGTGTCGTGTAATACACACATATTAATGTATATATAATACAACTGCATGTTTGATGCGTGCAACTGGTAGAATGTATTTTTTGCCGTACATAATATTTGAGAGTTTACTATAATATTAAAAATCGATAAGGTGTATTGGGCTACTTGGGATAATTCGTCTAATATGTTGATGGAAGGAAGAGTTTCTGTGCGAAAATGATATTGTACAGAACTATAGAAGTAATAATATTCGAAACGAATGTGAAAAATCTTGCGTTTTAATACGCGCCCATGTTGATATTTTTATTTGTTTTATTTTTTTTTTTTACAAAACAAGTGTATGTTGGTCAGATTTTCGTCAGCAGTGAAAGCTGTTTCCCACGCGCATACGCACACGTACGCAGATAAACCCGAAAACAGTATAATAATAATAATAACATGTAATCCATGTATATACTAACTGCGAGCTAGTACAGTAGTGGTTATACGGATGAGAGATGAAATCTTCAACACGCGAACACACAAACATACACAGTACACAATCATATTGCACTAGATCAATATCACGCACCATCAGCATATATGGTCACTATCGCCTATTTTTAACACTATATCACATAGTCCAACGTGTGAGCATGTGTGCCTGTGAACGAATATTGGACGTTATTCAAAATCGCGAAAATCTACTGAATCGTTCGTCTTTGATCCGAAAACGATCGCGGTGTGCATAAACCACTATTATATTGTTGTGCATGCGGTGTGTACAATAGATATATGCATGTAGACAAATGTGAAATGAGAGGAATGTGCGATGCATCTGCGATGAATATTGAGTACAATACACACATATACCGTGACCACGGTCATCATTGTTACAACATAAGTTGTAAGCTATAACATACGAAGACGGTGGCCGATACAGTAGTTATATATATATATATATATATACATATAGGAAATGATCTGTGTGTGTGTGTGTGTGTGTGTGCCATTATACGACTCAAGTAAATAATAAAAATATTTGCTTCAGAACACGGCAAACGGTCGTTGAATATCAGATATAATATAGGTATAAATGTATAATAATAATAATAATTATAACACTCCTGTCCATAGAATCAGATTATGTTTAGATAGGTCATGTGGGCAGTGACGTGCGGTTCGATTACCAAGTGCCAAATGACATTTACTTATTTTTAACATCGTCCGGTGCAAAATATTATCTTTAAAACGTCGAAATGTCTACATATTATAGTTTCCAATGATTAAATAAAAATGAATAACATCGATTGTGCACGATAGTTGACGTCATCGCTGCAGAGAGAAAGTGCATAAAATTAATTTGTCAATTTTTGAATACTCTACACACTGCTATAGACAGAATGCATAAAAATTAAAAGTAAAAACCTACAAGAGGCATTTAAAATGTTTTAACAATTTATTTTTTGTCTTATAGTAAATAATTAATATCAATTAACATGTATATATAATTAACTTATAATAGTACTTTATTATCATTAAGTTAAACATAGAGAATACACAAACTGATGTCAATCTGGAAAAAATTAGTATTTTTTCTCCCAACATAACTAAGTATGATTAAATATCACCTAAAATATGGAAAATTTCCTAAGATATAAAAAATGCTATAAATAAATAAAAATTTAGATTTACTTATTAATGAAACATAATTTTGAAGATGAGAAATATGTATAGTTTGTGTACTGACATCGTCCAAGACAGACGTTCAATAATAAATACGAAAGTCACATCAACATTTGTGCACAAGTTATTATTATAATAGGTAAACATAATACTGCACTACGTATAATAACGATTGCTTTTTATTAATCCCTCATTAATTAAAATTACGTTACAACACGCGAACACTGTTATGTTAGTAGTGGCTAGTGGTTAGTGTATTAACAATGTAGGTTTACCTAATTAGTATACATTATTATCAACATTGTTGCATTTTCGTCACATAAAATTAAACGTACATAGTGTATACATCGTAGTAGCTATATATAATGGACTTACCGGAATGCAGTGAACAAACGAAAAGCAATAGAACACCGATGACGCGTAACGATTGCATTTTGCCGAAAACAGCTCTATACGTTTATTGCAGTTCGCCGGCTTTGTTTTCCAATATAACTAAACTGAATACGGATAATACGTGTTTGATATACCTATACTAACGATAATAGTTTACAACAATAATTGCCGCAAGAGCGTGATTTTATCTAAGCGAATATTTATATAATCGCGGATTACCGTATACTCGAATGCGAATTAAATTTAATTAATATTATGTGTAATAATTAACGACATAAATATTATGTGTAGGTGAACATATAGTAATAATATAAGATTGTACAACGTAGCGATGTGTGATGCACACGCATTTAACGGAACGGATAAAAAAGAAATAAAACGATAACGCCGCGGTTTGTCGTGAAAAACACTATAGAGTATTAAAATATAGGTATAATATAATAGTCGTCGCGCGAACGTGTACGAGAAAAATAAATACGCGACACACATAATTATATTATCTCGACCACGCGTTTACGGCCATAGATAGATAATAATATTGTAACTTATACCATTGCCCATTGTGCAAACGACGACGTAGTCGGATCAAACGCATACGCATATAGGTATTATAGAGTCGAAACTATAACATACAGTACACAGGATTTTATTTAACCTATTTAACATAATTACATCGTATACTGAACACGTCATATTATCACAAAGATTGACCAGTTTTCCAAATGCGCACACGTCATACACCCTGTACGGGTGTGCATAATAATTACAATACAGGTACGTACCTATATAATATTATATTATTTATTCGTTTATTCGTATTGTATTTTTATATTACCCGCAAACGCGCGTTTAAACCCATACTTAAACAGTATTATTATTATGTTATATCCATTTCGGGCGTGAAAACGACGATACCGTTTTCGTGTTATTGTTTTCGCGAAAATCAAGTGCTTACACTTTACAGTGCAGGTACTTAAAAACGCAAATGATAAATACACGCCGCACTCACACACATTCTCGCATCGGCAACGTTTTGTAGATTTTTTTGATCTTTTTTTTTTTTACAGGTTTTGCGTACCCAATATATATTTTGTTTGACATTGCCGGTCGCCATTAGAGTGTATGTACGCATACAAAGTTATCTACTCGAAAATTGGATTCATATGAATGTATTATAAACAGGGATGTTGCATTTTTTTATTAATAAATAAAAAAACGACGAAATATACCGTTTTTCTTATTTGAAACTTTCATTTTTTTTTTTTTTTTTCATAAATAATTTTAATGTTTTAAATTGTTTGTGTTTCGAACATAACAAGAAAAGAAACGCACGATTAAAACTTTAAAGCTGTGCACTCACTCTGTACGCTCTATATATATATATATATACTATGTATAAGTAAAATATATGTAGGTATAATGCAAATAAAATAAAATGCATATATAGGTAGCCAACAATATGGTTACTTCATTACTCAAACAATTAAAACAGTTGTGTTCGTCTGCTGCCCGACTATACTATTACTGGTAATACTTGTGTACATAATTGATGTGTTATTATGGATGTTAATTTTTAAATATTCATTTTGCGTTATTATTCATCATTATAATTATTAACTTATGTAATAAAAATAATGAATTGTGTATACTTGAACTACTCAACAAAAGTATCATGTTTATAAGCAAATATGCGCGCGCCTGAACGTGTGCAAACAACATTAGTATACGCGTAGAACAAATGAAAATATGTTTTTAGTTATTGCATATAGGTTACGAAATTCGAATACGAAATGTATATTGATCATTTATTGTATATGCATTTGATAACTGTAACTCGTAACTATACCGTAGCGTTTCAAAGTTTAGCTAATTTATTGTACCGCCTCATAGATTCCCGAAATAATCAAAAAATTATAAATGCATCGCTTTTGTGTCCTGGGGTTTTTTTTTCACTTTTGTACCTACATAGAGCGTATTCGAACAGTGGAAAAAAGAGAAATTATTCTTCAATCGGACGAAAATCGATTGAACCGGGCGAGTGGGCCGAATTTTTGATTTCATTACAAGTATTAAATTACTGTACATACGTAGTAGGTAGGCTATGTAGGTTCGAGGAACCAAAACGTTGCGTTCGCTGGATTCGATTCGAATGTTGCGTTTTCTTCTATATTTATCGGTCAACTGCGTGTTATCGGCCGAGAACTTAAAAAAAAATGAAAACATGTTTTCGTACAAAAATTTTTAAATACATTCATACTAGTAGGATTTATATTATTTTAATGGCACATCATTAATACGTTCCGTTAATAATTTCAAACACGCATGACAGCCCTGAATCAAGACTTGTTTCTGGGTCTCGTTTACAATATCCATCAAGCTTATTTACACATAGATATGTTATGCATCACGGGAAATATAATAATAATAATAATAATAATAATAATAATAATAATAATAATAATAATAATAATAATAATAATAATAATAATAATAATAAAATAGGTATCTATTTTGATTATTTGATTTTAACGGATTACCAAAGCAAATAAATATTCATATACGTATATATGCATATGCATAAATAGGTTTCACATTATAATTTAATACACAAAACGCGTATCACACACACACACACACACACACACACACACACACATAATATGTATTAATAATGTTTCCCGTGTATTATATGTTTAATGTACGCGTAATGTAAATATTATGTAAACGTGAGTTTTTTTTTTTTTTTTTTTTATCAAAAGATGCGAGTACACAAACGTATATAAATCGATTTGATGAAAGGCCTCTTCGCCGTGTGTACACTATATTATGTACTGCACACGTATTACTACTCCGCGCCACACGATATACGTGTGTGTATAACATATAGTTTTTGTATCATAATAATTAATAATAACGGCGACGCGTCTACATTTGAAACAATAATTACCAAGGTTATATTTTCATCGGAATATTTGAACAACAGTCAATATGTATAGATAGATATAGGTATATATAGATACTCCATTATAATATTGTATTCGTATTACCTATTATATTTAAATCATATATATCGTATATATAATCGTATATTATGATATTTATAGATAATAAATCGTTTCGGATCGTAAATGAAAAAAATCTGAATCTAACAGAGACTTCGCACACGTTGTTTGGACTGTATAGTTTATGTAGACTATATGATTTTTATTTTTCATTCGTACATTATACAGTACTACACTGCAGTGGATAATAAACATTAGGTGAATGAATCTAAACCATAATATTATTGACTCTTCTCTTATAAACAGCAAATTACGTTAGCAGTAATAGGAGATCCGCCACGATTTATTATGGTTGAAAATTAAAATATTTTCCACAATATAATAAAGACGAACTTAAGTTTGGTTTTATTTACACTGCGTGCGGCCTTACAGTTACGATTTCGATTGTTTCAGCTAAAGAATAAAAAATAAACACATGTTCATCGGTATCGAATTGTTAAAGAATTCATTAAATCCTCGTGGGGCATCCTGTTCCTGTAAGTTATGAAATATAATTTATTTTCATACGAAACCGAGTGTATGATTTGGTAACAATAAAGATGCGGTATCGAACCACTATAACTGTAGATAGGTACTTTTAGTGACACGCTGAAAAAAAATCACAAAAGTAGTTTATCGACTTTTCACGCGAATTAAAAATAACCAAACATATAAATAATACGTTATTATCCTACGTTCACAGACCGCAGTAGAAACGCAGTAGCACGTGATTTTCTTTTCACCGTGTAATTTCGCATTCATGAAATGTTGATGAATTGCCACCACCAACACGCCTCTTCCATGTCACACGGTTACGGGCAACGGCACCGCATGCGCGTATACAGGTGCGAATTCGCTGACACTCGACTTTTAAAAAAAAAATTGATTTTCTCATTCCATTTTTTTTTTTTTTTTCAACGCGTGGAAGTTTTCAAAGTTATTCGCACATGGCACATTAACCGTACCGTAATCTATACATGCAGGATGGCACCGTGTACAATTTTCGGGATATATGATAATAATCTCCTTTATTAGACACGTTTTAGTTCGTTTCACCACTTGTATATTTATACTACCCGAATCCGTACATCGGGCTTCGCATCATTATAGCAGCCACTAAATCCGCGGTGCAACTAGAAGAATACATATTTTATAATAAAATAGATTAAAATATAATTGTAATGCAAATATAAAATGTTATTCACCTGCAAAAACTAAATTGTCTACTCGATAATAGTAGTTAAAAATCCATATTCTTTTAAAAAAAAAAACCCAATCAATGCATTGTAATAATAATTCCGCACCAGAATACTTCGTGATCATATCCGGTTGGTGAAACTGAATACTGATAAGTAGTGGTGATCCAGACTAAAGCTGATGACCGGCGTTTCGTATATGGATAAGTAAAATTGATAACATTTTGATATTTGAAATTAAAATGATGATCAACTAATGAATTCATCGCGGTTTACTCTTGTAGACTATTAAAAGACATGATGCTCTTTATTCCAGACGGGTTATTTTTTGTGCTCTTTTGATTATGAGCCGTTGTGGTCCTTTTGGCTTATTTTCCGAAAACTGCGCTCTCTTGGATGACTTGGAAGATTAGCGGTGATCTTGCAGCAGTGTGCAGCTGTGTAGTCGTTGGTGGTAGGGCTGGGGTTCAGAGCTCGATTTGAGGGGTGCTGCTGCGGACAATAATAAGGTTTGCACCGCGCAAAACTTTATTTCACACAGCCCGAGGACTTCACGGTGCTCGTATGTGCAGATGGTACGTGCCGCAAACTCTACGCTAACGATTCAAATGCGGTACGTTGTTAAATCTTGATCTTTATAAATTGTATTACAGTTGAAGAGCGCCAAAACGAAAACGTGAACTGCAGTTGTACAATACCGATGTCATTATATTATATGTATTGTACTATATTGCAATGAGTTAGTGGCGAGCGATGAATTAATGTTTTCTCGATTACGATTATAGAAATGGTAACATAATAATATCTATAAATAGCATGCCTACACGTGCGCTTATATCACAATTAACGGCATTCCATTGCCTATTGCTAATTAATTATGTTTTTTTTTTTCGAGTAAATATATTTTGTTTTCTCTCCGGCAGGCTGCATTCGAATACCAATCAAATCGTCTGTGCCCACAGCGATCTAATCCTTTTACACCCGCGTGTTGGATGCATAATATATCCCGAAATATATGGTTCAGCCCTTATTGAAATTAGGGCCACCAGCATCCGGCGGGAACCTGCAGGTACAAAATGATCAAATCTTTCTGCACGGATGTCGGATACATAACGGTCGACGTTTCGGCTGCAATAATATAGTTATGTTTACTGGAAGACGACGAAACGCACATTATGTCGAACCAACGTGATAAAGAGAGTATTGAACTCTCTTCTATGATGTATGTACTTTTGGTCATCCAACGGTCGTCGAATAGATTTTTTTCTTTTTTTAATTAACACCAGCAAGATTTTGAGTATTCATTAAAGTTGCTAAGTGTTAGACGTTTGTGACTCATGACTCATACGAGCAGATTGTTTCATATAACATTATAAAGTTCAAAGTCGAGAAAAAACGCTCGCTTTTTCGCTTTTTGATATTCATAATGCATTATATATATATATATACAACGAAGCATTTATACTGTTCATTAATTTAACGTTGTTGTAGTGGAAAAATATGTCTATATACCTGAAAGTGATTTATAATCTACAGTGTATAGTGCATGTACATATATATATATATACATACTTAAATGTATATTAAGCCTTTGTAAATTAGCCATTTTTTTAAAATACTAAAACATTTTATTTACGACCTGAAATTCTTGGCAGTGTAATCTTTAAAGTTTATAAGCTAAAACACTAGCCATAAATATTTATTCAGTTATTTTACCAAATATTTTTACAACTAAAACGTTGTTTTGAAAACAGTTTTCGTTAAAATTGCACAGATTTTTTAAATTATTCTCTCGGAATAAACTGCTCTTTTAAAAGTATAGTATATACTTGCAACCGTTTTTAATAATAATGCGTTACGAGCGCGAAGCTTATAAAGTAATAATCTAATTCAGTGTAATCATTTCTCTCTTTCTCTTGCCCTCACATTTATTTCACTTATTTTGATTTCATGCGAATGTTCAAGAACAATTTCCTATTGCAGTTCTCATCGCAGTAGCAATGTGCTAAACAGTAAACGTATTCCTATAGGAATTCTTAAGATACGTCAAAAGTTTTAATTAACTTATGGTACACCATACCGCTACCTATAGTTTTCCGGTTGGACGTCAGTCATCACGGACACGAAATATTATATACAAGTAAATATATATATATATATATATATACGAACATGCCTAAACTCGCCATGTTCCTTGGTAAAAATAAGTAGACCGCTACAGAAATATACATGTAACATTAATAATTATAATAAATATGAACAATGAAATGATCGCAAACAAACATAAATTTCAATTGTATACCGCGTAAATGAAAATAACTCAAACAAATAACAAATAAGTCGAAATAAAAATACGACATTATACGTAATATATATATATATACATACATAAACATCTCGCAACCCGAACGACTGAAACGAATATAATTATCTGCTCTATAAAATCGGATAACAAATCATTTCCTCGGTGTGTGCTGTAGTTAATAACATGTGCAGTGGCCGGTTGATGACATTGCATATGACTGCACACCACGTAGATCGTGCATGTAAATGCAATATGTAGGTATAACGTATGAATGAAAATTGTAATTTTTATTTTATTTTATTTGCACTCTTACTACGGTCTACGACTAATCCAACGCTGCAAGCCATAGCTATATTATATAACAGTGGTTTTCTCGTCCACCCACGCAGGTAATATTCAGCGAATGAACGTGGGTGGGTAATAAGCCCAAACAATGTTCTAAATTAAAGGAGATTAAAAGTAATATATTTAACTGAATAAGTTCAAATAAGATAAAAAATTAACTTATTAACTTTAGTTAATACCAGAAATAATATTATAGATATTATGTATTCTCAATATAGTTAGTTATACATAAAGTTGATTAAATGATTTATATAAATTAAAAGCAACTTTTTAAAATGAATAGTAAAAAATTATTTTGCTTTTCCTGTAACTTTCAAGTAATTACTAACAATTTTATTAAATATTCATTATAATTATGTGGTATACCATGATGGTAATATAGCTAGGTACGAATTTATGCATTCATCTATTTTGAATGTAAACAATTAATTTAATAATATTTTCATTTTAACTTAGCCGATTATTTCTCTAATTAATATGAAAAAGTTTAATTATACTAATCATTGTATTAATTGAACCAATTGACTACTACAGTAAACTTTGTCCACATGTGTGGGTAAACTAAAACTAAAGTACTTACTGTATTTTTGAAACTATGTATTGAAATTTATAATTTACCATTTATACTGGAATAAGATTAAAGTGAAAATAAATTAAATTCGGTGCTACAACAATCGTGTTGTGATATCAATTTTAATGCATTTTTCTAATCAGCCATTATCACATTTGTTTACTATTGGGTAAGGAGAAGAGAAAAGAATTAACTCCAGTGATTAAAACTTATTTTATAGTTTTTATTTTTGAAATAATATGTGGTGGTGTTTAGGTACAATGTTTGCGATTTGATCGTTGACTCTCGTTTACTTAGGATGTATCCTTCTGATACGGGTGAGTTGATCGAATGCTATTGCTACGTTAATTGCTTCGAACAACTTAATAATATGCCGAGCGTCAGGTCAAAATAGGATTCCGTACACCTATCATATGGTCGATGCGGTCTTCGTCGTCAAACACACAAGTCAAGGGCAAATTTACGGGAGGACATGAGGTCCGGACCCCCTTCCCCTTCATTGATATCCACTCGCACATGTTCAATTTTATGTTTTTAACAATTTTTAACATACTATACGAAAGATGGTGTAAAGAATTTCCGACGCTTCAGTTATCAAAATGTTCGATTAATATCAAGATTTTTTTTTTGTTATTGATTTGGTACCAAACATGGTTGAAAAATATGAGTTATTGGTTATTAATTACACGTTCTGTTGATATTAAAATGAATTAAACTATAGCGATTAGCGGAAGATGATAACGCAATAATCTGACTTTTCGATCACGTTTGGCAATCGACGCCAATCGAACGTATCGTTTATTTGTTGGGATTAACTTATTAGTCAATCATGGTTTTATTATTATCATAAAATTTATAATACAAATTTCTTTTATTTCTAGAACCTATAGGCCAGTGGTTCTTAACCTTTTGTAGATCACGGACCCCTGATGAAAGATTTTTAGAAATCGTGGACCCCCTGGCCAATTTTTTTCGAATACCTTTTTAAACATCTCATGTTATATATACAAATTAGATATAAATGGACGTAACAAAACATATACACATTTATAATTATTCTTATTACACTTAATTTTTCATAAAAATGTAAAATAAATAATTTTATTTTTAATATTCATAAAATAAAGTTTTTACATGGTTAATGTGATGGTTGGTGTTGCATTCGAGACACAAGTTTTTGAACATCGGACTAAATACTGAAAAGCTTTAAGACTGCCGCGGACCCCCGACATGAGTATTGCGGACCTCTAGGGGGCCGCGGACCACAGGTTAAGAACCGCTGCTATAGGCTATAGCCATAATAAATGCATTCAATATTTTAACAATAGTTGGGAAATTGCATTTTTCAAATTTTTTACACATTAATAATCACGCCTTTGAGACCAACTATAACTTTACAAGTATATCGATCGTCAACGTCCGTATCTCATCCATTGAAACCTAAATTATCCCATCACCGATTTCCGAATAAATACGAGAATTAGCATTTTCATTAATTGTATAAACATAATTTTTGCGAATTGTAGACTGGTTAGGAAGTATATTTTGCTAAAATATTCTTAAATGATGGAAGATTTAACTTCCATAATTGTATGTCAGATTCTAACATTGCTTAATATAAATTTAGTGGAAAATTTGTTTGTTCATAAAAATGGTACTGTTATTAACATCGCTCAAACTATTAAGTATAAATGTCTGTACATTTACGCAACACACGTCGTACTAATGAAATAAAATACTTCTTTACTGTCTCATAATATACATCGTTAAATAATGCAGTGTAGGTAATTCTATAGGACGGTCGATAAAGATAAGATTAGATAGGTATACACTATATATTTACAACAATTCAACAAATAAACCAAAAACCATCAACGTTTGTTAAATAAATATAATTTAAAATGAAAAATATAATAAAAATTTAAGTTAAAAATTAACAAAACATTCTCGAAAATCTATAAATATGCAAAAAAAATAGTTCTATTTAAGCATTTATTAGTCAAATCGTGTACAAATTTGACAATCATTCAATTTGCAGGACTCAAGGAAAAAACATGCAAATAGCAAATGCATATAAATCCTAGCTTTGATAATAAGTTTTGGTTGTGCTAATGACTCGATTTTTATATCATAGAACCATGAACTAACGGATGTTATTTTTATACATAGATAATTATTAGTATTATCCCGACCTACATTTTTCAGTTTTCCATAGAGCGGAATATTGTAACGTTGACACGGAATAGCATACAAATTGTATACTAGCCCTCCCACGGCTTTGTGTTCTGAAAATTATCTAGACCTCACCATAACAAACTCTTAAATACGCCCCTGACACAACACACAAGTCAACATTATGGATAAGTCTTGCGGAGGTAATATAGAGACTGGTCGTCCGATGATCGCACGGTATGTTATAGGTAGAATATTTGGTGATAACACTATATTATTCAGCGGAGGTGGTTTCGGTGATAAGTCCGCACACAAAACAAAACCACCATCGGTAAAATGTCTTGTTTAGTGTTTTTTTCCTTTTATTGCTTTTATTCTTGTTTATTATTCCAGACCGAAAACAGCCAAAAATTCCGCTATAATATTAACCACGTCGATAAGACAGCAATAATTATAATAAATGTGAAAAATAAACATGTATGGTTGGTAAACAAATCAGCTATTAATATTTAATACGGACAAACGAGTGCGGTTTGAAAAATGTTAAAAAATAATCGATATTGTAGCGGTATGCCATCGATTATAATGTAAAGAATACTAATAAAATGAAATTCTTAAACTAAAATGAATATCCTTTTTTGCCGTCTCGACTTCTCGAGTGATCAACATCATGATTTTGAAAATCGTCCATGGAACATGACCGTATAGTAACACAATAACTTTTTAAGAGGATTCAACTTAAAATTTGTATGTTTAAGCCTAAGGCAATGCAAAATATTATTCCGAAAAAAATTAGGAGCGCTAAAGCCGCTAAAGGACAGTTGTTGAGAAAATTGGCCTCATTTTTCATTATAGCTTCTAGGGACACACGCATAAAATTATCTTACGGTCTGAAAAATAAAAATACAATTTCACTGGCCCCGAAAAACATTACCCTGCTGCACTGTATTATGCATATGTGATCGTGTATTTAAGTATTACTCGGGTTGTCATAAATATATTGTCTTGTCGGTTTCGTTTTAATATTTACCAGATCTGTTTATGCGTACAGAGATTATCTCGAAAAACAGTTCTTAAATTTATCGTCACGCTGAAATATTGTCCGTTAAATTATAATAATGTGAAAATATATAGCTATCTTTATGTATATCGGTGCGAAGACCGTCCGTTTGGCAATCGGAATATTTTAAAAAGCTATACCGCATTATACGACGCAAACGAGTGCGCGCCACAGTGTCGACATCTCAGCGAGCATTTAAATAAATTAAAAACCTTAACTATATACAGTCGGAAAACTATGGCCCCCGCGTACTGCACAACCACAGCGTATAATACGTATATTTATGCTTGCATTCTAAACGGGTGCATTATAATATACACTGTAGCACTGCAGCTATATAATATGTTTTTGTTCAAAAATCAAAAGTCGGTGGCGTCATTTTTGGATAGCGAAATTGTACTCTTTTAAATTCCATATTATGGTATTTATGCCGGCTTCTTAAATCTTACAGCTAATACATATTACACATATAGTTCTATGATTATCCTATAAATATAGAGCATTGAAAATTATATTATATATTATCATTGTTTTAACATTTTACAAGTGAATAATTGTATATACGTTTTATTTATTAATAATAATATATACTCACCTACTGTTCGATAGGTCATCTGTAGGAAAATATGTGCGTTATTTAATTTTGCTGCACGCGTTTGAAAATCTCAGACAGAAACACAGTTTTTGGTCAGCACAAGCTAGAATATGCGTGCTGGTAAAGAATTGAAATGACACCGCTACCCCCTAACACGAGTTACACACGCATAGAGGTGGAGATTGATCCTCGATCAAGCCCAGCCCAGAACCCTCAGTTTTACTATATATTGCAGGTCAACGAAACGGACGACTTGTTTCCAATATATATACTTCGGTTCTGTTTTCATGATCGCGGTGGACCGTGTCCATTCCAACGAGTGTAGAAAAGTCGCGAGTCACAACCACTCCCTCTCTGGCTTGTTATATAACAAGAGAATATGGATGAAATACTTATTTGTATTTACCCTGCAGTTGCAATTAAATAGGGGTAAATGGATATTGTGAATTTCAGAGTAATATTCATTCATTCCTCACAGAAAGTGCAGAGATTATTTGAACTTTTCCTATAACTTAAAAAACCTCAACTTTATGTACTATAATATTATTTTCATTATTCGATCAACTCGCTTAGTCATATCCGGTGTTAATATATATACAAACCATAGGATGCATTTATTACAGGGGTGGTTAAAGGGACGAGGTCACTTTAACGCATTTCATGCGAACCTATTCCATTGATGGAATTCAACATAAATGTCATTATTCACGAAAAATCATAATTTTATATATTTTTTCATATGACATATGTTAACGTATAACATTGTTCTTAGTATAAATATCGAATTTATACTAACTATTAAAATTTCGAACTATTAAAATTAATTTTGTGTACCTAAAATTATATTTATGTTGTAATGATTTATTACTAGGGCTCGGATTTATATGTATTTATCTAATCAAAGTATGTATTTATACAACAAAAATATGTACTAAAAAATGTATAATATGTATTATCAAAAAAAAATAATAATAATAATAATTAATAATAGAATGAAAAAAAAAATTATCTAACTATCTAATTATTTTGATAACAATTAATAATAACATGCATTTTTAAATTTTCGAATTCGAAAGATCGCCGATTATGTTGTAAAATTGCTTTACGTTGTCTGTAAGATCTCTCAACTTCGACTGATGGTATAGGACAATATTACATGTTGACTATGTCTGAAGGAAAAAGTTCTACATCCAATGAAGCAAGAACATATATCGACAGTAGATTAGATTAAGTTTAAAAATTGGTATTATTTTGTTACTATTTTGTACTTTTAGAAACATGGGAAAGTCTGTATTAATAAATAATAAATCGTAAATAAACAAATTGTCGAAATATGTAAAAATATGTAAAATAAAATATAGTTAATTTCATTGGAAATCCCTTGAATCGAATTTACCACTTACCTAGATTAATTTTTACATATTATTATTATTATTATTTGGATTTTTCTCCAATTTTAAAAATTTAGATACAAGCGAGGTATAAGTTTATTGTAAAATATTTGCGGAATTTTATCATATGTAATTGTAGAGGTAGACATTAATAAAAATTAATTAATTTTAGAATTTATGCACTTAAAAACGTATGTATCGGAACTTTAAAGTTTAAATTTCTGAATTTAGTATTTCTAGTACATAAAAATGTTTAGAATCAGATAAACTTAAAGAAATATTTCCAAACACAATAAAATATCTTTCTCATTTTTTTTTTTATCAATAATAATATCAATAATTTTTATGAATAATGTATGTATTTTTTGACCGTCTATTTTGAAATTATAATAAACAATAACAAACAATAAGTAACAGAAATTCAAACAAAAATTCACTCTTTATTGAAAAGTATATTTAATAAATAAACAAACAATAATAATACATTATATATTTATGTGTTGAAAAAATGTATACATCATAATTAAATATTATAAAGCCCCGAAATAATGTTGAACCCAGGACCCCCCTATAACACCTTAAGACGATTGTGACTGTAAGAGTATACATAAGCAATAAAAAAACGTTTTTTTTATTACAAGTATGTGCTTTATTAGTTCAAAATAATTGGTGGTTGGACATGGGCTCTCCTGTTCAATTATTGTTCTAGGCATTTTTGTATATTGTATATCGTCAATTTATTCTCCAGCTATAACCATCACTGGTTTATTACGATCACTTATTGAGAACCATCACACATTATAAGTAGAATATTGTTGCAACTTGCAACAGTTATAATCTTTATACCTACTTATACTACTACGTTTTAATAATGATGAGTGATGATCATTGTTGCGCGTCTCATAAAAGAAAAACACGAGCTACAATAGTACAATATTATACAACTTAATAATATTATGAGTGCATAAAAATACCATGTATTGCAGTTATATTCTGTAAAATTGCTCCCGTTGAACCTGCAAATTTACCAGATGAATTTTAAAAGCACCTGCGTATATATAATATATAGGCATATTATTGTCATTTCCCGAGTTTCCGTGGTATATGTATAATATGTCCGAAGATTTACGCGGGTCTGATGTCAAAATAAAAATATATTTGCCGCCCCTCGTGCAAGGACCAGTGGTGTACGCAAGGGGGATGATGAGGAATAAATCCCCCCCCATTGGCCTTTTTTTATGACTTTATATTACAGTTCATTAACATAATATGTGGTTTTCACTTATCTGTTGAAAACAAAATTTATCCATGGAATATGAAAATATCTGCCGTATTGATATTTAACTGATCAGTGATAGGTACCAAAGATATTTGGTATCCAGTGGACAATAGTTATATCCTAAACATAGATTATAATATTAGTATATATGGTTTTGTATTCTGTGTTTATAGTGACAACAAATAATATCGTTATTTATGATAATTCTTAATTCTTATAACAATTTCTAATTAAATCATTTAATTTAAAATGTTTCAACTTTTAAACAATAAGTTGAGTTATCAAATTCTTATTAGTTATAAATTAGTTCTTTATAATGGTTAAATGCAGAGGCTCTATTTTATCATTTTTTTTTAAAAAAAAAAAAAAAAGCAAACTTGAATATAGTGAACCCATGCGTCCAGAATTAACTTTGGAAAGACCTAACGATGACACAGTAAATAAACATTTAACTTTTAACCACAGTTCACTTATAATAAACACGGACGGATATACCATATAATATATACAACATAATTTAATTTTATACTATTATGATCACTGTAAAGTGAAAACCCTTATATGTATGTTTATCAAGCATGTACATTTATTAAAACTTGTTAAATGATTTTAATACATTTTTAAAGTTTTGTTACTTTTTTTTCCAGTCATATTTATCATTAGATAATATACATGGTATAATACATACACTATTTTATGACATCTCCCTCCCCCTCCCGTACAAAATTCCTGCGCACGCCACTGGCAGGGACCATAGTTGCGTCTATGCTAACGCAGTAAGAAATCCTGGATGGCTAGATCCACTGTCAAATATTATACTGTAGTCAGAGCACAGAGCGCCTTTACCGTTTTTGTGCATGGGGACGTTTGCTTATCGCGGAACACTGATAAAACAAGCAACAGTCAAAAACGTGTCATAGCAACAAACGATATGGAATCTAAAATTATTTTAAACTCTATACGATTGCACAATTTTAGAATTTTAGTTTTCCAGTGCGATATTATTACTATCTGGTGCACTTTTTCCTTTACATAAATGCATTCAATGCGATCATCTTGTGTTTTAATTATTTTTTTACATAAATCTCGTTGTTATTTGAAATTAAAAAATAATTGTTGTGAGGAAAAATCCTTGCAATTCCGCTTCATTTTTCACAAATGTATTGATTCGTATAAATGAATTACATTGTTTTATGAATTAACAGATATGAACATTAACAATGTGAAAATTTAACAAAAAAAAAAAAAAACTTAAAATCAATCCTTAAAATTTATACCAACTATTTTTTCCCGTGTGTTTAGGGATATCTTTAAGGGGAGGCACTTGTTTTTAGGTCATAAAATACCGTCCATGTTTCGGTGCTTTCTTTAGTAATAGATCCGAGCCCTACGCATACGGCGTATATTGTGAACGCATTATAATACTATACGGATCGGTTGCGGTGAGAACGCGCGCGCCGCCGTAACATGTCCAACCCAAATGAGACCTCTACACAGGAAATAATAACAATCGGATATCGTAACGACATAATTTCAACGATCGCGTAACTATATAATAATTTTCGCGGGATTGGAAAATGTCTTCTCGGCCGAACAACACAATAGAGCGCGCGGGGACCGAAAACCGACGATTTCACTGCGCCTCGTACAACACCACCCCACCTCTGTATACTCCATGATCCGTTATTGGTTCACGGTTGAATGTTTCGTAAACGATCGCACTCCGCTGGGTTGGTACACGCACATGAATTTTTTTCTTTTTTGTACTATTATTATTATTATTATTATTATTATTATTATTTTGGCCCATTAATCAAATATCGGTTATCGGTTTTCCTATTACTTTACCGCGGTAGCGGTGCTTGATGTGTACATGTATAATAGTGCGTACATATATTACTAGGTTTATTCTTCAGCTTTTGTTTTTTTTCCGAACAGGACTTGGAAGGTAAATAATAAATGAACAATACGTGACGTAGTTTTTAAAGGAATAACAAAATGTATTATATCATTCGCAATATTTTACATTAAAAAAAAAAAAAAAAAAACATTCAATCAAAAAAAAAACAACTTCTATTAGCGAACATGTTTTTTCATACATTATCAGTATATATAATATAATAAAGCTCTAAAAAAAATACAATATAATATTTTTTATTCATATTTTTTTATATTAATAAAATATATTTATATCATTTTAATATTATTATATAAACGTATCCTTCTACAAATTTATCAATTTTTTTTTTTTTTTTAATTATTATTTCTTATCACCCGGGTAACGTTATATTCATCAAATTATTGATAATCTCACGATGTTTAAAAAATAATAATAATATAATAAATAAAGGAAGACTTAAGTAATGGAGCCCAGACGAGTTATTTTGGGAGGGGCATATTATATGTATCATGTATGTACTCATTTGCGAGTGTAAAAAGAAAAAATAATAAATAAAATATAAATAAAACCAAATGCACGAAAGACACTTTCTCTTGCTTTTCTGTAGAAGGTACGATTGTGTATTTTTAAAGAAAATAAAATTAACAAATACAATATATTAGCCGCCCGGACAGTGTTGTTTTTAATTTTTTTTGTGGCACGCACGTCATATATAATTATTTAAATTTTATTTAAACACGTATGTCTCATTAAGTATAAAATATACTAAAATCGCTAGTAAATATCATTATCACACAGTTAAAAAAATTGGAAAAAGTCTGGAAGACTGTTCCTAGCTTAAAAATATTCGCACTAAAAATTCTCTACTAGCAGCGAAAAACACTTGAAAGAAAATCGTTAATCAACTCTTTTAGATATATATTTATATTTATATAGGAAAACGGTTTCTACACGGCCGAATGAGAACTCGCGTAAAATATTCCCCCTCCCTTGTGCTCCTGAATCTATACGAAAAAACAAAAACAAAAAAAAAAAAAAACAACTGTTAGAATTAATTATTTTTTTTGTACTATCACTACGATTAGCCTACCAATCGGTTACTATAAAATTGTCTACTTTAATAATATATTGTCTATGTTGTTTAAATAATTATACATTCATATCTTTACATATTATTATATACTCTTTTCGTTTGTTAAATAAAAAGAGACCGATTGGATGAATTTAACACAGCCCTTGTTTGATTATCTACAGTTACACAAAAAAAAATATACATTTATATATTTATTTACACATTTCTATTGTAATATATATACGAATATATATAAATTTACAAATATGTATTGTAAAACAATAAAAAAAAAATACAATTCATACGTATTATAATAATGTAATAATAATAAAGTTATAATGATGAAAATAAAAATAGACATACAGAGGAAAACAAAAAAAAAATTATTTGCGCGAATTGGTCGTTTTATTGCACGTTAAAAAAAAAAATAAAAGAAAAAAATGGTATTATTTTTTTTTTTTTGTGTGTGTTTATAATATTATTATAATAAAATTATTGCGTTAAACAAAATAAAACATAGGTACGTACGGGTAGTTATAAGGTATATAATTATTATATTACATTTAATCAAAAATAGGAGACAGCCAATAAGTGAAAAAAAAATAAAATAAAAATAGAGTTCGGTGTGTTAAGTTTGTCGACCGCCTTCTTGGTCGTCGGAGGACGACAACGACAACGATTAAGACTCTAACGAAGCTATCAGGTTGCGGAACATGGCTGATTGCATCTCGCTGAACATGGACGCCTGTCCGCACGACAGGTTGGTGGGCGACGTGGAACCGGCCGCAACAGCCGAGGACGGGCTGCCGCCGTAGTGCTGTTCGTCATGCGCCGAGGACGACGGCGTCAGTGGACAGCAGTCGGAGGTCACGGCGTGAACGGCCGCGGCGGGCAGCAGCACGTCCTGGTGCTCGACAGCGGCCGGCACCTGGCCACCGTACAAGTCGAGGTTGTCGTCGCAGCACGTGTCCATCAGCGACCAACAGTCGGACGAACAGAGATCGGCGGCGGTGACGACGGGCGATGACGTCGCGCCGTTGACGGTGCCCGCGACCACGGCCGCCGCCGCCGCCGCAGCAGCCACCGCGGCTGCTGCGGCCGCAGCCGCCTCGTCGGTTCTCAGTCTCTTGGCGGCCGGATACTCGTGCATGTCGAGGTCCACCACATTCACGTCCTCGTCCTCGCGCTGATTGTTGTTGATGAACTGCGACAGCAGGTCGTCCAGCGGCTCGTCCACGGACCTCTTCCGTTTGCCGCACGACGACGGTGGCGAGCCAGTGCCGTCCGTCGACGTTGGTAACTGCATCATCAGGGATTCAATGGTGTCGTCGTCGTCCTCTTCTTCCTCATCGTCCACTTCCTCGTCATCGTAATCGTAGTGCACCACGGGACCGCCGGGCACCGATACCGTCGCCGACGACGATTGATGGTGGTGGTGGTGGTGGTTGTGTTGTTGTTGTTGTTGTTGTTGTTGTTGTTGTTGTTGTTGTTGTTGTTGTTGGTGGTGGTGATGGTGGTGGTGGTGGTGCTGCTGCTGCAGTTGGTGATGATGGTGGTTATGGTTATGGTGGTGGTGGTGGTGATGGTGGTGTTGATGCTGTTGTTGTTGTTGTTGTTGTTGTTGTTGTTGCTGGTGAAGGTGGTGGTGTTGGTCGGCGGCCAACGAAGACGACTGTTGCGCGTCCGTCAGCGGCTTGTTGTTGTTGATGCTGTTGTTGTTGTTGTTAATGGTACTGTTGTTGTTGGTCAACGTTTTGCCGACCGACACCACGGTGCCGCCACCACCACCGACGGGCGACTCCCTCAGGTTGGTGATGTCGACCAGTTGCGGGTTGCCGCCACCCGGTCCGCCGCACGGTTGTGATTGCTGCGGCCCGTGGTAACCGTAACCGACCGACGTTGGAGACGGTGGTGATGCCGGCGACGTCCGTCCCGTGGTGCGGTCGTCCCGGGTCTCGGCTTGCAGCCGCTTCACCGTGTTGTTGATCAACACGGACCGGCACAACGAGCTCTCGGCGTCGTCAATCTTCTTCATCTTGTTCACAGATATCTTGAGCACCTTGCGCCGCTCTTCTTTTAACCGGTACTTGGCGCTGATCATGGACGGCCGCGAGCCCGAGTTCCAGCCGTAACTCCTCCGGGTGCCCAACAGCTCGTCGATCTCGTCCATTATAGTGATGTTCTCGCTAGACTCGACGGGTCTCATGTCCACAAGCATTTGTCGCGGTTGTTCACCAATGGCAAATCATTCTGCGAAAAGAGAAACGGAAAAAAATATTAAATAAACGTCAATTCAAAGATGCGTATGTTTACATAATGTATTATGTAAATTAAACACACGTCCTGTTCCACCCCCCCCCTCCAGTACGGTGCGCGCTTGCGTGATTTATTCCGTTCGTTCTCAGACACGGCGATTGCAGGCGAAAATGGGTAGCATTTTGTAAAAAAGGGTTTGTTACGCCGGCAGCGTATTCTTCATTCGCTTTGCACGACAACGGGCCAGGTAAGTGGTAAAAACCCTCCAGGTCGTCGTCACGTTTATATTGTTGTGTGCACTGCAGGAACCCCATTGCAATGTACGGGAGAGCTACACCCCTCGGAATCTGTGGGAAACAAACCGAAAACGGACGTCCGTACGAAACCACCGTAAGAGAGAGTGATTTAGGGAGAGGGCAGAGAAAGAGAGCGTAGTGTCAAATAAACACAAAACACTATAATGCGTAGCGCATGTAAATATTATATAATAAATAGGTTATGTACATACGATGACGACGTGTACCACCGCCGCAACGAAGTCAATTGTTCGACATCTGCTGCGCGAAACGTAACGAAACAAAAATAGACGGTTTAAATATAAATATCTACTTGTGGTTTTGATATGTATTTGTTGTTATAATAATTTAACAAAATCGTATCGAAATATTATTTTGGGAGAGAGAGAAAGAAACTAACGCGTAAAAATTAGTTGGGAGGTCATTGCGTGTCGTCATCGCGCGCTTGGAGGTTGCCAAAGCAAGGCCGAGACGATACACACACATGCGAAATTCTATAAAACGTCGATGAGATTCATAAATGCCTACTATAGTACACTAGACTGACCTTGGGAAGCTCCAAGTACGATGAATATTATGTAAATTCATCATTTAATCCGAAGATGGACATTTGAAAATTATTAAACATTGAATTACTCTGAAATTATACACTTAAAAAAATCATTATTGATTTAAATAATGATTCATTGATTGGAATGCGCGAACAAATATATATATATATATATATATATGATTTTTTTAAATATACAAAAGAAGAAAATATCAAAGAAAGTTGATTCAGTCAAAACAGTAAGTATAAGTAACTACTTATATTTAAATACAGACAATTTCTCAATATTCAAATATAAATGCATTTTTACCGGAAAAGCTTTATCAATAGATATTAATATATCAACTTCAAGGCAAACTATAAAAGGACAAACATACAAGGTCGTAATGAAAGACAGTTTGAAAACGTTGTAGCAAAACTTCTGTTAATTGGTACCGACGACAAAATAATATAACATTCATACCTATTATACAAATGAAAAAAAAATGACAATTATATACAATTATATTATTGGATAATTATTCATACTCTGAGAGTAGATGCAATACGGCCGAGTTAATCAAAATGATTTCTGATATGCGATTTAAACGAAATCTAAAAATAAAAATAATAAGATCCGATCATAATTTAACACTTTCTCTACAGTCCAATCGATGTGCGCTACTGCGCAGTTGCCACTCTAGCGCGTGACGAATGGTTCGAATGAAAAATACAAAACGTAACTATGTAACGAGTTGGGAATGTAAATGTGCCGATATTTTCACAATCATTTTAATAATACGATGCCCAGGATATTATGGAGGTATTTTCAGCAATATTTAATTAATACGACTCAGACGGAAAATATTGTGACCGAAAAACTAAAATAAAAACAATACACCCGCCGGTAAACGATGACATCGACAGCGTTCGCGGCGGTATCCCCGCGGGGGCCCGACATTGACCTAGATAATAAATTTGTTATTTTTTCAATTCCCCTCCAGTCTACTCATGGGAGAGCGTACAACCTTGCCGCGCGACACGTTAATAATTATTAAATATTATTTATAATAATATCACCGCGAAACAGCGAAAACACGAATTTCCACAGGAAAAGTGAACACACAACACAAGTGTATAGCAAAATTGACGCAACAAATAAAATTCATTGTACATATACGAATATGCGAAGGGAAATGTAACAATAACAATAACGAATTTTGCTCAAAACATAGGAACAAACAGGTGAAAGCACAAAGATGATAGATTTTTCAGCCTAGGTTGAATTCGCATATTATTTCTTTAAGATTATTATAAGTGTTGTTGGCTTTTCGTTCCGTCCGCCATCGATACGGGGTGATACAGGTGAGGGGAGGAGGCACGCGTGGACCACGGCGCGACAAACACACACATGACGCGTGACTTCGGAACGAGACCGTGACCGTGGTGTCGCTTCGAGCGACTTCTCGGTAGTCGTCGGTACATACGTGGTGGTGCACAAGGCACAACAGTATAAAAACAATAACAACAATAAAAACAACAACGACGACGGATGACGGCGGTATGAGAAATTCAAAGTCGTAGGCTCTACGATCAGGCACACGGTGCGAGTGTACGATAAATCGCGAAAACGATCGAAGAAATGCGCGTGATCAACCGTGGAGAGGGGACGCGATTTATCGGTAGATCTACCGCGCGAATATGTAGGCCACCTCACCGCGGAAGACGTCGAACCGACCGCCACCGCTGCCGCAGGTCGTGACACGACGAAGTCGCGCGCGCGGCACGAGGAGGGGCGGCCGGTTTTGTTTAGTTATCATCATTAGTGGTGGCGGGTACGCACCGTGCACGAACGCATTGCGACTCGACTCTCCGCAGGCAAGGCCGCCGCGGTGAAATTCGCTACACACGCCGCTGCCTTCCCCTCCGTATTATTAATATTATTATTATTATTATTATTGGTTGTTGTTTTTATTACGGATACGTACGGCGACGACGGCCACCCACAGGTGTACGATAAATAATAATATGGTATTATTTACGTTTGGAAAGCGATACGAAGAATAGTACCTATTGTATCTACACACAATATAAAAGCTCAACCGTCTCCCTCCGGACTTGTGTCGATCGACGGAAGACTTTGGGAAGATTTGTCCCGTAAAACAACAGAGCCCTCGTATTAGGGTATTAATATTATAAATCGAAGACGAACAATTAAAAGAAAAAAACTTACGAAAAAATGAAAAAAAAAATAATAATAAAAGATTATTTTTGATAGGGACACCGCACACGCGAAATTGTTATTTAAAAATACTTTTAGGGATTTTTAGAAAATATTTTATGGTAAAGAAAAATAAAAATAAAATACTCTTGGGTTTTTTTTTTCTGTGCGAAACTAAATTACTTATCTCGACAGCACGTGTGGGGTGGTTGGGTAAAAATCCGTAATAACGGGCAGACGGCGCACGCGCGACGCAACACATCGCTGGGCAGCGTGTCGCAGCAAATAGTCCGTTTCGGAATCGAACCGGTTGGTGATAACGCCGGACGGGTGAGAAAAAAAAATAATAATAAACAAACACTTACCGACGATTACTGGTGAAACAAGTCGTAATCCAATAACGTGTCCGGAAAAATGACGAGCACCATTTAATAATAAAATACTCTACAACAATACACAATACGGAAACACTGTTGCCGCAAAACCAATATTGTCGACAATCGGGAAAAATTTAAAAATGTTTTCTTGGTTTTTTTTTTTTTTTATGTTTAATTTTTCTATTCCGCGTAGATATAAGTTCTATGAATAGAAAGAAATAAAACCGCAAAACTGTCCGATTATGATAATGTTTATAATATTGTCGATTAATATCCGCGGACCGACAGTAATATACGACAAAACTTAAAAATGTATTATAATCCGCGTACGGCACAATCACTGGGCAACGGACGCGCACACACTGACCGCAGTACACACAATATACGCGACGGCGTAACGCACAAACGCGCGCGCGAAATTAGACTGGGACAGATTACGGAATCAATTACACACGTACGGTACACGTTCGTACTCACACACGCGCGCGGGCAACGTACACGGACGCACACAACACTCGCACGGCGGACGTGACGGGCGGAGAGGGGTTGCGGCGGCGGCGGTCGTCGTCGTGCGGCGGATGCGAAAAGACGGAACGCACGCGAGCACTTGTGGCCGGCAGACAGGCAGAAGGCGAACTGGAGAATGTGCGGCGCGCCGCGCGCGCTTCGTGCGCGTTTTTCCTTCGGTCCCTCTCTCCGACCCTCGCCCCGCTCGCTGACGCTCCTTTCCCCCTCCGACGCTCATGACGCCGCCGCCGACACAGCTGTAGCCGTCAGTGTACGGTGGGGAGACCCCGTTATGTGTGTCGGCGGCGTACCGTGCGCGCGTGTGTACGACACGGTGTTCGGTGTGTGCGTGCGTTGACGCGCGTCCGTGTGCGTGTGCCCGTGACGTCACGCCGTATTGTGGCCGTATTGTGGCGCTGCCCGCCGGCGCGCCCGACAACCAGACGTGACATCGGCGGCGGCGGTGATGATGGTCGGACGGGCGGAAGCGCGGGCGCGCGCGCACGATAGACACCGCAGCCGGCTCGCCCGCCCGCCCATCAGTCCGCCAAACCGATTCGATTCGCCCCTCCACCGCCGCCGTGCTAATGATATATTATCTTTTTATTTATTTTGTACCCTTTTTTTTTTCACTTTTTTTTCTGCTCTATTTTATTACACGTGCGTTTTGCAATTTAATTACGTCCGGAAAAGACGCGTACAAACGACGAAAACCAATGTGTATAATATTTTATAGACCATATTTTTTTTCAACATATATTAAATTGTCACACGAAATCGTTTAATACCGCATTTCACCGGCCACAGACCGTCGTGTTTGTGCGTACTTCGTAATTAGTCGCAAGAACCAAGTACATTTGATTTAAGATATTAAAATAATCATTATTTATTTATCTTTGGCGCAACGGCGTATTATACACAAATCGAACTACACAATAGAAAAAGACACAGGAAAAGGTATCTCTTCAATTACAAAATACTAGTATAGGATAAACCGTAAACCTATATAGTAATTGTAAACCTACGTGATATTGTATTTTTTTTTTCAACGCAAACAAAACCAAAATTATGAATAACCTGACAATAAGCTTCTACAATAAACGTTTATAATTTTATAATTAATATTTCCAAGACTATTATTTCCTCGTGAATTACAAAAAAAACCATCATTTATAAACAAAAACTCATTAAAATTCTTAACGTGTTTGTGAAAATAAAAATTGAACATGAATAACTTGTATCATTCAAATTTCAAACCATCGACGAGACGATTTTAATGGATTTTGGAGATAAAAATCAAACTTATTGGTATATAAAGTTATTAATCATTGGCTACATGCAATTGTCATTTACATAGTTCCGATAAATAAAAAATATCTTTCTATAGTATTACAATGTATATATTATGGATATTCAATGTTTAAAGTATTCCAAACGAAAAAAATACGATGGAATGTTTAAATGACGATTAGTTATCGAACAACCGAACTCGTAATTTATCTTTCATCCCAGCAAGTCTCGACAATATACATAATATGTATTCATAATAATATTCAACATAATTTGTTGGAAACGCGTTTGGAATGAAGCATTCCTACGATAGCAATAATAATTTGTATTGTCGTACGTGCAATGAAGTTGAGTTTAAAAGTTTTAAGGTTCAACAGTCAAACCAATAAACGACATAATCATAAGCATAATAATGTCTTCCTGCATTTCGATAATAACCAATATTCACTATAATATTCTTATACTAAACCAAATAACAATTGAGGAACTAAAAAATGGTTTTATCGTATTCGAAGGGTTTTAGACGTAGGGAAGTTTTGTCAATTGTGCATAATATGTACATGAAATGTGTTGTATTTTATTTTGTCGTATTATTTCAGGAGAAACGTGAAACCCGCTTGTTCATATTGTATTATTATTTTCGTATTTTTTCCTCTTCTCGTTTTGCGTGTCTGCCGTCCGGTTTGCGTTGTGACAACGGTATTATTCCGAACGTGTCGCGCCGTCCGTCGTTCGTATATTATATAATTAATATCTGTCGTGCGGTATTATATTAAACCTAAACGGGTACGACGACAAAAACAAAAGACGCGCCAACAAACAACAATTACTGCACATTTTAATCTTCGTATATCTCTCTACGGTCTACACCGTCGGACCCACACATATACACACGTCATACGCACTAACTCGAGGCAATGATTCTCTCCACATAGACCGACGACGTTATCTCAATGTGTTATATTATTACATATTATAATTACATCGTGTTGGTTTTTTCCATGTACTATACTTGCATGGCTCGCACTTGTAAAATAATATTTCTATTAAACTGACGACGGCTAATAACTATTACCATCATCGTCAGTTCGTCACCGTCCTCTTCGGATCGGTTCCAAGAGTCAAAATACGACCAACAACGTCGAACACAACAAAAATAATAACAATAATAACTGTAGTATATATTATATAGTATGTAGTACACTAGTACTATAGTAGTTATAGAGAAGCGCGTCCCTTCCCCCGAAAAAAGGAAAATAAAATAAAATAAAAACCGGACGACTATTTTACCCTCTCACTCTCTCTCTCTCTCTCTCTCTCTCTCTCTCTCTCTCTCTCTCTCTCTCTCTCATGATCATCATATTATACTACGCGTATAGAATATTATATATATATATATATGTGTGTGTGTGTGTGTGTGTGTGTGTGTGTGTGTGTGTGTGTATAGCTAAATCACCCGATGATTCTGCCACCGTCACAGTTAGCGTCGAAGGGTCGACATGCGTCGCGGTCGTCAGACGGGCCGGCAAACCCCTATGTATAAAAATCGTCGACGGGTGTCACACCGGTGAAAGGGGATGGACACAAAGACGGTGGATGAGGAGGCAGCGGTGGCGTTGATGACGGGGGTTCAAGTGAATCACGTGTTTACTTTTTGATGCAAAAAAAACCTGCTGCTGATGCTGATATTTATGTATATTATATTTCATTTTATTTTTTCCCGACGATGACGGATTGGAAATCAACTCTTTGGCAGCAAAAATATTATCGTACATACTTTCTCAGTTTATCATGCGTACGGTAATATAAATTAACTTATAAATAATATGTATGCATTTAGTATCGCACGACATACTAAGAAAGCCCGTAGGGTAAGCGTCTTGAACGCGCGAACGACGGAAGTGAAAAATATTTATAACAAAATTATTATAAGGAATTATTATTGATGCCGGTCTAACATAATGTAATGCAAGGGGAAATAATAATAAATTGTTCATAATACCTATGAGTTACCTATGAGTTGTTAATAATCATTCCGGTTGCGTTCAAATGTTTAATCGTTACATTTGATTTGTACATCATAATATAATTTACGTCATCACGTAATCTCAGTGTATAATATATATATATATATATATATATATATATATGTACACACACGCGATACGTACACACACAAGTTTATTGACTAAGCTATATTATCAAACGATACTATAGTGTGCACTGACTGTATAAATTGAATTGGCCTGGCGATTATTACACCTGTAAATTTTAAATAGGTACCTACTCTAAATAACCGTTACGAAGAAATATTAAAATGTGATTGAACCAACAACCGCCATAAATCAATCAAACATTTTATGACGGCAAATATACAGTGTCCATACGGTTTAAAGTTCTATTCGCAACAAAGAAACTTAACACAGTTATACAGAACCTATATTAATTATTACCCAAACGATTTAAATTAGCAAAACCAAAACGACCATAAAATAATCCTTGTACAATAATTAAAATCTGTTAACAATTAAATGTCCTTTCCCTTTGCACTACAATTTATTACATTTTATTAATGTCATATGATACACGTTAGGTTATTATACTTACAATCGTGCACCTACATAAAAACATAATATATGATATTATTATTTATATTATATTATAATATAATATGAACTATGCAATATAATTCACGTTTTACAGTACGGTTATTATATAGTTAACTTTATTGTTGTTTAATGTTATTCACAAACTATGCGCCTGTAACTGTCTACATTCCAATACATTATAATATAATTTTATCGTTTTGTCCACAAAGGCAGCAGGTAACTTCATAATATAATCTCCATTAAAATGAATATAATTTATAAATTGTATATTAAAACTCATTTTGTTAAACTAAATAATTGTATTGAAATGTGTCGCAACGTTTGAATGAACCACATTTTAATAATTATTCAACTAAAACGAGTAAACAAAATCGTAAAAAAAAAAAACCATTAGCATCTCCAAATAGCTGCAGCCTGCAGGCCTCATAACGCGACAACAGATCAACACAGTTCGAGAGATTATCAAGACACCCTCTCGTAATTAGTATTTTGCCGGAAGACTTATACAACACGATGGTGGTATAAGGTTTCGGGGTTTATTGAACATAATAAATCAGTGTTTTTTTTCGGTTAACGAACATTAAAAAAGTATTTATCCTAAAGGAAGTGGTGTTTTATCGACCTACAACGTCGTCATGGTCGTGGGAAGGGAGTAACAGGAAAATGAACAATGCACGAGCCTTGCTTCTTCCGATGATTGCAATGACCGTCTTTGATTCCGATTCTTAATTTGACACTGTGAAGTATTTTTCAAAAAATTATTCTTTGCTCACATCTGCCAATATCTTTTGACATTTAAAAGAATTATCATATCTTCGTTAAAAAAAAGAGCATTTTAAAGTCTGAACTTGTATCTAATGCAGTACAAGATGATGGTACATTAATAACACAATATTAAGAATTGTATTAGTTTAATTATTGCAAAGTCGAAAATACTAATATAGCTATTCGACTATTCGAATGTTTTATTCTACATAGAGTTTTTATAGATAATATACCGACCGAATTCCCGTTAAAAACATTATTTTTGTTTTATATAATATATCAATGTGAATACCCAATGTAATAATTTAAATAATAATAATAACATGCAATAATAATAATAATAATAATAATATGCGTTATGAGAACGTGTACGAATTAGTATTTGATCCCTCGCCGTCGTAAAAACCGGTTTCGTTCCTCTCGGTAGTATAGTAATAATAAGTGTGGTAGAAATAAATATAGTAGTCCATAATATAATATTATATTTTATTCTCTTGTGTGGCAAAGAAATAAACGAACGCGACACAGTGCACGTGTTGGTTAGATAATTATATATGACGTGATAACAAATCGGTATTCAGAGAACAGTTTTTAATTTTTGTTCCCTTTCCTCCCCCGTAACCTGTTGTCTTATTATTATGCACTTGAATCAATTAACACTATGTACACTGTAATCGAATACTCGTTAGCAGCGCAAACACTGAAAATGCGAACGAATTTTGTACACGCCAGTCACATTTTCACCGATACAACTTTATGGGTAGCATTTTAATCCCACACGCACGCACGTGAAATGAAATATCAAATATTCAAATCATGCGATTATTATTAACATCCAAAAGTACCTACTTACAAGTCTCGTTGTAGAACTGCACTTGACAAATGTTCATATGTAACCATGATTCTTCGTGCAATAGCACGTTCGACGATCGAAAGTCGTAAAGTAAAATATTTATCTTCCAATTAGCTATTATGCGTAAACAAATTAGGTATTGTCAATCGACCAAGTAAAATTATCGAAATACGCGCACACGATCACACAACGATACTATTTATTACTATTTATTAAAAGTATAACATTATACTAATCCGAATTAAAATTATATTGTACGTTACCGGAGTATAAAAGAATAATAATAATATATGTATTTATTCCTATACATATAAATTATATATCAATTGGACGTAGTGTGAAAAGTGAAACTGTATAAAAAAAAATACCGTTGAACAGACTGCGTATAATTACGAATTGACGACCTACATGCCAAGGTTCCTCGTACACGTTTTCGCAATATAAAAAAAAAACCTCAGCGGTACCTCACTGAAATTACTGTCAATCTTATAACAACCTTTTATATAACATGACATGTATACTCAAAATCAGCCCTCCTAACGAAGTCAATTGTTGGATAAAATCCGAGGGAAAAGAATAGTATAATTACTATGCTTCCGTCTGAAATCGATGAATTTAAAAATTGTCATTTTTTTTATGTAATTATTTTACTATTGGTGTAATAGTTTAGGTATGCCATTAGCAGAGCAGGTTTTGTAACATGTGATACTCAAAAACTCTTGAAAATATTATTATATGAAAAATTAAAACATAAATGCATCGGATTGTCGGGAATGTAGTATATATATATTATTAATATAGATCGTTGTAATATCGTAAACATATATTTTACACACGCATATTATATACACACACACACGTAATATAAGTGCACTTTGATTTGAAACTTGTTCGGTATTTGCAACGATTTCACGTCACCAAACGATTTTTACGAAATACAAAAATAATCTTATAATGGTATGTCAAAAGTCAATATCATTACCACCACTACATTCCATACAAGAAACAAACAAACATTTGCATTGCACATAATAATCATAATATTACGGCGACCGACGACTGTTTACGTTTTGTTTAAATGAACACATGTGGTTTTTGCAGAATAGCGTAATATACAGCACACACTTACCAATAAATTGCAGTATGTTTAGTAAAAATAAGATAATAGACGACCGTAAGTATGTTATCTTGGTCATGATAGGTATATAATAGTATAAATAATACCGTATCACATGAATACACGGCGGTTATGGCGTTCGGAAAATCCATAACGCTCGACACAATGGAAACTTCGAATTTGAACTTTTTCTCTACCCTCACCCGCACCACCGAACCACGAACATTTCTCGTCTCTCACTCACTCTTTTCTTCTTTATTTTTCCATCTCATTCGGTCACAGCGTACAACAAATTGTTCGGGTTTTCTCTATCTCTCTCACTTTTCTCTCTTCCCGCAATCGTGTAATACTATAATATGTACAAACACGTACGTTGGTCGATGCTTTATCGACAGCGACGGCGGCGCGATTGAAAAACTTTCACGTATCCTAAAAGAGGTATTTCTATTGAATTTTATTGACGAGGGAATTGCGCGCACAGTGTGTTGTCACCCGTCCCCTCCCCTGCACTGCAGCGCTACGTCGAGATTAACACTCAATTTCATTATCCTCGAGAGTGGCAAAAATAAAAAATAAAAAATTCGTAAACAATTACGGATTAAGTTTTTTATACTCACATAAATATACATGTATTTATACATGTTAAGCAATTAAGACCAACGGGCATCTCATATATATATATTATATACCATTTACTATGGGTAATATGGGTATGTGAATATGTGATTCGCCTTCGTAGACGCAAATACGTCGTATGGTGACCTCGTTGTATTATATTGTTGTACGCGTATATTATTATATTATGTTGAATATTTATAACAATATTTTACACTAGTTTTAACGTAAAATATTACATCTCCTCGGAGAAAGTGGTATACCTGTTGTTTTTAATAATATTTTCGACAATTATTGTTCACGCCACACGGTTATTCAAAGAGTTGCAATTATTTTATAAGAAACCAGTATTGCTAGTGTACCTAAATTTTTTAAATAAATACTTTATAGGAGCAGTTCTTACGATTGATGGTAGATTTATTGTTTTATTCCCTTTTATATTTTCTATCACTTTAGCTGTTTCCATAAGTGCTCTATATACGTTCCTCACTTCCTTTATCCATTTCAGCCTTTGTTTCGATTTTCAACCATCTCGTTTTCCCGATTCAACCGGATGAAAGGGTCTTTAATCTTAATCCTACTATACATTAGGTAAATGTATTTTAAATTATATTAAAAATATATTTTGTTTCTTTCGATAGATTATTGATATGTGAAATAACATAATATACTCGGAAATAAGTTTAATAAACATTTTGATACTCGATGGATTTTTATATAAAAATGTTTTACTTTTATTTTTCAATAACAGAAGAAGATAAGTAATAATAATTTTTTATTATACTTGTATAAATAATAAATTCAAAATGATTTACTATCCATATATTTTATTCAATAATTTAAAATTATTATACATAATAATTTATATATATTTATATCTATTATGATTATAGATCCTTATTGATCGTTATTCACTCACTCGTTGAAATTTAAGTTGTCTTTGTGGTTTAAATCATTAGTATACTATTTGCTATCTTTTTTCTTCTGATGAATTAATTAATACTATATAGGTAAATATATATATTTTATTTAACTGTCCTAGGGCAATATATTATCTAAATAACCCAAAGGTCTTTATAAATATGTTTAACAATGGTATACATTTATATTATAAATATTGATGAAGTCGCACTTACAATGAAGTAGCTTCTACTAAAACAGTTAATATTACGTATTATATTGCATAAACGTTTTGTAAAAATATCATCCACAAACTTATTACGTTAACAACTTTCAACCTGATTACCAATTTTTCTTTTTTTTAAACTTTTCTACACGTTTTTTTTATTTATTTTCTAAAGAATATACTTAATATACTATAAGCTGCCTTGTGTATACACTATATAAATATAAGTGGCGGCTCGTGCCTATGTGCGATTGTGCGATCGCACCCCCTACTGAAATGACAGTGTTTGAAATAATATAAAAGTATAATACCTATAATATAATTGATTTGATATTTAATATTATTAGAATTTATTATTTCGTGTACATCATTGTATCATACATAATATATAAATATGTATGTGTATAGTTACAACGCGGTTGTCGATATTTCGTGATGTGTGCAGTGTGCTACGTGTGAATCGCACATACAAAAACCGGTTTTTATAGAAAATAAAACATCATAATATTATCGGCGGCGTCGCGACGCGTCGGCAGCAGCCGTATAAGCTATGATGTACGATGATTTCTGTCGTACAATTAGGTCCTGTATATCTTACCTAAATATATGTGTTATATTATTATGATTATATTGATATGAGCCGCGGCAGGACTATTATTATTATAGTGCGAAAATTTTCGTAGCACATTTTCGGCGGCGACATGTGCGCGGCTGTTGTATAATTTATAGCTAGACGAGCATTATAAGTTCAATTTGTGGACTGCAGTGACGGGGGCTGCGGGTCGCGGCGGTACGCGGCGACCTGCGATTTTGTAAATAGTTTTGTACTAACAGCGCGACGAGTTCGATGTTTACGTCTAATAATAGCTAAAGAAATTCAGACCGACAGTAATGACTGGAAGTATATTTTGTTATCCATATCAATGCGATATTATTATTATTAATTATTGTATTATTGATAAATGTGTTAAAATAAAAGAAAGAAGACCGGATTTTGTATGTAAAATTGAGGTGTAATAAAATAAAATAAAAAAGTAATGCACCTATTATTATTTATTTTTATGAATATATCTTAGTAAATAAATATATAATTTTATGAGTAATATAACTTATAAGTATTATTATTGGTCAAAGTCTCAGTGGCGTCGAAGTCAAATTGTACAGGTGTGGCCAATCGTAGATTTAGTATTCAATATTCATCAAAGGTTGATGGGGGTATGGGGCTACTATCCCTTCAAAAAAAAAATTTATCGCTCTCCCGTATCAAACTACCACGAGCCGCCACTGATATATGTATTATTTTATTATATCATATCACAGCGCCGCCGCCGCCGTACACTCTTGTTTTCGAAATGTACCTACCTATGCATTTCATTTTCCCATGATGAAATGGTGAATACATTGCTTGGTGCAATGGTGCTTGCAGAGCCATCAGTGGATAATAATGCATAATTATAATATTAAGAATATTCCTATGCATTTCTACACCTAATGCGTATTATACACACACACACAAATACACACCTATAGGGAGTATAGTAATTTCTGATATAAAAATAAATGGAACGGTTATCGCGGTATCTGTATACAAACGGATACCAGTGTTATTAATTCAACGTATATTATAATATTGTAGAGTTATATTTATAAATCAATTTTGGCTAAGTGCGCAAATCGACAAAATGGCTCTTTACCAATACAATAATAATATTATGTCCGTCGTAGACCACCGCGTTACGTCATTCGTTCACAAATCGAATCTATTTCGTTATAGACAACAATCGCAAAGCATATTATTATATACGAGCGTCACGTACTCGCGCTTGTATCGGCCTATCGTGCGCGCTGCGCCGGCCAACGACTGACACACACGTCTTGCAGCATTTACTTCAATAATTACGTTTTGTGTTTTCTGAACACATGCGAATAATAAAAATTCACCCTCGAAAAACATTACATTTATATCTAAGTAGATACACATCAACTACACATTGGGTATTCTTAAATAGTGTTGGTAAACATAATAATACTCGGGTAGTTATTGATAAATATTTTACCGTTGAATCCGTTATTTTGTGATATTATATATATATATATATATCCTGTAGACTGCACTGTATTATAAATATGCGTATACATATTATTTTGTATATATATTTTTTTATCTGTCAGTGTACAATCGATAAATATGCAACAACGCACTGCAACCACGACGTAATAACGATTTAATAACACGGAAAATAAATATATGAAAAATAAAAATAAAGAACGTTACATTCGATATTTCATTATATTATGCCAAAACGCAGCCAATATTATAATGTCACATCAACAAACGACAATTGCAGTAGCGCTGTGCAATGTAATAAATAAATAGTGCGGTATATGTATAATGAAAAAAACAAACAGTAAATACGATGTTTACAAACTCGGTGTGATTTAATAGTAATAATTGTTATCCTGAAATACATATATATATATTACCTATAATATAATAAACAACTCCCTACCAAAGCATGGAACCCCGCTGTACGCGTCAGCGACTTCAAGTGTAAATTTCACATTATGTGAGACACGGTTCCCGATCGATATATTGTGTGCACAAAGGACAAGAGTTTTTAAGAAAATCCGAACCACCCGCCATACCCCGATCACGCTGCCTCCACCAAATCCGTTTACGAAAAGAAATCAAGGAGGAAAATATGATAATTTTTTTCCTGCCGAAAATACTGTGCCAGTCGTACAGCACGCAAAGTAGAATCAAAAGTTACGGCGGAAAAATATTGTATACCGTACCGACTGATAAAAGTATAATTAAAAGGCACTTTTAGCTTTCTTCGGTTGTTAATTGGGGTGAAAACTAATCATTTCCGGTAGCTGTTAGCGTGTTACAGTCGGAACATCTGATTGTTGAGCGCGTCATTGTTATTTGTTACAGTAATGGACCGTCGAGTTATTTTCAAGACGGCTTAATCGAATTTGCTGGCACGCCGCCCGTGCCAGCGGCCATCTGGAAAAGTTATACGGCGCGCGCGGTCTTCTCGGATGCTCACTAAACTGTCAACTCGTGTCATCGCTGGCGTGCGTTGTTCAAATATTGATTTTATTCTTGACACTGATCAAATATATTCAAACGCTTATTTATGAGCTTATGACATAAAAATGGTACTCGTCGGGATTTTAAACGTTTTACACCGAGCACGATGATAATAATAATAATAATACAAAATGTAAATATAATTATTAATTAGTAATTACATTATTCAGTTGAGCTTATCCCTTTAAATTAAAAACCAATGCGCTGGTGAATCATTATGCTTCCGAGTGCGAGGGGGAGGCGAAACGAATAACACGCGTTGCTTTATTGTTTGACTTCTACTCCTAAAGAGAAAATTTATATATTAAGTGAATTGGAAGCTCAAAATTAGAACACCATCGCCATGGTTTATCTACGAAAACTGATAAATAATTTGTACAATGTGTAGTTTAGTTTATGGTCATGTCCTCCGTCTCCGTGGTCGAAGAAGAGCATGGAGAATCTCGCCTGTAAAAAAGTAACCCGTCGTATATTGTATACAACCGTCGATGATAATCATTACGATTACGAGGTGCCCACACGAATTTAGTTGATACTTTGATTCTTTTCAAGTTTCACGAACCTCTGAATGTATAATATCAATTCACGAGTATTAATATTATTATTACTATTAATTAACGGCAAAAAATATCGCCAAAAATTCTTGCGGCACGTCGTCGTCGGGCTTATAGTCTATTATAGTAATAATATCATATCATGTATTATGGAATAGTGAGTGGCGAGTGCAAACCGCTTTGGTCACACAGCTTCAGCGGGTGGGACGAGTGAGAGAGAGAGTGCTGCGCGGTTGTATGTGAGTGCGCGTGTGTGTGCACGGACACGCGCCCGCGCGTCAATGTTGCACACCAGCGACGACGTCAACCGTCGTCGGTCGTCGTCGGTCGGCCCCGTCGGCGTCATTTATGGTGGCAGTATTGCCGGCGGTGAAGGGAGTCCGGAGTACACAATGCACACAATATACCGCGTTGGGCGAGTGGTGCACGGGTATACGTCGGTGTTTGCGCGCGCGGGACACTCGGCGGCGAACGAAAATAATATAATAATGTAATAAGGCGTCCCCTGGTCGTCATGTGTAATGGAACAACCCGATAATGATATGAAACAACACACACACGCGCAACACGTGTACACATGGAGGCACGTTAAACGCACGTAGGCGAGACGCCTCGGTGATGAAGCGGCGGAGAGGAACGGTACGGTCTCGTCGCCGCGGGTTGTCAAATTTCGACCTTTTTTCTTCCATCCATTTCCATTTTTACAGACAAATACATTTTCTTCTTATTTCTTTCTTAACACGGTCTTAGAGTTTTTCGGATAAAACGTTTCATTACCATTTTTATTATTTTTATTATCGATGTGACTATTGTACACTTCGTGTTATTGCGTACAGTGTTGGCGGTCGTCACGGACACCACGCGCCGAGAGAGAATAATAATATTATTACAATAATAATTAAACCGCCAAGGACGATGTCATACACATAAACGGATTTACACACGCGCTCGCGGTGCGCCGGTCAATACTATAATATACGCTTCGAAATGGTCAATAACATCAAAGAGATGTGCTCAATCTCCATTAACCCGCTGACGATCCTCATTAACCCCGGTTAATAAATAAATGTATTTCCGATGGTTTTTTTTCATTCGAAAAGCTGTTTTCATAGCCTAATTAATAACGCCGTGATTCGCAACAGTCACAATTATAACTTTTTTTTCTGTATACACTACTAATAAGACTAAAATGTAATTATATTACAACACGAGAAAAATGTTTACAATGTCTCAGATTTGTCTCTTGGTATTCGCAGACGGAAGCTCGATTTTCTAAAAATTCCATAATGGAATTTCCATTGCTGTTCTATGACCAATGATTTATTACAATATGTACATCTCGTTTATGGCCGCGATTTTATATTATAGGTATTTGATATTTTTTTTTTTTTTGATATTATTTTACTTGTCGTCGTTGTTTCGGAGCATAAAAAAAAAAAATTAAGAAAAACAGTTTTTCGAGAAACGCAATTCATCGCGCGCATTTGGTGCGATGATGATGACCCAATTATTGGCACTTGGCAGTGTTCGAAGATCACGTTGGATTCCATAATAAAATATGCATATAACAAAAAAACTACTCGCAGCTTTAAAACAACTACTTTTACAGATAAATTTATACCGATGGACGACACATATTTTGGCAATTAGATTCGGAATTTCGCGTTTATTAATCGCGACGGTCGCACACCGACCATAATAAATTATTATGATAGGAAGCCGAAAGCGCGTCAAACAATGGAATGTTTTCCAATGAATCCGGTAGACAGGGGAATAAAAGGACCGAGCAAAGCGACATTCCGACCGAGAGTCGAACACACATCGTGCGTGTGCGTATAATTCATGTGCCTGTGTGTACGCGGATCGTGTCCGATTTCAATTTAAAAACCAGTTGTGCATAAAACAAAATAGCGTATACGTGCATACGTGTAAAACGCAATATACTGTACAAACTATACACAATCAGTACAAGGCATGTTGTCTATTCGAAAATAATCCGCACGTATACACGTCATAATATATCCCAATATTATATGGTATTTTGCAGCCGATAAGCAGGAATTCACTTGATTCAAACAATTGTATTATCACGCGGTTTCTGTAAACGGGAAATGACAATGGAGGGTTGCTGATGATCATTAATGTCAACGTCAATCGACGTGGATAAAAAAACGGTACCGTAAAATAACAGATTTACGCGAATATAGATGATAATCATAATAGCACCCGTCGCGTTATAATCACGCACACGTCGTATTTTTAATATTTAAATATTAATTATTAATCATTATTATCGCGTCTATTTACGGCGGTGGCATCGGTCAAATCTCGGCTACCGCGCGGCAGCCGGCAACAGAAACCGTTCAGGTAAAATTATTATTTTTATTGTCGACAGCCGCCGCTACGCACACGACGAGCACAATGGCCCCCGTGACCGGTTTTGCAATACACCGCGCGCCGCGCCGTAGCTTCTATCACACTGCGAACCGCTTCTCCCATGGCTTGTGCTAGCAGCGGCGGCGTTCTCTCTTTCCGTTTCTTTCTCATTCTCACCGATTCATTCACTCTCTCACGCCGCCGCGGTTTCCTCATTCACACGGATTCAATAATAATAAAAATATCGTTACGTACTATAAGCGTGCGAGACTTATATTTTTGGTTTTTCGGATAATATTAAACTAGACCCACTATCCGTGTTATTGCTGTTTTTGTCCACTGCACATTTGCACGTTGTCGTGGGCGTGAAAATATAATATATTAAACGTACCGTCCGCATACTATTGTAACCAATCTCATTACCATTATTATGAATTATGATGATTATTATTATTATTATTATTATTATCAATCCGTTCTACAATTACTACACGTCGCGTCACTGCTGTACCAACACGGTATATTGAGTGTGCACAGCAACAACTACAACGTGCTGTAGTGCGACACTCGTTGAAATTGAATAATTCAATAAACGTTCAGAATTTCAGATAACTATACTATAATATTGTTATGCACACGCAACTTCCCATGCGCGCACTCGACATTTCGGACGCGACCTCTTCGCGTTATCGGCAAAACTATTTTTACACTGGCGTTCGATGCCACTTCATGCCACCGCCGCCGTCGCGGTCGCCGCTCTGGTGTAGTTATTATCGTAATAAATGTATTGTATTATTTAATATTTTGTCTGCAACTCATGGACCGACTCGAGATAATATTCTCATTTTTTTCAAAATATTTGCGACTAGCTTTAAAGTAAATTTCGTCAAAAACCATGATTTTTACGTGTTTAATCTGTTAATTTTCCCTAAGGTGGATTATACATTTATACTGCGTTTCATCATTTGAACATTCTTCTAAATATCTATATTTTTCCTCCGCACCTGTACGGTATGTCGGTAACGTGAATTATTACGTATTTTTTTTTTTTTTTTTATAGTTACTTGCTTACTAGTCTACTACACACCGAAACGTGCCAAATCTGTTTTTACGATATCATTACGTACGTTTTCGAGATGTTTTATTTATTAATATTACGCATTCATAACGATATTTACCACAACATAGTTTGACGTTATATCATTGATATAATAAATTTATTACACATTACTCATCAGTAGGTAGAATTTGTATTTGCACTGTAAGTACAAAATATTATAATAAAAATATATCAGGATTAAATTTTTATTCGAGGTAGACTAAATCTCAACAGTTATTAACGAGTTAATATTTACGTAGGAAAGATGCTGTTTCAAAAAAAAAAAAAAGACACCGAAAACAATGAATGCACATCAAGTTTATAAATCGACCGACAGTGAGAAACCATGAATAATAAATAATGATGCATCGCATTACGCTTTCTAATATTGCGACCTAGGTGGACTTTTAACGTCCTCGATATTTGAATGGGTTATTCGTGATTCCAAAGTTGTATTGCCGTTTTTTTAATTCATCAGAAATGTTATGAGAGCACCTAACGGTGGCCTGCGGGCGGTGGTGATTACGCAGTGTACACCATAATTCATACAGAATAGATAAAATTTAATTTAGTACGCGGTCGATCGCAGTTGAAGTGGCCACTGACGCCGACCAATTGACGGCTATTTTTGGATTCGTTATCAGTTTATCACTAAGCAATATTTCAACGTCGTTATCGTTTCAATAAAAATGCTGGTCGTTGGAAATAAATAAATAAATGTTATTAACTAATTTTATTGTTTCAACGATAAATTATTATTGTTAGATGATAATATGTGGTCGCCATGAGCCGTAGTTTTCATCAGTACGGACGGAACTTATTCTGTGTAAAACTAAGACGTGTGGTCACATAAAAAAGCGACGGATAAGAGAAGGAGATGGTGGACTGGGGCGAGAGGGAGAGAGGAAAGAGAACGATCATCGGGGCATATTATTATTTTTCTCCTCTCGTGTTCCCTATACAACCTAACCATCGTTGTCCGGATGAACGACGACAGTTTATAAACGAAGAGCGCGCGCGCGCGCGCATACACACACGTCATACACACACAGACACACACACACACACACACACACAAACACACACACACACACACACACACACACACACACACACACACACACACACTTACGCACCACGGGAGACGACGATGACGAACATGGCTGCTTGCCGCTTGGGGTTTAACACAATACACTCGGCCTGCCCATCGCTGTCGATTCATATAATATTATTATTACCGTATGTATTATTGTGCGTGTGTGTGTGCGTTTTGAATATAAAATGATTATTGCCCGAAACGAGTACACTCTGCACGAGCGTATAATAATAATTTATAAGTTTATAAAATGCCTTGTTATACCTATACTTCACTCCTACTACGAATACGCTATAATATTGGTGTACGATGAATAAACACCTATACGTAAATCTTCCTCCGTCTCGGAGTACAATAGAAAAAGGTCCGACGACGCTGTGATGACCACGTACAGTCGATTCAGTATTATATTATTATTACTATTAATTGTATTATATATTATATATTATAACTCGCTATTTGTATTATTATTGAAATACGAATTTCTATGATGTAATCTATCCGCGATACATCCAACCTCAGTACGAAGAACCGACCTTGACCTAGCCACGCGTACAATCAGCAATATTATTGCAATGAATATACAAGAGAACACTGCGCTGCGTGCATCAGCTGTAGACGTACAATATACTATATAGGTCTTATTTTCGCTATAGAATATAGGTTGTTAATATTCTCGAATGCACTCGAACAGTTTTCATCTCTCTTCGGAAACTGAGAGATTATAATTGAAATATAAACACTATGCCTAACCTAACCTATACGAGGGTTTTGTGAAAATCATTGGAAACACGTAACGCACGGGTATTTCAACGTACCTCTACCACCGAAGAGCCGTCACACGTTGATAAATTACCACCAGGAGAGGCGGCGAGTTTATCCGCGTACGCGACTCTATATTACACTTTAGCGTCAGCATTACCGAATTTGAAACTATAAACCAAACTGTCCGTCGGAAAAGCAAACAATACTGAAGTTTGGAAAAACTTCCGCGAATATTTAATATAGAACAAAGTGGAAATAGTAACGTATCGGTTGGTCGGAATACTATTATTGTATTACGTTACAGTCATAACACTATTACACAGCTGGGCAAGGAATGGCGCACCGCTCACATGTACAACAAAACCAACCGACACCTTTGTATACGATTTTCGGTCTTAATTTGTAATCACTATAACAGGTGGTGTTATGCAGTGTTATTCAACCAATATTTTCGTCGTGTGCGAGTGTTACGTTAGGTATTCTTATTATTTTATTATTATTCTTGCGCATAGAACGTATTTGTAGAGTTTGAAAAATGATCTATTTACAGTACATATTTTTTCGGAGCCGTTAAAATTAATTCTAAATCTAAATGCTTGGAGGCGAATGCAGAATGTTTGCTGGTGGAAAATTGCACACTGTTATAAAAATTACTTTGCAACTTACTCATTGTGATTTTCGATAAAATCTCAAAAAGCAGGAGAAGACCAGGACCATATCAACGCGTACTTAGAAATGTCGACGTTTTTCTGGTAATCTTATCTCTTCCGGGAAAACTTTTTTTTTTAATGCTATAACTAATAAATATTATTATACAGAGTTCAGAATATTATGGAAAAATGCATCATGTTTTGCACAGAGATAAACTAATTTATTTTTCTCGTAAATTGGTTTGATTATATTATTACATCGGAATATGTACGTGATAAACGTGCATCGTTTTCCTGAAATAAAGTTACCTAACCCAACTATTTACTTGTTCTGTTCCACGGAAACAACCTGACTTGGGCACACCGAAACATATAGTGTTAGTTATTTAATTCCAAAAGCTTTTTATTCTGAACATTTTTCATTCGTTTATTATGTTATTTATGTTATATTAGTTTTATTGTATCACATTATTTCGATATGTTTTATCAAGAAATTTGTTTAAACGAAATTGAAAAATTATCTTATATTATTATGGCCTATGGTAGTCAGGAGGACTTTCCATTTAAAAATTAATATATATGTCGAACTATCAGCCAAGTCTTGGGTCTTATCATTAAATTATTTGAATAGTATACACATTACACGCCATCGTACACCCGACACCGCTCGATGTTTCAATGGAATAAAAAACCACTAGTAAATGAATTAGGTTATTTTTTTTAAAAATTGCGTGCATTAACAAACAGAAATAAAAAACAAATGAAATGGCGCTATAGAAGTCATGATATCATTATAATATGTACAAAATTAAGGAACTACAACCTGTCTAGAATAAGTAAAATGTAAAGTACCTATTATAGCGTATTATAAGTAGTTATAGCGTAAAGTTACTTCGTAAATCTTTAGTCAGTTTAAATAAGCGAGAATATAGAATATAGAAAAGTTTTAATTTAATAATTCAAATTGAATTTAAAAAATATAAAAAAAATATAATTATAATATATATAATTTAATAATACATTCAATAAATTTGAAACAATTTTTTTCTTTTCAAAACAGTGTAAAATTATAAATAATTATCAATATGATACAAATACTTGGTGGTATTGCTTTAAAATTTTGGATAAATTGTACTAGGTACAGTTTAGAATATTCTAAACCATCATAATATCAACATATTATGTGAACCAACTTTCTGAGGGATAAATAATTATTATCATTTTTGTTTATTGTTTTAAAACGATAATAATTATGGTGTTAATGAACGTAAACAATTCTTACTCTACCACTAGTACAATACGTATTTACGTGTTTGTGCGACGAAAAATTCGAGCAGTTGCGTTTAAAGAAAAAAATTAAGAAATGTAAAAGAAACATTAAAAATGTTGTAAAAATGAGCTAATTAAACAGCAATTCTTGGTAATTAGTCTTTGTGGGAGGTTATAATATATTATATTAAATAATTACTATTCATTGTATATCTCTTCGCTTGACACAGCTTCGTTACAAAACATTTTATCGATGTGCCCCACACGAAAACACATGATAAGAGATAGTTTTCGTTTTCATGTAATTTACGACTATCATATTAATTAATAATTCGATATACAATATAGAATGATTCTGGTGATGCGTTTTGATAGTTACAATACTTTATGAAACAATTAACGTTGGATGCCTGTACCTGCACCTATTATGTTTTGTAAGAAGGTAAAAAATATTATTTATAAATTTTATTTCCATGTTTATTTGTTGGTCGACGATAAAATAGTAGCGCGTGTTGTAGCTAGCGCGTGTGTTGTCCGTGAAAGGACATAGGTATATATTATTATTATTATTATTATTATGTGTTGCTGTGTAATAGGTACTATGCTATTGTATATTATAATTTATAATAGCCATAACTCGTAACGTAGTATTGCTTTCCAAGAATATACATTTTTACCGATAAGAATCTTGTAAAACATTTGCACTTAGAACTCTTCGGGTCAATTTCTGTATAATTAATATTGGTACCCAGTGACAACAATATATTCTATTGCGTCTGATTCTAAGGTGTGTCGCCGACTCGAAAACATGTTTTATTTTTTTCGGTCGACTGGCGACGACTGGATTCGGTAGTTTAAGATTGTCGCCAGTCTATAAGAGTAATGTTCGTCCCACCGCCGCCAGTCGTCCGAGGATTTCCGACTATTTCAATATATAAATGACGTGAAAAGGGTCAAAATATTTTCACGTTTGAGAAGCAAAAAACTCGAGTTCTTCACACACCCAGGCACGCACGTACACAAGCGCACACCCACACAATATAATATAGATTCTCGATATATAATATAATATTATACGTTTGAATAGGTCATTTAAAAAACAAAAGAAGTCACTGTTTATTCAAAACAATATCAAACAAGTTTTATGTTTTTTTTTTAATGAGATATAGTCATAAATCAAAATCATAAATAATAGATAACACAGGCACTAAAAATAAATTTGTTACAAAATTTTAATTACCGAGTTAATTAAGTGTTTTGCGGTTTGTATTTTAATTTTACGACTCGCAATGTTTTTGAATTGACTGATTATTGGTTAATATGATGGGTGATGTAAAGGTATGAATATCATTGATAATAAATATAAACATATTTATAATCAAAGATATCATGTAACGAATTACGATGCATCGGATAGTGGTTATTCCCGTGCCTATATAATTAAATCGTGGCGTGCAGAAGACAATATGTGATATATATTATAATATAATTTATTATGTAATAAATAATAATATAATAATTTTGTGTCGAATATTATTTTAAATGTTCACATTGAAATTCCACCGAAATCGTATGCAGTAGTTTTCTAATGAACTCATCATTGATTAGTTAAAAAAAATCCTATACAATTAATATATATCCTTTCATTGACGTAATTTTCCATGAAGCATTGTATGCGGAATCGCGGACCAAACATTATGTCAAGCCGATCTCACACGACTGGCTGACGTACCTGAACTACTAATTTCAAAGTTTGTGCGATGTACACTGTTTGGAATTATTATCTTGCTCCTCACGATAAGTGTTCTTACTGATTATTCGCAAATATTGGGAAAAATCCAGGATTATATTTCTTATTGTACCCGACAACGGCGGAAAATCGCCAGTGATATGGTGAGTAAAAACGTTCATCGTGCTTTACAATCCACGCGACTTCCAAAGTCACGATTGACGAATATTCGTCAAGTATACGAGTCATGTACTCGTGTGATACCGTAATATGAAATCTTTTTAAAGTTTGTGACATCGAAACGCAAACAAAACGGTAATAACTCAAACGTCACATAAATGCACGAAACAACATTTAAAAACAACTCGCTGCTTTTGATTTGTAAAATAAAAAAAATTAAAATCTGCTTTTGTTCATTACTGTTGGTGCGTGTGCGAGAGCGCGCAAGTGTTATACTTATAATAATATATATTATAGATTATACTCAATTACCTTGTGTAACCACTCGAAATTGTAGATTTAACACTTCACGTGGTGCATTATAATACTATGTATATTGTTATGCGAGTATTCAAAGCTGATAAATATTACCGTGCGCTCGCGCATATTAAACAATTAATAGGCGAAAAAACTTGCGGGAAAATAAAATAAGAAATTCTGCATTTCTGCAGTACAGCAGATATCGATTTGCATAATATCCGAGAATGAATAAAATATATTAAGCGCGTGATTAGTGTTGTATTGTTACACGGTTTGCAAAAAAAAATACTATCCCGGAATGTTTATAAATTTATAATATATTATACTTCACAAACATTTGTACGTTTTTACTTTTTACTAAACAATAAACACACATATACGCATAATATTATGTTGGTATACACATCGATTCAAAAGAACACCCGTTCTGTGCGTTTCAGAGGGTACACAATGCTTCCATATATTTTTCTTCGAAGGTCCCATACACAAAGACCGATGCATGCCGCTGCTGCTGTTGCTGCTGCTGCGCGTGTAGTCGCTGATGACGTATATAGTGCACACATTATGACGGCACGGCAGCGTCGAAACGAGATGACGCACGTCACTGTTAAACATAGCAGTTGTGAGTAGGCATATTATACTTTTTCGCTCGGATAAGAACAATACGTAACATACATTTTTTTTTTTTTTTTTTGGGAGCAAAAACAATTAGATCATTTCCACCAAAAACAACATTGTCATCTGCCACAAATATTATGGTCCTGACAAACGCGGGTTTACCATGCACTTGTGTCGATTATCGACAATTAATTATTTCTCGTCCGCGTTTTAATCGTTATAAAAAAAATATTATATATAAATTTCACCGTGAATCGTTGATATCTCTTAAAAAAACAATTTATATAGTTTCATACTTTCCAAATAATTGCAATAAACAAACGCTGTGTATGTTTGCTGAGTAATAAACATTTAAACATGAAGATTGACGTGGACCAATCGGAATGCGCAAGATAACGCATTTAATTTTCAAACAAGATTTCTATATTATAATATAGAAATATTGCCAACGGTATTATTATTATTATTTTATTTGGTTTTTATTTGATAACCACAGTGGATTGTAGACTGTAGAGAATATAATATATTGTAATAAATAGTGCCGGCTAATATATTCAATGATATACATAATTATATATTATAGTTGATAGTTGACAGTTGACACAGATGACAGATTGCAGTCAACCTGTTCAGACTTATATTATGCCAGTACAGTATATAATTGCTGCCTTATCTCTATGTTTTTAAAGTTCATAATAATTATTATTTCGTAAATATTGTTTCCGTTTATAAACATTGGTTAATCATATTAGTTTTTACTGTTATATAATTATTATAATTTGAATTTTCCAATAATGGATTCTAAATTAGAAGACATTTTAATCTCAATAAACCTTTTAAAGGCTACACAAAATAAATACAGCTAATAAACAAGGTAAGACGTTAAAAGTATTTACCAAAAAATTGGATGACCTTAACATAAAATTTGATAACCTTGAAACCAAATTCTCAAAATTAGAAACCGAAATCACGCATTTAAAAAGTCGTTTGGACTTATTTGAACAAGATTATGTCTCGCTTAAACAAAAATCAAATTCACTAGCTTTCGAAATAGAATTATTAAATTAACTATAACTTATATATGACCGACAATTTTGAGTAAATAATATAATAATCTTTAATTTACCGGAACTCAATTCTGAAAGTTCTGTAAATATATCAGATATTGAGATATGACACAACTAAAAGATTTATTTAATGATACCGGTTTAAATCTTCAAATAATAAAAAATAAAAGCTCACCGTCTTGGAAAATCAATATAAAATCGACATCGTCAACTTAAAGTCACACTTCCAATTGCAAGCGACACTTATACGGTCCTATGTTCGCAAATTAAACTACATGGATCTGATGGATTTCAAAAATGGTCAGATATTCGTTTCTCCTCAGAACGTTCAGCTAAACAACGTGAATACATGTCAAATCTGCGCGAAGAACTAAGAACAAGAAGAGAAAAAGGTGAAAAAAGATATAATTATAAAATATATAAAAGGTTTCCAACTATTGTTCCTTCAAAAAACTAATAATTTAATTAAGTACTTAAGATGTTTTGTTATATTAATTGAATGTTAATTTTTATTGTATCTGTGTCACTACACAATTTTATATATTAATTGTTTTGTAAACGGAGATTTTTCCGTCAATAAAGATAATAATAATAATAGAATACAATATTCGAATAAATAATGATATAATATTGTATATTCTACTTCTACATACCTATTCGATTACGGAAAGGAGAATATACCCAAGTCATATTATGTAGATAAATAAATTACTCGGTTATAAATTTATAATACAATACGTTTTTTTACTTATGATTATTGTTGGTTTGCGAGAATTGATTTTGCATAAAATTATCGCTTAAACGTTTTACGTTATATGCAGAATTCCAGCCAGCGGAAAATGATTATTGTTGATGATAATTTTTTATACATTACGAAACATATTTCCCTGTTATACTGAACTATTATATACACAATGCACGTCCATACTCACAACATGTTATACGTGTTATGATTCACGGTATTCGCAGTGCAGCGTACTCTGTGTATATAAATTCATGAGGTAAATGTTTATAATATTGAACACAAGCACGTATATTGGTTTTTTTTCTCTCAGTAAGTACGATATTAATACGATAATAAAACGCGGTTATAATTATATTATTATATTGTCAATGACTCTCTGATGTTTTTAGCGCGGGGCTACTGCGGCACTGCGGTTACATGCGCGCTGCGCGTGAACGTTTTTATAGCCACTGTGTACGCGTGATAACTATTATGAAACCATGATTAATTATCCTGGCGGAGTACGTTGGCCGACGTCGGCTAGTAGCCTCCACAAAATGATGTATAATAAAAACATATTTTATTTATTTCTCTTTCTTTCGTAATTTATTCATCTGTATTCGTTAAATCGTTTAATTATTATTGATGGCTACCGATCTCGGCGCGCGAACGTTTTCCCGTATACTCATATACACAGTACACACACACAATTAGTAATTACGTGCACGATGATGTCGTTGAGCGACGAAATTAACTGCTGCTGTAGTTGTCGCGCAAGAACGACGGCTGCGGCAAGTATAATATTGATACCGATAATGCAGATTTACGCGTAAATAAACTATATATACACAAAAAACATCTAATGTGCGACGTGTAGTATTACCCGTTTACCTATATACTTTTTCGTATCGCACAAGTGTTTCGAGACATTTTGAAATGAAAAAAATAATTACAAACAGTTTTAAAACAGCGAAACTACATGATATTATTATACCTACATCGATAATATTATCATAATAACCGAGTGGTGTCTATATTGAACGTTTATATTTTAACCGAGATGTCAGATTTCAATTGATAACCGAGTTTTTTATTCTCTTATACCAGAATATTAGCATAACTCGTTTTAGCGGTATAAGCTCAGTGTAGTGTTTATACTGTGCAGTGGTGTACAATACGCGTAGTCTGTTACTTTCCCGTGTTGAAATTTGAAAAAATACGTTTCGCGTTAAGATGAGTGAAAAATGCATCTATACATCATTACATACTTACCGCATATCACTGTTATGCAAATAGCATATATGAATAAAACGCGCACATCGTACTAAAGGTTATAATTAATAATCAATATTATAATATTGTATAGTATATTATTATCACGCGTTGACATCATCGCGGTATTTTCGGATTTCCGGTCACGCCGTGTCATTTGTTTCGTTTTGTTTTTGTTTTTTCGGTTTGCACATTTTTATGTATGTACATTCATAGCGTTTACTATTTGTAATATATAACATATTTACATAATAAAGTACCGGTGGGTGAGAGAAAAACACGAGTAATAATTTAAAACGTCTCGGGTTAGACGACGCGCGGCTTTGTTGCAGAATATATAATAGCGATGATATTTGCCTTTTCACGGTTATCGTCAAACTGAAAAATTGCAGGATTCGCAAAAATAATAATTGAAGAGTAGGCTGATGAGGGGGAAAAAGTCACGCGAAAACGGTAACATTGTTAATACATATCTATATGTAATACATAATATTATTTTTATACTTCTGACTGCAGAGCGATACGTGCGAATTAATCGTCATATAAATATATTACGCGAAGCAGATGGTCTAAAATTGTGTGTATCACACTTAATGGGTAAGTACCAAGTATGGGGTAAAAGAAGTACGTAGTGTGCTGCACTATATGTACATATACGAAATTTGAAAGTGATGCACAATAACATCTTATTCTTTGAGCAATTATTGATTTCCAAAAACAGTTATATTGTTACATAAACAAATATTGTAGAATAATCGAATTTTATTGGTTTACAAGTAGGTAGTACCAATAGGCTATAAGTACATTTACATAATTCGCCTATGATACATAGAAAGGTAGATCTGAAGAAGATATGTGTGTATATATATATATATATATATATATATAATATAGATATAATATTTAGGCTCGTCCTGAACCGCAGAGTACACCAATCCGGGCTACAGACTTTCGTTGAAAATATTACAGTGTGTGGTACGAAAAATTCAAAATGTTAGACCCTGAGCCGATGAAGCAGATGGCTTAGTGCGCGCGTGGTGTGACCGCGCGCGAGACTCGCGACCGCACGCGCAACGCTACGACGCATGACGGGAATCGCCGCCGCACGCGGTGTGTACGTCGGCACACACGCACGCACCATACGCACATTATATTATACATCTGTCCGTGTATACAAACGGCTCTCCGGGACGACACCCTCCGGAATCCGATCCCCAGACACCCGTCTGCAGGTTTCTTCTTCTTCTTTTATTTATTTTTCTTTTCTTATTCTTTCTTTCTTTCTTTCTTCCTTTTTTTTTTTTTCTACAGAAAATATTATTATCATTATAATACGGCGGCGGCGGCTACGACGCACTACCACCATAACATTATATTATGTAATATACGTATACCTACAAAAATGTACGATATTATGTTATGCCATCGATGGTGGAGCGGTATTGGTGGTGGTGGTTATATTGTATGTCCTTGAGGGCGGGCACGTAATTATTTATCGTATATAGACGAGTGCGATCCCGAAACGTATTCGCCGGTCACCGGGACCGTGGCGGGCGGAAGGGAGAGACGGATGATGCAGACGGCCGACGAATGTATACAACGCGCGCGCGACGAGGGTCTCTAAAAATACGATAACACATGTCGGCGGCGGCGGCGGCGGCGGCGGCGGCGGTTCAATAACCGCTTGCGGTGGTCGACCATCACACGGTGGATTCCCCGGTGCACGACGCCGCCCCGGTGCGTGTAGTACAACTATAATACGGCGTGCGCACGGCGTTCTCAGAGGGGGTGCAGACCTGCGCGCGACCGGGTCGGAATTTATTTTATTTTCCTTTCCGCATAATTTTAATACCTATATTATTGGTGTGGATTGTTGGTTTTTGAATCGTTTCATGCCGCGGTTCATCCCGTTTCTGATCCGGGAACGGGTCATAAAATAATAATAATAATAATAATAATAATAATAATAATAATAATAATAATAATAACAAAAAGAATCGAAAAAACAAATTTCTACCGTCCTACCTCCGACGAACGGACGGATCACGCCGCATCGTTTCAACACCATCCGATGGATCTTTATCGGCGTGCAATCGTCTTGTTTCAATAGTATATAGTATATACCTATTATATTATGTTCTATACTCGGTTACAGTAAGCCTGAAACGATGAACGACGTCGGCATGATTATTATTATTATAATTTTTATTTAAAGTAAGGGTTTCAACATCTTGAGGTGATTAGCCTACAATAAGAACAAATATCAAGAGAAACAAGAATGTCATTTTTACAGGTGTTACAATTTATGGCTTAATTGAACGCAATAGAAAAATTTGTAAATTACTTCGGTGTTTTCTTCGTTGAGAGCATAACGGAGGGATGTTAAGTTGTCGAAGATTTTCCGTGCTCAGGGCATCTAGTGACGTTGTGATCAATCGAGAGGTTTTCCTTGCATGATGGTTGCATACTGGGTTAGGTTCTTTGGAAATGAGAAAGGTGTGAGTGAGCCAAGTGAGGTAGATTATCATTATGGTCGTCGTAACTCGTAATATATAGTGGTAGACAGTAGTTATCGTCCGATGAATATTGAGTGATCGGTATTTTTCTCGGGGCGTTCGCTCAGTGTTATTATTATACTGCTTATGTTGGAAAATCAACACCGTCGCCGTCTGTATTATGTATACCTATGCGCGTGTATGGTAAAATACTCATATATCAGTAAAGTAACTAGTATAATATACATATAATATAATATATAATTTTATATTATATTATATATTATAATATAATATATTATACATATAATATACCTGTACACGAAACGTTCGAATTTTATACAGTACAGTTTATTCAATAATAATTTATTGTAGTCATAAAGGCGCACCATATTATATATACCTTCGGGGCAAAAAAATGTGTACTTCATGAATTAATCATGTTTACATGTCACAAACAATAAAAACGTGCGCCGAGTATACTTTAAACAACTGTTACTACTATATATTATACTTGTAATCGATTTCGGAGAGAGAAAAAATAAATAAATAAAAAAAAGAGAGAGAGGGAGTAAATTAATTTTCAAATCATAGCAAATGCGTTTAAAACGTTGTAAGCAGTGGAGAACTGGTTTGATTGCAGGCCAACCGGTGATTTGTATATAGGGCTTTCAGAGAGAAGCTCAAAAGCCAAAACCTAATAAGAAGATAATAATACTTCAAATTTTTATCTGCATGCACCCATACTATGAACCACTAAAAATATTATTATTAATACAATATTTGTCACGAGTCATGACTCATGACCCAGAAAATACAATTGTATACATACATTTTAAGTTACAAACAAGCTACTTTAATAATGTATTTATATTACTCTACTGTTAGTACATAATTAACATAATTCATTTTATAAAGAAATCCAACTTTTTCAAAACCAATTTTTTTCCAATATTTTATTTCTTATATTATTACAGAAATGATTTATACATTTTCTTACTAATAAATATATTTAAAAAAATATTTTAGCTGTATAAGCACAATTATAAATCAATAATCATTAATCCCTTTAATAACCCGTTGACCGCCATGATCTCATAAACGAGAAATTGAACGTAGTGGTGTTTTTCGGTTGTAAGTCGAGTCCCTGATCAATTATAAGGTACATTTAATATTGTTATTTTCACAAGGAATTATAATAATGATTTACAAAAATCTTATAATATAATACACGCCGTCGACTTTCTATCATATTATTATATTCACGGATCGTATAAATAGTTTTTGTGTTTTACACTCGTTTATATATACGCATTATACGCATACTACAATTTGAAGCGGTCAGAGACTAAGATTATAACCACTATAACCTATATCAGCCTATAAACTGTACATACATAATATTACATAGATAACAAGTGGTGTGTTTATGAAATAATTTTCATATAAGTAATTGGGTATAAAATATAAATACTGTTTAATTAATACTATTAATACTGTTACCAGGGAACAGAGAGAGTACGTCATAATATTATGTAGGTCATGAATTTCGCGTAGCAATGAAACGAGGAATTTAAATTCAAATGTACGTAGGTACCTATAGTTTACTTTTATTGTTAAAAATTTATTTTCGGCGGCCGAATCTCAGTTACGCGCGTGGTGCATATCCTATCTTGTGTGTACAACGCGTTAAAGTTCGCGTCATTAAAATCTAATGAACATTAAACAACCATAAATTATAACTACGCGTACATATTATACGTATATACCTGGGGTACGCCCAGCGCCATGGAAACGTATTTATACATATGGAATTAATTATATACGAATACTTCAAACAATTTCGTAATACATAATATCGTATAACAATAAACTGGAACGAGTCATGTGCGTGTGTGTGTGTGTACATATACACAAGTGTATAGCTAGTTCGCAACGCACCGAAAACGTCAATACAATTTTCTCAGCTCTATTATATTATTATTATTGTTACTCTCTTATTGACTCGGTCGTATATATAGGTATAGGACGAACTGTTATACAAACTGCTCAGTAATAATAATATTTTTATCACTATAAGTCTATAGGTATTCATGCAATACATTGTGATATATCTGCGGACGGCGATGCTGTATCAAAACACGTTGAATGCTCTCGGGACTGTCGCGAATATATTATAATATATACAGTAGTATTATTATATTCTTCTGTTTTGGCTGAGACGCACACTTCCGCCGCGTGCTAAACCGTCTATACTCTATATTATAGTATATGACTGTACGAAACACGTTTTTAAGGAGACTGTCAAAATGACCGCTGTGTATACAATTATACAGCGGCATTGCAATATTTTCCGTTTCCGCAGTAAATTGTTCAGAAATACATAACACGTATTTCATAAATTCATAAAGGCAAGGAGCTCAGATACGCGATATACCGCCGGCTGGTTGTAACGCATTTGCACTTGATTTACCTTTTCACATGAAAATGATTATTGGATTATGATATTGTTTAGTTAATATTAAATATACATACAATATGTCTGATTATTGCTACATATGATCATAATTATTAATTATGTACTTTTAATATTATTATTAAGTCTGAAATAATCACCATTAGATTTTATTTTTAATTGTTATTAAATATTCAATATAATACACTGTGTTTCAGAATGATTCAATGATGAATGCAATAACTTTTGTTATATTCTTTATTTTTCATATTTTTCACTTTTTTTCGATAAATTATATTATACTGTGCTAAATTAAAATGTATTAAACATTTTTTTTTTCATATTCGAAACCCAAATTTTTTAATTTTAAATTTAATTCTACTGTTAATAAAATTTAAATTTACCATTCATTTAGATAGAACCTTATATTATCTTGATAGAATATACAATAACTGTACAATAATTATAATTATTAAATTCAAATTTTCAAAAAATCTGAAAAATCATAAATTAATAACCAGTCATAATTAATAAGATATTTAAAATCTATAATTTTTATAAAAATCCGGTTTACAAAATGGTTCTTTTTAAAAAAAAATAATAAAAATAATGCGGATGATAGAACAAAAGTTGTTGCATTTGTCGAATTTCCCTGAAACACCACTCTAGTTCATTTTACTTTCAGCAAGTAATTTCAAGATTATCAATAAATTAAACTTAGACTTACCGTCATTTATGTAAACGAAGGACTGTTTTTCTTTTGTCAAAAATAATAATTTGCTGTACAATATATATAAATATATAATGACAAATGATATTATGACTAAATTTATAATTTATAATTATTACTTACAACTGGGATTCAATATTATTCTAAATAAAAATATTTGTATTGTTAATATGTATTACTAAATGGTCAGAGCCCAGAGGAATCTGTAGTGGCACTATTGTGCGATCGAATACTTTCACTGTCGGTTGTCCCGTAGTGTACTGTATACACCGCATGTTGCTTAACCACAAAATGTCGTTTAGCTCCTTTTGTATTTTACCAGTCGAATTATAATGGTTTGAAATGATCTATATTAATTTAGTCGTGGCCAAAACGGCTCCTTTAAAGGACCTAATCAAAATACTCGCAATTGAAAAGATTTGAGTGAAATTAAAAATCAAGAATATAAGTACTATTTTAAGTATATTTATATTTATATACGAATATGCTAAAACAATTTTCACAAGTAACCCGAGTAAGTAATAATGTATTGTGTAATTGTGTGTATAAATAAAATTAGAGTATGCTTTTGATAATGAACACATAATATTTTATAATTTATCTTGATATCATGTGTGTGAGTGTATAGAAAACACGTGTACGTAGCCGCGTGTGAAACGAAGAGAATTCCAAACTGTATAGGGAAGAGCCCGACGCAATAATATGCGTGCGCGATGTATTAATTATTATTCGATCTAGATCAAGAACTGCAGTATTTGTAATATTACGATTTATTACCCACAAATAATAGTATATGGCTGTTTGACATTTTTATATTAAGCACCGACTAATACAATAAATAAATAAATAATAATAATACACCACCCCCATGTTTACGATATTGGATTATAATTCCGGTAATATTATTATCATTAGATGGTAATTTATTGATAATAAAAACGAAAAAATTTAAGAGTTATTTGTTTTCATCGCGGTCGACAGCTGCTGGTTATAATGGATTATGTAAAATTCATTCGGTATTACTTACAATGTCATCGACACTGCGAGTCACGAGAATTTAGAGTTTCGATACCGTGGGCAGAATTTACGGCTTGTTACTTCTTTGTTCGTTTTTATCGTTAACGTTAGGTCGAGACCTGTATAATAGTTCTGTTAGGAAAACATGTTTGCACACATATACACACACACACACACACACACACATACACACACACACATACACACACACACGTCACACATGTACGCACATGTGCATGTGTGCGTGTGTTTGCTATAGCGATCGCACGCACGTATTACTTACCTATAGTACCTATAGCCACCTAGGTATACACGTATTTACACACACACACACACACACATCTTAAATAAATATACTAAAATACAATTATGCATGTGTATAATAATAATAATAATAATACGTCGTGTTATAACGAAGAAGAATCACTTTTAAAGATCGCGCGAAAAATCGATTCCCGTCATAATTACGCGTCGTCGTCGTTCGGTTCGCATTAATAATATTATAATAACAATAACTCGAATATTGTGTAAAATTTATATCATTATTTATGGTGCTGTATAAAATCTCAATATTTCTCTCTTTATTCTCACCCTCCTCATTCCTCTCGATGTATAATATTTTACGTGTATCAGAACGATGAATTAAATTTTATGATTTGCACAGTGTTTACGATTCGAAAACGGCTTTGGCGAAAACTATTATTCTATCTTGTACAAAAATCGTGGAAAACAAAAAATTTTGTTTTTCTTGCGTGGTCTGTGCAATACCAGTTAAATTTTTTCAGGTGGACCGGTGTTCGGTGATGTGAACCGTCTTGGTAAAGTTCGATCATGAATCATTATATATTTATAAATTATATACATTAATATATTATATATACTTGTTATAATAACTCGTAAGTTATTTAGGTATACAAATGAAAATTGACGCGTGGGACGCTTGTGAATTTACTATAATGAAATGAGGGTTATTCATTATCATTAGGTTCTTAATATATTATATTGTCCGCGTTATAACGTCGTCGATATGTATTATACAACGCATTTCAATTAAAAAGAGGTTTTTTTGCTGTTGTATATTTCAGTGTTTAGAGTTAATTTGAATTTTTAAATAAATGAAACGCGTTGTTAAAATATAGTGTAGATTGCTGCTACCGTGGACAATACAACATATTATTTAACGATTCGAGTTCAGTAATCATTGGTATAACATTTACATTCGCATTAATCATATTACCGAGGTGTTTTAACTTAGGTATTTTTAAATTCATCAACAATCGTAATTACATAATAATGACCCACGAATATATTTAGTTGTTCGTGTTTAGCTTGTAAACATAAGTAGAAATAAATTCATAGTAATACTACTATGTAAACCACATACGAGTGCGTTTAAAATGTAGATTTATATTGAGTCTACAATATATACTACGCGTGCAAACGTGATTCAAAATTTTCTTCGTGAATTAACACGTTTTTTTTTTACATGCAGGTGACAAGTTGAGCACACGGCACACGAGTATCACAGTATGTGTATGAACGGAAAGTTGCAACGGCATTATTTATTCGCTCGGATGACAATAGACGTACCTAGTAATTTCGCGATTTTTTTATACATCAACTCATAAATCTATAAAGATTGCAGCATGATTATCTTATTGCATTATTACAATTATTACAATTAACCCTTGTTGGATAATAATAGGTATTATAGGTACCTAATACTATAAGACTAGGTAAGAATAAGTAAGTAGTGTTTATTATTATTTTTAAGTGTTATAATGTTAAACAAAAGCTGAAAACATTATGTAATTTTATAAATCCATACATATACATTTAGATGACCGAATCTAAAAAAATTCCAATTCAATTAATTAATAATTTTAGGTGGAAGGTACATCATCAACGATTATTATGTATCGTAAAGTTTATTCCGTTAATTCCGTTTAACGCTATTTTGACGTTTTGTACCTAATATACGGTCTTGCAGTATATATGGAGTGCGGTTTCTATTTGGCACGCAGTCGTTTTACCGAACCACCCGTGAAACAAAAAATCAAAATTACATTTCAGCAGTCCCGTTCATCAATATCGTTGCATTATTATGTTATAAGCAGTAAAAAACGCGCACGTATATCATCACCATCATCGACATCGTCGTCGTCATTGCCATTTCATGATTATTATACGACTATATCGTTATTACACGAATATTTGACGCCGATGAAATACCGACGCACTATCTAGTAACTGGCTGTAGTGTAGCGGGGGTGGTGCTATGTACATTTCCATACGTATATTATATTATATATTATAACATAATGGTAGCATGCTAGCACGTATCACAAATTCACAAAAGAGAAACCACCACCGGTGTACCGATGGGTGACTTTTATAACATTCGTATCTCGGGTCGAAAGTGACGTACCCGAAAAGCCCCTCGTAACAATGGCGGCAACGGAGGCGCACCCTCCTTGTAGGATTTTCACGGTTTTTTTTCTCGTTATGTGTTTACGCGCGCACCCCGCGTGCAGTGAGAGGAAGTGGATAATCGTTGCGAAAAGGGAGAGCGCGCGTGTAAAACGTGCCGACACCACGGCTGAGGATTACCCGAATATAAAGTCGAAGAAAACCGTGCAACGGGTGTCGTTGCAAGGGCAGCCAAGGGACGTCCTAAGTATAATATTAAATAATATGTACCTAAAGCTGTATAATATGTAGCCTAATCTCTCTATTTAACAAACTGACGGTTCATTGCATATAACAATCCATAAAACAGAAATACAATATTTTCACTTATACATCGTTCACGTTTTGACGGTAAAAAAATGTACTTATGCAAATTATACTAGGTACAAGTATAATATCAAAGTAAAGTAATAATAATATTGTATGGTATAGTAAATAATATTTATAGTTATATAGCATTATACTGTATGTTAGTATTACGGGTATTCATTATGAATTACAAAGTTGAAAAGCAACTTGATGTTTATATAGAAATACATTTTTTCTTGTACTTTTGAAAAGTCCAGAATAGAAATATTGTTATGTATAATCATGAAATAATAGTATAAAATAAAGTCGTTGAATAGAAACATTTTTTAATGAAAATGTATCATATCGTTTCATATTAAAACGATTCATTATGTGTAGTGATAGTTTGGTTAAGTAGAGATTCAGTTGTATGCATGCGTTACGACGATAATATGCATGTTATATGGTGCAATTAAAAATAAAAAGAGTGTAACAGAAAAACTAATTTCGAATACGGTCAAAGTATATTGTCTCGTCGTCGTTCCCCGTGTCATACGCACTTAACTATCAGCCGGAAGACGGGTGGGGCTGTCAGAAGAAACGGCGGTGGTATGCTGTATATAACAGCAAGTACGTAATCGAGTGGCGGCGGCGGCGGCGCTTAAATCATCGTACATATATATTATAATACATGTGTGCGTTTTAACATACATTTAATATTTATATATACATGTACAATAAGCATATATATATATATGTAAACGCGCTCGGCGTTCGCATATTTTAATAATATTATATACACTCTTCCAACGGCGGCGGCGGCGGCGGTGCTAGGGGAGAGAGGGGAGCGACCGAGCATAAACGTTTTATTGCCACTTGTTTCTGCTGTACACACGGTCTTCTTAACGCACGCACACCAAGACACCCAGCACCGGTATTAACACTATACATATATAAGTTTAATATTGGGTACATAATATGTATATGTAATTATTTAATATACTATACGAGTATATGCGCGTAAAAGAATAACAATGTACACATAAATGATACGCTGTAGGTTTTGCAACAATATATTATATATAATGTGTATAAGCGTGCAGTATAGTATAACCACGACTATGTTTATATATATATACATACGTTTAAATATTAATGATTAATGACAATAACGACTAATTTCTACGACACGCGGTGACGCGCATCGTCCGGCCAAACCGATATTTCGTGTTTTGTATTGCATTCGCCGTCCTGTATTGATTTTTGCTTCTTTTTTTCCCTCGTATACGTCGCGCACACGATGCCGGAAACGGATATCCTTCAGTAACACGCGCGCGGATGTCGATCGAAACACGATATAATAATATTGAGTGTATAACTGTATAATAGCTGTATAGCGTAACCTAATGATGTACACCGCGATCGGTGACCTGCAATATTGTCTTAAGCGAAAAACGTAACTTTTTTGCACACATCTTACCCGGCTGGCCGGTCATTGGGGTTATGTCGTTTTGCGTTAAAGACGCATTCGACGGAAATTGAATAATAATATAAAACAATCGCGTCGTCCGTGAAACGACACACGTCCATATGAATTTGTGTTATTTGTGACTACACAGCAGTTCATATACTGCACGTACACTCCAACAGTCAACTGCGCTTTTATAAATTATAATTTATATTTATAGTCTTTGATGGAGGGGGAGACCGACTACCTCGATTAATTGTTCAGATATTTTATAGAGTATATAAGTACATTTACTGCTTAATTTATGTAGAACGCATATGATATAAATATATAATATAGTATTATAACAGTATATATTAACATTAAAAACAATTATAATATTCTGCATTCCTGTGATACGATGGACTGCAGTAAAAATTTCGTTGTTTATAATTGTATCAGGCCACATTGCTGATTATAGGTACTTTAGAATTTTAAAGCACTCGATTAATATGGGTACATTTCATAATGAGTTATGAGATTATTAGAAAAATATTTCAACATTTTTTTAACAAAAAAAACAAAAAAGTATTTTGTTGGGTATTTTGTACTCATGGCCTATGGAATGTTTAACGCGGTTAATTCAACGATTTGAGGAGAAGAGATCTTAAACGTCAGTATATATATATATATATATATATATGACCAGGTGTACCTGCTTATTAATGTACGTAAAATGTTTACGCGTGTCGTCGCCGCAGAGTAACCGCCAGTTCTTTTCTTTTTCGAGTCAAGCACTTCATATACATATACCCATACTATAATATGTATATACGCGCAATGTACACACGCATATTATACACCGTGTTAAACGCACGCGGACTTGGCAAACTCCGACTAGTCGTCCTCGTCGTCGACCGATGTTATCGAATATGTTTGTGTGTGTGTGTGTGTGTGTGTGTGTGTGTGTGTGTGTGTGTGTGTGTTATAATATATGTATGCGCGCGCACTATAGTTGTACAAGTGTATATTTCTTGACCTGCGCGCACACGCTCTCGTCCGAACGCGAGCAAAAACAAAGAAGCGAAACGAACCGTTAATTATTGTCGTCACCGACGCGCATCTTGGACTGAGGTTTGTGAACCCTTTCGTCGTTGTCATCCTCATCGTCCACGTATTATGGCAATCCGCAGCGACTCGCTCTTTTTTTTGCAACAATGACGATAAATTAGTATTATTATTAATCTACTGCTCGTAGTAGAACCAATATGCACGATCGAGCCACCACTGCCGCCGTCGCCGCTTCATTGTTATTATAATATACTGGCCTCGATTGGTACCGATAAGCCGTCTTCTTTTGAGCAGTTTTTGGACCATATGCTGTTAAAAACCACGCACAAGATTGAAGATTGAAGCACACTGTCCGGTGGTAAAAAAAAAAAACCCGTAACGATGAAAAAACGTTGTCGTTCGCAGAGGGATTGCAAAGCGTATAATCCTTTACAAATTCAAAAAAAAGGGGGTGAAAAGGACTAATTATTTTAAACGAGCAATATTCGCCGAACGTCGCCGTTGAAGTCAGCGCATGAAAAAGTCTCCACTGCAACGGTTTGTGGCTGCGCACTTTGTGTGTTCCGCGTACACTGTAAGAGACACTCTTATAAGTTTTTAGAAATCAACTCGTTAATTACATTATGCCGTGATTTTCAGAATTTTTTTTTTTTATATATACGTTGTATATAATCGAAATGTCTAAGACGGATTAAAGGCATATTTACCAAGAAACTCTTTACGAGCACTGCCCAAACGTAATTCAAAACCATAATATTTATGTATGGTTTTTTTTTTTATATCCCTATAATTGTTACTGTCCTTATATATAGGGGGAAAAAGCCGTCGCACAATAAAACACAATAAAACTTTTGGCGAGTTCGGAACCTTTATAATAAATCCAATACACCCCTCGAGGGAATGACTCGGGTACATTTTTACCATAGGCGGCGAGCATATTATTTATATCATATTTTTCCCCCCAACTCTTTGCAAATACTTTGTATGTATATTATTATTGACCTCTGAAGGGAAAAATGAACGCGTGCATATGTATTTAGGTATATATATATATATATATATATACTATATACTTTGCCCGAACTGTTTATCAAACGAAAAACGTAAGTTATAGGTGGCCCTATACAATAGGTATCGCGTATACAAGGCATATATGATGTATTATTATAATGTTTTACATCTGGTAAAACAATAATATTGTACCCAAAATATCGTGGTAAATACGGTGGTAGCACGATGGTCGTCGTCACCACGAGTTCATAACGATAATAATAATTAATATTGTCATGCAGTAAATGAGTTTACATTGTACCGCGGTATACATGTAATAAGGGATGAAATAATAATAATATTTCAAGGAAAGAGTATGTCTGTCATCACAAGAGTCCCTCTTGTATTATAATATAGTATAAAACGGATTACGGTGGGGAGGGGGAGAAGGGTGTGTAACTGTCAACGGGGTGCGTGTATATATACGAAGCGCGCGTGCATGTGAGTGTGAATGCACTGCAACGGCTTAATTTTAAATAATAATAATGAAAAAACAAAACTATAACGACTTTGGTTCTCTCCAACGATGTCAATGATCTCGCATTTACTATAGCGCGGTCTTTATGCAGTTTACGCGATTTGTTTTAGAGCGGTTTTTTAACAGTTTCTCTCTCTATGCGTCTTCGTTTCCGTCCGTCCGCCGCCGACCGTAGCACCACAGCACTCACTCTCTCTTCTCCCGTCGGTTATTGTTGGAATTTCACCGGGCCGTCGGAATTCACATTATTGAAGTGGGCCGCCGCCATCATAACACCGTAGTTAGTACATAGTGTAAGAGACACGACGGTCGTCGTCATCGTCGGTTCAATAACCATCATAATATATATTATATTATATTAGTATTGTTATCATTATACCGGTGCGTCGGTCGTCTTTATTTTATTGTTACCATTTAGATAGAGAGACAGAGAAACAGAGAGAAAGGGTGAGATGAAAGAAGGCCAGAGGCGACGTACAGTGGGTACGCTGTTATAATAGATGTGATGTGTATATATATATATATATATATCTGACGATGGGTATATGGACCCGGAAGCTTTGTGTTTATACCGCCGGTGCAGTTTGTGTGTAGCTATTTTATTATTACGCGCACGCGTGTATGTAATACGAAACAAAAATGTACACGCAATGTCAATTAAACGAAAAAGCTACTTTAACCCGGCGCACACGGTCCACGTCGTCGTCGGGTAAATAATTTTACCGGCACTTTACGCTGACGTGCATTTGTGCGCGTGTATGAGTATGTTGTGTGTGCGTGCGTGCGTGTGTGTGTAGATGTATATATGTATATATGTGTGTACGCACCGGGTATACGGTACGCCGCCGTCGGATCGATATGCGAATCATTTCACCGCCGGGGTGGGCCTCACCGCGCCACCGTATATCCATCTGTACAACCGACCCTTCGCATTACCACCACCCACATCACGGCCTACTCACCACAGCAGTAGTAGCAGCAGTCCGTTGGGGTGTATTCAGTTTGGACCCCATTGATAAGCCAGATAAACGACCTCGGGGTAGCTGCTGCTATATCCTCCACCACCACCACCACCACCACCCCCGCCATCAACACCGTTTCCCTCTTCATCCACATGTATAATACACACACACACACACACACACACACACACACACACACATATTTATACGACCGAGAGAAACTAGTTTACTTAGATTTATATGTACACATGTATATGTATGTATACTGTACACAAGTATATTTATATGTATTATAATAATCGAGCAGACACCGCCGACCGATGGATATCTGCTGCAGCCGTAGAGCGAATCACCTCGCCGTCGTGCGTGTATAAAATATACGTTTCGTCGCGAGTTCATATAATACGTATACATGCACACATTGTGTTTAACTGGGTTCAAGGAACGACGTTGAGAGCTCTTTAATAAAATACATTATGCTGTATTATTATAATATTTAAAGGTATTGTAAATGTATGAGTGTGAGTGCGCGCACGCTCGTGTGTGTGTGTCTGGGGGGGAGGGAATGCGGCGAGTGTTTTTTTATTTATTTTATTTTTCTCCACCGAAACAACCCCAAACGATCACTGTTTGTAAGTGTAATAGCCGTCGTTTAATCTAATACACGCTGGTTTCTCTTCGCGCCCTACCACGCAGCATAACACCATCGACGGCGGCGGCGGTGCGTCGCGCGAATAACGAATCCCTACCAGCTGCGTCGTAATTATCGCGAATATAATGTACGCGTTGTTCGCTGTTGCCGGGTCCGCGGAAAACCCGAGTTGAGAAAATTAGCTTATGCTTTTTTCTCCCTTCGTCCGGTTTAAATTTGTATGTGCGCTGCAGCTCTACATGTATACCGAATATAATCTTTTGCGTTATCGTTTCGTGAACACCAGCTATTATGGTGCAGTCGTTGCTGCAGTACATAATATTATATTATATTACATATAAGTATACCAGACTGTACATACGCGGAGGCCAATAACAAATGCACTGCCGAGCGCATATTAATCGTTATAATATATATATATATATATATACATAGTGTCAAAGTGTACAGTTGCAGCATATATGGTAATACATGCGTATAATATGATGTATATATATATATGTAATTAAACCAAAACTTCTGTCGGCCCGCGAGTGGCGTTTAATCGCGTTATTATATTAATATTGTACTGTGTGTTTTTAACGGGTCGCGGTCGAAGAGAAAGCAATACGAGTGTACGACACGACGACGCCGCCGCCGCCGTATTCTTTATAATATACTTGTGTACGCGGAAACCAAGAATTTCATTTATTACACATCACGAGCGCTATCGCCGTGTATAAATATGTACTGACGAACCACTGTAAAACGAACTACTTTTTAAAGAAACTCACTGTGCAATAAAAACGTCTGTGCAACGAATTAATCTCATATTATTATTTTATAATAAATCATAATAATAATTGATGAGTGCACTGCTATCTCGTATAATCTTGCAGCTAGAAAAAAATAATGTAACACAAAACATGCACATATCGTAATTAATAATATTTATTATTAATTACTGTCAGACGTCATTATAATGTGTATTATTATTTTCATATATTTTGTACAGTTGTAAACGTAAATTATGTAAATCTTTTTAACGAATTTTTTCCAAAAAACCATCTAATTCATCGTTAATAATGTCGTACTCTACTTGTCCAATCAGCTGTACTATAATATAATATTATATAATTTCATATTGAGCTAGGTATTGATCGACGTGACGATATTTCATTGGCAATTCCAAAATTACTATTTATTTATAATACACGTCATGATATATAGGACGAATATAAATCGATTTGATTTGTACATTGACAGATCATCACTGAAGAATATTATGTGCAACTATTGTCTGTGTAGTCTTTGCTGATGTGCGCATTGTTCAACGATCACGGAAAAAATTCAATAAAATATATTATTACGTATTTAATATTTATATTACACATAACACGCGTTTATATCCTGAACATGATTCCGGTCCATCAAAATGTACACCGATGGATAATAAAAACGCTTAACCTGTATAATTTTACTGCACGGAAATGCAAATTTTTTTTTTTTTTGTTTAACTCCAATCACGATGCATCTATTTACGCAGCAGCGAGAACGACCAGGTATACTAGGTATATTCTACCAGCTATTCGTTGATTATGTAGTGATGCTGGTTCCTAGCTCTTCTCTAATATATGTATATAAATGTAATAATATATTATATCTGATGCAGTAGTCGTGGTTTCTATACTGAACATAGTACACGCAACCGTGTTCATTATACCAACTATAAAACAGCGATAACAATATTGCGTCGAAACACTTGAAACGCAATTTTTCCGAGTTCCAAATATATTAAGATATCGAGAATACCATCAATTGGACGACGTGCGATCGATACGCGTGGTTGCGGTGTGTGGTGTCCCCGGGGGCCGCGGTCGGAATATTATATCTGAGAGTAATAAAAATTGATTTTTGTCTTTTTAATAAAATATGTAATAATAAACGCGCGCGTTATTTCTGCGTCGCAACAGCGCGCGCACAATACTGTTTTTAACGTTGTCACGTACATCATTCTATCGCACACCAGCTGTCACGGTCGTTTGCGCAGAATTCTCGGCGGCGACGACGACGATGTTGTATTATTATTATTATTATTATTATTATTTTTTTTTTCTTTAGCCGAACAACTCTTGTAGACCACCGAGAGACGTCGTTGTCGCCGCAGTCACCGACGACGACACTGTATGTCGCCGCCATTTTTTCAACTACAGGACGATCGCTGAATAGAACTCACGTATTAATACCACGATGCATATAATATAATACGACAAATATTTTATTATACACTCAAATGCGTATATTATAATCGTGATGTTTGGATTTCGACCAGTCGCCACCGGATATATACCATATTAGTTATCGCGGCTGCGGTACGCACGTGCGCGCGAATGACCAGCAACATATACATCCGTCGGGTGTACGAATAGATTTTGAATTCATCACACGCGATACACATTAGAATATATTTATATATAGGAAAACCGCAGCAGCAACAGTCGGGTTGAAATTTTTCTCTTCTATACATCGCGCCAACCTAATAGTAATAATAATCTTAAGAATATAATAATATCTACACTATACGTCCGTCGCATATATACACATAGGCATTCACACGCACACACGTCGCAATGACGCGGCACGTTTTCTTTTTTTTTTTTTACGTATAATATTCCAGTTTGATTTGTTATGTGCGTCAAGAATATACATAATATAGTTACGGTGTCGGCGAGTAGCCCCGCGGTGCGTGACGTTAAACACAATATATGATGTATACCGTACATAGGAACGTAAAGAAAAAACAATAATTAAAAACTCGACTCTTTTACACGCGAATCGATTCATTGCTTTACATATAATAAGTTCGGATCACGGTGCACTGTATATGTGCGCTATACATGTCTATATGCGAATAATATAATATTTTTTATCCAAAACCCGAGTTTACGTAACACTTTTTGTAAAAAACATTTCCTATTGATAGAGTATATATTACATATTAGTATCTCCGTTATCCACGTACTCATAAACCATAACTTTTTTGAACACGCATTATAGTATATTAGATTAAACACAATTTGTTATATATAAATAGTACGGCCAGACATTTAGTACACTACTGGCACAATGTCATCTCAACTGTTTTGCTTGTCAAATTATCTGAATACGAAGGTTTATAGAAGAAATGTTAGCGTCTCGTATACCATACATAATACATGTACGAGCAACAGTTGCAACGACACCGAATGACTTCGATTTGACAAAAAAAAGTGCAGTTAATGACGTTATGATGGTCCAAAACAAAATATGGTAAGTGGAAGATTCGGGTACTTCGTTTGACTTTAAATATATATGAATTGATTACTTTACTATTTGAACAATAATTTTGCGATGGCTGATGATCGGGATTAATTTAGATCTATATGCACTATATACGCTAGATCCGACTAATGGTGAGTTATAGTTATTATCATTTTCATTTCGAGAGTATTCTATATGAACATAGGTAATAATGGTATTATATAATACAGCAATATTATATAGCCGAGTAGAACGCAATATTTATATTCTATGTATACCCAGGAATGACCAAACTTTTTTCAATAGAGACCCACGACTATGAATATATTTGTCTATAGATAACTGAAGACTGACTTAAAAAAACGTCATATAACAATACTATTGACCAGTTCGAATCATCAGTGACAATTAACTTAGAAGAATAAAAAATACAAACAAAACAGTTTTAGTGGTATGCGGTCGACTGGTAGATCGTGATTGATCGTTTGGCCACCCCTGTTAAACGTATATACCTAACTGACAACTATAATAGTAATGCATTGGAATTGCAAATTTTAACTTTGTTTTTTTTTGCACTCTCCGCACGCGCCATAGAGTTGGTCATAAATAACAATTCGTAAAACTACGTCGCGGCCACCGTGACGACGAAACGATTCGATTCGTGCTCTGCAATAAATAATAACGGGGCAATAATATCAATAGTCTAATAATTTGTAATCATTATAAAATACACACAATAATTGAATAATATACCACTATACTCCGAAATCGTTGAGATGATATCATACTTCATACTGTTACGGTTTACTCGAACTAACAACATAGACGTGCGTGCGTTATTCAAATATTTACATTTTTTTTTTCTTTTATTATTCGAACACATGGACATTATTGTCTTTGTTTTCGTCTGCGATAATATCAATTTATTCCGATTAATTAATCACTGTATAACTTTTTGTTGACCATTAAGAATCGGATGGAGCTATATATTTGGTTACGATATCACCACTGCGCGCATAGGTGTACTTAATCAAAATACATATCATAAATATATTTTTATATACATATTATACACACCACGTTTAGCGCATTTATTGCAATTTATCGTTTATCGTAACGCAAATATTGTCATATTGATATCTGTATATAAAAAGCGAACATCGGGGTCAGATACGTACCGAAATTCTATGGTGAAGGGAAGTCAGAATAAAACGATTTTGTGTAACGTATGTTAAACACGAGTCAACGGCTCCAGTCACAAAATTATATACACCCGTTTAATATTGTTTTCATTCCAACGAGTCTTTATATTTTAAACGCATTGTAATTATATCGTATACATCTATATGATTACGTTGTACACTTAATATAAGTATAATATATACGCTGCCGATATAATATGACGTGTGCGCGCGCGCATGAGCAAGTATGTCACTTACTGGGATACTGTACTGACGTACTAATTAACGCGGTCAGTGTCCATATATACCCGTATAAGTAAACGTTTACTTAGAGATACCTGTTTAAGATTTTACTGCACGTTGTAATGCGTTGTATGTATACCTATTATACATATTATACTACATATTATTATACTTATGCATCGTGTAGTAGGTACGATATGATATTATTTGGCGCGACTGCTGATGGTCAGCGAGTGGAGAGGTCATAGTGATGCGTTTCGCCTTATCGATCATAATATTGCCCGTGTTGTCATTAATAACATATCTCGATCGTATAACACCATGCTATTATAATATTATAATACACGTCTGTTGTACAAAAGTCAACCGACGATCGTTGCAGCAGTTATCCTGATCCGCCGCTGACGACGTATATTCATACAAATGGTCGTGATCATAGGCGTGCGCACGGGGAGGCAGCTGCCACTCCTCCGAGATTTTCGGTTCCTTCAAATCTTATAAGAGTGCGGCCGATAACGGGGTGGGGGTTGGTAATTTCTTTCGACTAGGTAGAAGAAATATCCGGTGAAAAAACTGCTCCTTATATTAAGTTTTCAATTGAAAAATACCCTTCTTCTGATGTACCTACATCTTGATGATCTGATAAACAATATATACTGACAATTCAGACTGAATTTTTATAGATATTGTTATTTATTATTATTTAAAAGGATTTATTGAAATTTGTTGTGATATTTTGATGTTTTTGTGTATTACAATAATATATGAAATATTCGCCGTTGTCGATATTATACACGCACAATACAGCAGGTATTATACAATATTTAGGTAGGTGTTAACAACCACAATACACGTTATGTACCTGTATAATATAGTATAGGTACTTGCAGTATATAACATTATATTGTGTTTTATTAATTTTTCTGCAGCACTTCACATGATAATATATCATTTTAATCGCGACGAGCGAGTAGTAGTGTATGTATATACCTACCACATATACGTGTGCATACGTATATTATAGCCGCTCAAAACCAATACACGTTCGTTACAATAATATTATATTGATACACGAGTTGCGGCCGTTGCCGTTTACGAGTGCAGACATTGTTTATCACCTAAATACTGTAACCGCACCAAACATCGACGTGCGCACGTATGTAACACGCAGACTCGATGATCAACGCGTACGTAACGTAAAATAACCAGGGAACTGCAGGTGTCTTGTACACACGCGTATTACATAATAATGTTCGACGACGGTTATAATGATATTTTATAATAATATTGTGTACATTCGTATACCAACAAGGGCGAATTCGACTGATGTTTAAGTATAATGTATACCGTATGTAATAATAATAATAATAATAATAATAATAATAATAATAATAATAATAATAATAATAACAATAATATTTTATACACTATTATCTAATAAAAACAGTTTAATCGGTTTCCGTATAACAATGTACATAGTTTGGTATACAACTGTGCTGCAATGCACTGGTTGATTCGCCCAAAACGGAATAAAAATGTTTCGATTTAAAAGTGTATTATAATCCGCACGCAAACACGTACGTGATGCAACACGGATAACATATAATGTTATAATAATATCGGTAGATAATATTATTATAATCATATTATGTTGATGTATAATAATACGTTATTTTAAGCGAAAGCGAATCACGATGTTGCTTGATTGAAAATTTGGGAACGGGTCGGGCAAACTGAAAACGAAATGTGCGCAGCTGAATTGGAGGTATAAATGAGTATACGCGAAATCACCCGTCTATTGGCGTTGGGAAACAAAATAGACGAGAAAACCCGAAAAATACCGAGCCGTCGATAAGGAGAAAATGAGATCGTCGCGCGAAACAGCTCGAAGAATAACTGACGAGAGACTTTTCCGCGATGTTTATTTATTTTACGCTGTTATATTATCCATACACTCGCACAAAAACTACTGGAATATGCTTGCAGAAACTATAATATCGCACGCACGTATACGACGATGTGTACTTATTGCCTTCGATGATGGTTATCGAAAAATACACGTCGGCAAAATACATGTCTATACAACTCTACAAGCACGGTCTGCGCGGTGTTTATTATAAATTTACAACACGCGTAATCGTTAATTATTGCACGCACACACGCACGCACGTACTCAATAAATATATACACAGAGAATAGAGATACATCTGTATTAATAAGCTGCGCAAATATTGTAATTATTTATCTTGTGCGAAGGTATTACACGTATAGAGGAATATATTATTACGTACTCGGTCGAAAACGGGGTATGTATAATGTACGAGAACATTATAAATATTATATACCTAGTTACAATAATAAATAGTGCACACCCCAGAACCGGTTAAAAGATGCGTATGATAACAACACTCACTAATAATATCACAATAAAAATCAGCTGCGTCGTATACGCATGTGTAGGTACGTTGCATACATAAACGCTCGCACAGCAGTCGCGCTATATAAATCGTGAATGAATGAATTTTAATGGTTTTCTCTATATAAAATGATATTATTAAAGCAAAGAAATATACCACGAATATGTGTATATTATAGCCATTCCGATCGCATTCTCGTAGACTATAAAATGTTACCGGTTTTTAATTTTTTTGTTTTTTCCTCCCGTAAAGCTAAAAAACCGATGCTGTGGTTAGGCGTGTTTAGACTTTTATCGCAGATGTTTTTAAAACTTTCCCATAGTTGGTCTGAAGTGGTGTGATTATACGAAGAAGAAGAATTGTGATGAGATTAAAGTCTTTTTCAGAGCATTCATTTATTTATTTATTTTTGTCTATTGCAGTGCATAATAACATTTAATTAAGCATCCTATATTCTATAGTATAATTTACAAAACATTGTATATAAATCGTCATTTTTCAAAGTATTCCATATTATTACTCCTATAAATCTAAGAAAATGTTGATTTGATGTGAAAACAATCGATACCCGCTAAATGACGATAGAATTTTATTAATTCTTTTTCAATGAAATGAATAGAAATTATCGGTTGGTATATCATAATCATAATAAATTTTATTTTATATTTTCTTTATAATAATTTTGGCCTTATTCACCACTGAGGAAACCTCTTATTAGTGATAACATTATGCATAGTCTGTAAATTATATTATTTAGTTAAAAAGAATATAGCCGGTAATGTTTCCGAGTTTGAGGTTTACTATTTTTTTGATCTTAATACAAACAGAAATAATGAAGAAACCTATTTTGTAACAAAATGAGATGTAATCTCGTAAATACCACAATTTTTTCTTTTAGCCTGTACCAATGTTATGCACTCGGAGAATTTGGAAAATCAAAACATGACGTTTCAAAATTATACTACCACCTGCAAATCTGCAAATCTGTACGGACAATTTCCAATTGACATAGGTAAATGGAAGGGATGCGTGAACTTTCATCCGACAAGTCTTCACGTACACTGTAATTAAATAATTAAAAAAAAAATAAAATAAAAAACGCAATTATTACAAGCAGTAATGTAGAATATCGCCAATTGCCCGTCAATCATAGGAATCGCAGTATATAGTATTAATTATATAATGTGACTTAAGATAGAAAAATATATAGTTTTCAATTTAGTTCGTTAAATATTTCATCATAAACTTATGTACACAAAATCGATGTTACTTCTCCGCGATTATTATTATTGTTGTATCTGAGAAGAAAAAAAAAACAAGTGGGCACTAAATTTGAACACAGGGATTGCTAAAGACCTCTCGCGCCACCGGCCATCATAGAAACATAAATGGAATCTTGTATAAAATATGTTTGCATAATATTATTACAATACAGAATACCTATATACACTGTACTCTTATAGGCACCGGGTATATGTTTCGCTGGCACTGCAAACAACGGTATATTATGCAATAATATTATAATTTTGTTTCGCCTAGGCGTATAACTGCGAAACGATTGACGTGCCGGTTAGGTCGTCATCTCATCCGTCAGTTTTTCGTTTTCGATATTGGATCCACGCCGAGTACTTTATGCTTATATTATACGATACAGACGTTTTGCTGCAGTTGCAGAAACTATATATACTATATACCCATAAATGTAAATAAAAGTATACTATATGTATTATATTGACCACAGTGGCGTAGAAAGACTCGTTAGTGTTCCTGGCAAACCTAGGAAAATGCGCCTTTTTAGCGATTAAAAAATTGACGAAAATACGGAATGATATTTTTTAACATTTATTTTTATATATATAATTAAGTAATACAACATTATTTAAATTTAATCATCAGTTATTATTACAATGTAAATTTCTAACTTAAAAATTGTCTTTACTTGCTTTAAGGCTAGAGAATTCATCGATGATTTCGTCATATGAAATTTGTTTAGCAAATTCATGTTCTATGGATAAAATTGCCATGCTTGTTAGTCTCTCTTGTCCAATGGTTGATCTTAAGTATAATTTTTGATTAGTTAAAGTTTACTAAAACTAGTAAAACTTCTCTCACAACTAGCAGTTGTTACTGGAATAATAGTGAGAAATATTCTTAACGCTATTTCTATGTTAGGTTAAAGCACAAATTTGCGCCCCTTCATAATTTGTGCCTCTGGGCGTAAGCACAGTTCGCCATACCCTTGCTGCGCCACTGATTGACCACTATATCGCGCGTTGTTACTATATTTACATAAATAGAGGGCTTTTTGCCGGTGCGCCGGCGGTGTATACGCCTGCATAATACGTATGTACAATATATAATTTATTATATCATTCAATATTGTTGTGTGCGACGCGATGGTCGCGCTGAATGTATATGGAGACGTCAAGACACTCCTAGAAATTCGTAGCGTATAATATGTATTTGCGTGCCTATACAACGAAATCCCCGCCCGCGAGCAGAGTATAGAACACATTGATTGCCCCCGTGCAGTGCGAGAGAGTGCGCAATGCGTTATATACGAGTATATATATATATATAGATAGATACTGTGTCAGGGCTAAATGCAAACAATTGAATCTCGATGATTGATGCATAATTAGGTACACGAGATCGGTGTATAGATATCCCATATACCGGTATATATATATATATATACGTGTCTGCAGAGTGTGTGCGCGTATATAATATTGTGTTTGCTGTTGGTTGTTTTCGGAAGAAAATAAAACCTGATAAACCAGTTGAAAATTATTTCTCAACTCGGCTCGGGCCAGTCATCATAAATATCATTGGTGAGAACAATATTATATTGGTATAATCACAAAATAATTTTCCGAGCATACGCGCATACATATTATTATACGTAAATATAAATAAATACGTCGAGTGTATATTAATATAATATATTATTATTGTAAAAGGTAATAATGGGATATATGTACGCAGCGGATAAATATACTTTGTTTGGTTTTTGTAGAACTACCTAGGGTGTAGTCGTTTACCGCTCTTTCGAGGGTACCGGTCTACCAAACAAATATAAACAAATCGCATAGAAAACGCATATGTAAAACTGAAATACAATAATGACAAATTAATTTAACAAACATGTAAAATCAGCGCGGCTCTCTGGTTGCACTATACGTCGTACTGAGCGATCCAAGACACCAATCGCACTCTCTCCAGTCGCAACCGACGTAGGTATAATCTCATTATATAAATTTACAAAACGCTACCACCTCGGCTTATTTGCTTCATATTAGCTATTATTATATCATTTATTATTATTAATAAAAAACATTTTCAGTGCTCGCATATACGACACTAGGCTCTTATTGTACAGTTCTCGCTTATAGAGTTGGATACGTTCATAAAACCACTGTACGCGGTTGATGTGTTAAAAAAAAAATAAAAAATAAATCAGTTAAACGGTACATTTATGCTGCGAACCAACGTGTAAAGCTATCGCTACTACTATTTGTTGAGATATAATTGATAATTTTTTTCATTTGATTTTTAATTAACGATGAAATCATTTCTAATTTTAAATCGAGTAGTAATGGTTTTTTTGGTTTTTTTTTTTTTTTGTACACAACTAAATTATCAGAAATTAATATTAATCTAATTTATACTTTTTTATGTACATATAATATTGTAACCTATAACCTACCATCAAGGTAACATAGTATGCAATAGAATGGAAATATAAAATAATCTTATTCCAAACAGTTAAATAAATATTAAAGCGCGTGATGATACCCGATTTTAAGAAAATATGAACATTTTCTTTTCTTTTCTCCTGTACAGTACATAGTAAATTTATCGCTCAGCTCTTTTTTGCCTTTTACCAGTCGATATTAAACAGTGACAACCTAAATTATAAATGCCCTTGCTGATATATAATATAAACATCTCGTTTATAATACGCTTTGGTTTCGTTTTGTCGAAATCTCATCACAATGACAATTACGCGGCTGTTGTTGTTCACATGGGCGTGTAACATGTCCTAACGCACATATGCTGTTTCAGGGTTGACGAGCGAGGTATTAATGCTGGCAAATTGTCATCAAATCGCTGTTTGTTCGATGCGATGTTTTGACAAAACAAACTGTACGTAGATATAACTAACTATAATAGAAACGATATTAATTAATTTGCTTAATTTGTATATACACAAGCACACGTGCGCTGTATATTATATTTATTTTCCTGTATTATACAATAATGGATCAATAATTACGAAACTGAAAAAAATCGGGTTAACCGCTAATGTATATACATAGTAATCAGCTGAATAAAGGTAGATATTATATTAATGTAGGTAGTCTATATATATATTGTATATTACGTATATAAGCCATGTATACCTATACACAAACGGTTATGAATTTATTAAGTATTTTATGGTTTTTGTTTGATGTCATAAACCAATAAAATAAAGTGTAAGTACGAATAATGCCGTTAACTATGGTAAAACGGAATATTAAAAATCAATTTTTTTCTAAAGATAAAAAAAATTACTATAAAGGTAAATGTTTACTCGTTAAAAGCAAACGGTTTCTTGGTCAAATTTATACGGAAGATTGAAATTAAAACACAGTGATGTCTAAATAAAAATGAAAAATGTGTCACAAAAATTGTAAAAAAAAAAGGCAGATCTATAACTTAAACTAAATCTGCTTTCTATACAATAGTTTATTAGTTTGAAATAGATTGATGTTTTTTTTTTTTTATTCAATATAAAATAAACATCCGGAACTTCAGAATAAAATTGTATTCGAATCATTGATATCTCGATCTATAGAATTCATATACACCAATAAACGAGTATATAGTCTACACAGTTCAATAATCAAAGCGTTAAGAGAAACTTAATGTTTATACGTACCTGAAAATTATATTCTAATCTGGACTGTAGAAATCTGGTGTGTGTGGTAAACATCGGGGGCCAATTCCAGAAATTTTAGTTCAAAGCTAATAATATTTTAACTTTGGGCCGCACTAGCAAATTCTAGCAAAATTGTACAAACAGTTTTCGAAATATTTGATTTAGGTGGTTGAGCTACCTGAAGTCGTCGGCCCACCCTTGAATAGCGAATTGTTAGAGAAATAATTATTGTTCATCAGATTTGATGCGCATTTGCGGCGAACCAACTTCATTTTCGTTCCCCAGAGTCGGTATTCTGAGCATTTTTCTGACGAGTAAACGCGATCGTCGAGCTTATCGATGCTATATTATATATTGTATACCGATTGAGATCGTCGGTGAAGCTGAAATGAGCCGTACATAAATAAATGGCCTAGCAATTGTTCAGCGTATACTGAGTGTACAACTTTTGTCGACACGGCGCAATAGATAACCAATGAATAAAAATAGTCGGTCAATGCGGGTGTTCGAATTCGTGGGCATCCAATCACTGAACGATCTCCGACGAAAGCAAAACCGTCACAATTCATCACGCAATATAGTATTATATAGGCTCGATGCTGCAGTGATCGCTCATACGCTCAACGACTGTCATGGCGTGTGCAATCGATGCAAATGCAAATGCTCGAGTTCGTTTTACTTACACACACGAAACAATGGCGGTATTCGATTTAGTGTGTGTGCACAGAGCACAGCACGTGTAACTTATGCGTTAATGGTCGCAAATTGTGACTCACATTTAGAAATTAAATAACCGAGTATACGATACGGTGTTTTCGTAAAAGGAATCGAAATTCGAATTTCGAACACCTGTATTGTATATACTATTTTTCTCAGTCCAGTCTGTACATAATATGCAATAATATATATTTTTCTGTTGTATACAGCATCTAGCAGCGATTGTCGACCAAATGTTAGTAATAATATATATGGGTCATACAATATGGTGTACAACACGCAGTGCCGGGATTTGGAGGTCAGAGTGCAACTGTACTATAGTAAATGACACTTGGGAGGCTCCTATGAAGAAAAAAAAACTTTGGTTGCTACAGACGTTATTCATTTATTCTGTATACAGATTAATATGTTAAAATGAAATAATTATTATATTATTATACATGAAAGAATTGAAAATATAATAAGTCAATAATGCATTTAATGAAGAATGCTGCAGTTTAATATAGGTATCCAGATGTTTCGTAAAATCATTATTCGACATTTGACAATAAAAACGTGTTTTTGATGTGTTATATTACATGAAAATATATAGGGTTGCATGCTAGGCGTTCAAAAATACCTCAAAACGCTGAAACCCCGGTGGGTACCCCTTGGCTCTTGCATCAACTGCAGCAAATCCGGCTCTGAATCAACGCGTATAGCAGGGGCATTATTACTATACGAAATATATTAATATGATAAAAATCATCGGCATTTCACACCTGTGCAAAATAATAATTCGGCGTGACACGATCGCTGAAAAGAACGCGGGTCATCGTGTATACATCACAGCGATATGGGAATCGCGTGAAAATCTCTTGAGTCGCGTTCCCCGCAGACGAATATAATGTAACTATAAATGACATATTATTATATAATAATATATTGTGTGCAGTCTATGCCCTTCATACTATGTACGCAGCGAGACGTAGTGGTTGGAAAAACATTTTACAGCTGTTAAGGATACGGCAATAATGTTATGCGCAGAGATACCCATCTGAAGCAGTACATCCACAGTAGTAAATCCACGCCGTTAATTGTTTACCCAACGCTCAAGACGTTTTGTTTTGTAGTTGTTGGTTTTTTTTTTCGGTCAAATAATTGTTTGACTTCATAACACGTATATAGAAGGTACTCGTTATTAAACGTATTACTATAAGTAGGGTTCGGGACTTTATTTGCTTAAAATCTTAAAAATATGCGCATACATATGCACCAAAAAATATCAAAATATGCGCTTTAATATGCATTAATTTTTATTAAAAAATAAATACTTATTCAAATTTAATTTTTAAAAAACCTATCTTGTACATATTACTAAAAATGTATACTTTAAAAATACTATATTACTAAAAAAAAAAAATGTCAAACTGTTGAATGGGAGGTCTTTGGATTTTTCAACACTCAGCATCTTCTATATCTAGCAATTAAAATTTGTATGCATTAAAAAAAAATCATTTTATAATTCTAATTATGTACTTACTTGCGTTGATTATTGCCTCATCGGTATTATTGCTGACAAAGTCAAGTAGATAAAATTAATTAATTTACTAAACATATGATTTAAGAGTAAATAATCAAAAATTATTTTAAAATATGCAATAAAAATCAATAAATCTTAAAAATATGCATTTGTAGAAAAAAATTCCAAAATATGCAAACATATGCACAATAAACTTTTAAACTTTAACTCCATACACCACCACACAAATTTGTACCGGATCAGATTTATTCTATTTACTTCCCGAACAAATATGCAAATGCATAAAGTCCCAAGCCCTGATTATAAGTCTTATCGTTGTGCCGTGGTGACCGTCGAATGAGTTAAAAAAAAAATAAGCGTTTGTATAACGTTTTAATCTATAATAATTAATGTTGTGTATTATAAAAGTATTGTATCTAGGATGGGACTATATAATAATACATATATAAGTAAAGTCTCCCCTTTCTTTGTTAATCCTCCACAATTTTGCTATAACTTATTAATGTCTAAAGCCAATAGCTAATACCTTTGCTGTTGTGGTTTATTTATTTATTTAAAAAAAATATATATTAATAATAAGTAATACTATGTGCAGGTATCGTAAATCGTTTTCGTGAAATCCAATCAACAATACGGGGACGAATTAAAATATTATGGGAAAAAAAACGGACCTGACCGTGTTTGAAAAGCGTATACACGGCAACAGCAACAGCTGCACATAGTGTATTGATGCGTATACACATTCGTATATATATATATATATATATATATATATATATTATGTATATATGTGTATATTACGTATACAGAGATAGCATTTTGTTTTAAATTAACTTCAAGTCAATTTGTGTGTCGTACACACGAAATTCCCAAAGGGAAACTTCGAGTACGGCTCATATATACGTATACGTGGTGCGCTGCAGTCTATATAGGACGCGTTCTGAACTGACAAAGGCTTTCGTAGATTGCACAAACTAACACAAGCGCCACGTGCCTTTTAAACACACTCATTCGCATTCATTCTGGATTCAGTCCCCCCTCCCCGCACGCCATCAATCGAACGTTTCCTATATCATGCACACATTTTGCGTAAATGTTATTATTAATAATATTGTCGTCGGTGTACGCGAAATACAGATGATGCATGTACTGCGCCGAGGGGTTTAACTGTTATAAATACCATAATCAACGCGACCCATCGACGAAACGTTCTTCTTTCTCGCGTCCCGTATCATAATGTATTTTGTACAGTAGGTACAACCAGTGGCGGATTTTCAACCTTTTTTTTTTGGGGGGGGGCCTGAAAAATTATATGTTTTTCTAATATATACCACGTGTCAAATACTCAATTATAACCACGCAGGAGACATGGGGTAAAATTTCGTATTATATGCAGTCATCGTCCGCGGATCATTGTCATTATGATAAAATTGAATAAAACAACATATATATATAAAGTTATATCGGCGTCTCTGGGGGGGTCCAAATCCCACGGACACCCCCCATAAATTCACTACTGTACAACAGCAAATAATGATGATAATGCAAAACAATAATTGTAGGTATAACATTAATAAACTGTATTATTATTGTCGCGCACACTGTATTATGCCGATATTATGTGTGTGTGCATAATGTATAAGCGAATGTTTTAAAGTCAAAACCTATGTACACCTACGTCCTACGCGCGCGCGCACACACACACACGTGCATACACACACACACACACACACACACACACGCACGCGCGCATACACGAATAGTACATTATATGGTTTGTGTTCGTATAGCAGGTTACAAGTTATAACTAAATTTTTTATTGTGTACGCAAACAACTGCGAGACAAAAGAATCGAATAATATTGTCTCCGCGACCCGTTCGATAACACTGCTGCAGCCGCCACTCGGTATACCAAAGCAATAATAATGTACGAATGTGTTGCTGCTGCGCGCGTACCTATTACTATCGTCGTGTGTTTTACGGCAAACGTGTAAATCGATGAAAAAAAATTACAAAATCAAACTTACGAAACGTACGGGTAACGCGCATTCAGTTTGCAATAGAGTAATTAATATGCGCACGTCACGCCGCCACGCCGTCCGCCGAACGTTGTCGACCGAGCCTATTCGTTTGTTTGTTTCTAATAAAACCATATTATATTGTCGCTGTAACTATACGGTGTTGTTAATTTATAATTACGATGATGGTGCACATAATGCATGGAATACATACAAGGGGGGACAAGGTATTAGGTATAAAAAGCAACTGCAACAATTAAATGAAAAAATATACTTAATACATTATAAACGTATTGAATTTTATTGTATAAAATCAACATGATATTATTGAAACATCTCGAAAAGTCGTTTTTATCGCGTTGATGATTTGCTAATTAATTACAATATATCATTACAATTACGTATTATACATACAAAATAATTACAAACAGTTTATACAGAACACCAAGAACACAATTAATTAGCTAAACAATATTATGTAATATATATATTATATACCTACGTTTATCAGTTTCAATTGTACACGGCAATATGTTGTCAATAGAATTATTATATTATTCTATTTGAACAACGTTTGAAATCGATCAACTTTAATATTATGATGTAATAAAGACAATATTATTGTAAGACAGTTTTTTTTTTCAAAACAATGAATGGTTTTGATACCATTTTAGTTGCTGTAATAATTATTTTTTTAGTAATATTATTTCTATTCGTATCTATCTATCTAATTGAAATATTAATAGATTCAAAGTCCGAAAACTAATAGTTGCACAAAAAAAGGCTATTTTTAACGTTTCATCGTTAAGCTTATTCAACATTTTTATACAGGCGGACATTTCGCGAGAGTAATAAAAATTTTCTCGAATACAACGGGTGAACAATACGAAGGAGACACTTTTAAAATTTTGTGTCGAAAAAAAGAAAAAATTAAACTGTTTTTCAAATTAATTTACATTGCGTACTCCGTATGCAATACAAATGCGTTAAGGTTATTTTATAATGCATACACAATACTCTCCTCGGAGTAACGTTGAGAAAAAAAACCGTTTCCGATTGTACCTATTATACCTATGGTTAAATTATTAATATTTTCTGAACACCTGGCAAGTGCTGTAGTACAATATGTATACACCACATTACATTATACTCGGAACACTGAATGTGCGCGGGGAAACCGGCTAACATAAAGAGGTTTACGTATTATTTGTATTCTGCTTGTACCTACCTACGAGTATTTATCGTGCCGTTCTCGACGATTTCTATACATTTCGAACACCGTTTTGCGTTTGTCAATAAATAAATAAATTCCGCATATTGAATTGACGTTATTTTTTTCAATTTCTACAATCGTGTCATTAAAACCCAACACGCGTATATTTATTATGTTCTTTGCGCGTAGGGCAAGATAGAACAAGGCCACAATAAAAAGATCAAAACAATTTTCTGTAAACGAATATAGAACATTGTACACGAAATATGACTTGCTTTGCTTTTACTCAGTACAATTCCACCATTCCGAGCTTTTACTCCTACACCATAAAATATGCACGCATACGTGTATTATTATAACAAATGAAACCGATTGGCCGTTATACGATGGCACATTATCCGTGGGAATGTAATATAGCGCGATTGCCTACCCGTGCTGTGGCCTGCTGACCGTTGTCACGTAGGTACCCATTAACTGAGGAAACGCGAAGGAGCGGACTTGTGGTACGAACGGCCCGATGTCGGAAATTGTAATAACATGGTACGATTTACATAATTATTAATTATGCACCGTCGGGGTAAACCAGACTCGAGGTGTGATCGGAAAATACGTATATACCGGGCAGAAAATATAGCCTTGCGTAGTGCGCATCATCAGCGCTGTTGATCTTGATCGCAATTGATCAACTTGTACTTGACCAGGACGTCGTGCATTTCCTTCTGGGCCTGTATGGTCAACCGCGGCGGCAGCATTTCCAGAGATGAGCTAATGTACTTGGAGAACAACTCGGACGACGACTGCTGTGGCTCGTGTTGAATTTTCTTGGCCGGAGGACAGTCGTCGCTCGAATGCGATCTTTTAACCGCAGCAGACGTTCCTTCGTCACCGCTACTGTTGTCAACGTAAAATAAGTAGTTGCTGGAGTCTTCTTCCGCGTAATCGACGGACTGCCAACATAATAGACACATAACGGACAAATGTTAATTTGATTAGCAATCGAAATTATTGGTATAGTTATAAGCGCCGTTTAGAAGAAATCCTATCGTGCTACTGTTCTTGCTTTTACGTAGACGATTGTACAACGATCGATATAAGACATTGATTATTGATTTTACACGTTAATTAAAAATTGGTGTAGAACAGCGCTTTTCGAGAATGACGGAGATGATGAGGTAGAATAGAAATATACTAAACTTATACACTAGGTACTTATTGTCAAGAACCTAAAGTTCGATTATACTAATTTTTGAAAAAAACTAAGTATACCTAAATGTATTCATATCATGATTGTTATATACTGGACTGGTGTAAGGAATTTGTAATAATGGCAATCTTATTCATATAGTGAACTGAAAATGGAAATAATGTCACGGGAGGAGTGAGGACCGAATATGGGATCATTGGACCGTCGCCGGACTACATCGCATGACGCATATTATATAATATTATCGCTATGACTCTACATATAAAAGATTATCGTGGCTGACTGACTGATCTATCGCACAGTTCAAACTACTTGACGGATCGGGCTGAAATGTGGCTTACACAGTTATGATTATTATGACGTATAAGCGTCCGCTAAGAAAGGATTTTTCGAAAATCTACTCCTAAGGGTGTGAAATAGGGACTGGATATTTTAATTTATAATCAACGCACAATACGTAAACCACTGAACGGGTCGGGCTGACATTTATAACATAGACGTCTACAGGAAAATTAAAATTTTTTAATAAACAATTAAAAAGAATTCCACCCAAAATTTGTTGGGAATAAAATAGAGTGAGCAAGAACGATTATGAGCTTGGTAAATGTCAGTGAAAAAAGTCCCATGCGCCGTGAATCACAAATATTAATACCTATTAGTTAATATCTATACTTAATTTATTTCGGACGATTACTCATGTACAGCGAGTTAAACCCAAAACGAGTTGAACACTCGCGATTATTTCCCCGGGCTATTCAGCTTGTACAATATTATTAAACATCGTTATTTTATTACAATAATATGATTCACACTCACCATTATTTCGGCAGCGGACGGGGGCGAGTAGAGGCGTTTGACGTTCGCGTCGCCGATCATCGAGACCAGTATCGGGAACCACAAGAGCTTGGGCACGTACGGCGTCGCAATGGCATCCTCGCCCTCTTCGAGCTTGACCAGTTGCATCGAGTCCTTGATCTTCTTCAGCTCCTGCAGGTACGTCGACCGTATGTTCTTGATCTTGCTGGCCACCTCGGGCACGCCCAGTCCCTCCACGGCCATGCCGTCTGCTATGCGTCGGTACGCGTGCAGCCGTTCCCCGCGCTTGTTGTACGCCTCATGCTCCTTGTCCCACAGCAGCCTCTGGTCCCGGTATAGCTCGACGAACTTCAGCGTCATCCTCTCGTTCAGCCGTACGTTGATCACGGACGACATGGCGGAACGGTATTCAAAGGTCGGCTTGCCGTGTAAAATTCGTGGTTTTTCTTCTACTTATTTGTTGGCCAATTGTGAACCGCTCGAACGTATCGATTTAAACAAATGGGAGTTTGAAGAGTTGAGAGTCGACTCGATACTGGTTCAACTCATTGGACTGAGCCGAGTTGAAATTGTGTTCAGTCGAGCAAAACGAATTGAAATCCCCACATCTAGCATATATTTCGCATATAATGCGAGGAGTATAGATTTGCCGAGAGACGGAATCGTGTGCAGCACCCGAAGGAATACAATATGAATAAGAGAGAGAGAGAGAGAGAGAGAGAGAGAGAGAAAGAAAAACACCTCTGAAATCCAATGAAGAAAACGCGTTGCAGACGACCGGACGGAGAGAAACACTTCGAACCGGCTCTCACGCGCTCTGCGGCCGCACTGACGCCAGTACCGATATGGGCGGCGGGCGAGTGCTCGAACAGAGAGAGCCCGTTTGTCGTTTCGGCATATTTACCTCCTACTCGTCTCGGTCGACGGTTCCGCGCTCGGAGCGTATAAAATAGGTAGGTATAGTGTGGTCCGCCGCCGCAGTCGTATAATGATAATCATTTCGATAAACTCGCCCGCCGCCGCCGTCGTCGACTCGACACAGACGATCGATTTTTTCTTCCCATAAGTATATTATTATTATTATTTTACGTTATATACGTCGCACTCCGCGCGTGATGATTTTTATTTTCTTTTCGGCGCGATATTTTTTGAATTCCATTATATCCGTATGCTCGCTGTTACCGCCGCCTGCGTTTCCTGGACGTTATTAATATTGATTTTTATTTTTATTATTTTTTTTCCGATTCGTCTTTCGTATACTATTCGATATGTGTGCCATTATATGGATTATTGTCGGGCATTATATACACGCCGGTACAATGTTATTGCGGAATTAAGTTTTACAACAACTTCAATATATCATGTTAATTGGCGCGTGCATCGTTTATTAGGCTGCATTTTTAAACACTTCAATATTAGGTACATTTGTCCGGTTCACGCGTGCGTTCAATATTTTAATACCGCAATGCGTTCAACAACGCGAGTTCAGCGGTATATTTTATTACACTATTATACATCGTTTACAATATATGATCATTCATCATGATTCCGTATAAATATACGCAGCAGACATGCCTTGGTATACACACTCAATCGTTATTTGTCGATTCTTATATTGCGTTTGATTATTTTTGGTTTTAGACATATCGAAACCAACGATGAATAGACAGTCCAAAAAGTATATATTCATTAAAAAACGACCAATTCATTTTCAATACATCTCGTATAGTACCTTCGCATCGCGTTCATTGTTTTAAATACCACGCATTTTATATACAATCGCTTCTTTTTGTGGTAAAAGCAATAATAATAATAGTCATTTGACTGACGAAAAAAAAAAAAACAGAATACTTACGCGTCAAGCAGACGTTATACCTCTTACTGGTAAAATAGAATACTTGTATGTTTTCAATCGTATCGATTTTAATATAATTATAATACGAATGATATATTATGTAATTCGTATCGAATTTGCGCGCGCGAACATCTGCATGACACGTTGAGTATGCGAAGAATAAAATATTTATGATTTCACATTGGGTTCAACATATAATATAAAAATTATTATTGATGTGTATCACGGATTTAATGATACATTAAAATGTATGTGATAGTCGTCCGAAAAAGAAAAGAGAAAACAATATGTTTGCACCCAGCGATAGGTTTATCGTTTATATGTATAGAATATTATTATTACAATAATACGCGCTGCAACGTGATTATGTGATATGAACAAATTTATAAAATAAAAGAAAAAAGAAATATTTCCGTAAAAATCAAAACGGAAGTTGTTATTTTTTAAATTATTATCCATACCCACTGGTTTGTTTTTCATAAATCCGATAAATATTTATCATTTGTTGTTGTTTTTTTTTTTTTTTTTGTTGGAAATAATTGAAAGCCTATGCACTGTGATAGTCTACTGCCCTGCAAAGTAAAACATAAGTTATATAATTATATAATAATATGAAATGTTGATTCTCCGTTTAGAAAACAATATACAATATAATAATAATAGTATTAATAATGACAGAACAAAATTACGTGCGCTGTACGGCTGCACATTTAACCAAAAACAATAGCCTTATTGCAATGCCTTATTGTATATTCACTATATGGCAGTATATAAAACGTTTTATTTTTATTGTTTTTTTAACATAATTATACACCATACACGCACCAAGCATTGAATTATTAATATAAATATTTTTTTTTTTAAACGTGCTAAATCTTTGAAGACAACCATAACAAATTACACAAATTGGCCTTTGGACGATCGATGATGACGTAATGTTCGTATACACGTAATGTTATGAATCACAAGCTTCAATAAAAATTCAACTACCTATATTGCGTGCGCGTGTACAAAAAACTGTGTTCCGTTGACGAATACAATGACCGCGAACAACATATTATTACAAGTGTGACGCGTGAAAATCCATAATAGCGCATTATTGTTAATTAGTAAAGATTTATTGATATAGTAAGTTTGTATAATATATTGAATATACATCGTTGGGTTTCTTTAAAAATTATTGTACGTTGAAAACCATACGCGTGGAATTTTTTGCCATTGTACAATTCTTTATATAGGTAATACGTATACGCCTATAAGGTCACCGACGTATCGATATAATATAGTATCGTATTCGAAGCAACATTTTAGAGCGTGCACATAACGTACAATAAATTGTGCTCGAGAAAATATTAATTCTTAAACAAATGAAGTTTACAGTGTACGCAGTCGTTTAATGTTTTGTTTTTTTTACTGGAGCACAAAAATAAACATAATATAACGAAATGTACGTTTTTCTGCGAACTACGTTATTCATGTTTGTGCAGTACGTACGACGTATTAATTATCATATAATATATAAAAATACTATTATCGCGGTGAATCGTCGGCATCTGCAGAATATATATTCAATCAAACCGAATACAGGCATCCGTTTCCGAGCCATTATACGAAATAATAGTACAATACAAGTCGACCATAAAAAACATGGTGGTCGGTAAACTTTCAATACACTGTGTATATACACACAATACATAAAGTACGACGGTATAATGTATAGGAAGAAAATTAAACGAAATGTTTTAATGGTTGAAAACAAACGTATTTCAGTCATACAAGTTTTCTAATTAAAAAAAAAAAATGGAATAAGAAAACAATAACAATAAATAAATAATAAACCGAAACAATATAAAGTTTTTATGTACTTTGTTGGAGTAAAAATAAAAAATAAAATAAAATAAAATAAAACCACCGCGATGAAAACTAGATTTTTTTCATGAGTAAAAAAACAAAGGAATAATAAAATAAATTTTCGTGGACTGCAGTAAACGAATATTGTATAATACTACTCGTATTTTAAAATTCGTTGCTGGGATCGTTTGCATACGAACAACAGTAATATTCGCTCCGCGCTGTCACTTCAGAACATAAGATAATTACATAATATAATATACGATATGGATATTATATTTATATTATAATTAGTACATTCCAGTGGCGCCGATCATGTAGTTTATCTATGACAGATGTCATAGTAGATTTTGTTGATGGGAGATAGGATATTTTGGTAATTATTATGTTTTACTATAGTTTGTATTATGAATAATTCAATAATAATATCTAATTTTCAAATTAACATTATTTATACAAAATGATCAGTCATAAAAATGCGTTTTTAAACAATTGTTTGGCTACAAAATAATGATAGGTGAATGGATTATACAATTCATCATATTCCGTTAAGTATATATGTGTGCTTTGATTCGCACCCATTGATTGTGTTATGCTAAAAAAATTACTAAGTGTGTTGGGGAGGGGGAGGCTTTGATGTTTAATGTCAGAATATTTTTAACGCTTCGGTGCCATCACTGCGGTATACTATATAATGAATATTAGAACAGGGGACTTGCGAGCTTGTAAAAAAAATGTAAAAACGAAAATTTTTCGAAATTCTAATTTTGTGTGGGGAGAGAAGGCTATTCAAACGAACCTTAAATGAAAAACATTTTGTATCTTCCATATTGTGGTTCGTGAACATATTCATGTTGGATACCCGTGATATTTATTTATTTATTTATTTATGAACGGGCTATAGGAGTCCCATAGTACAATATAATTTATAGCAATAGATAGATTAACAATAAAACATAATAATTAAAATTAGCAAACGCTAAACGGTACAATGGATCGAATTAATAAATGACAATTATATGAAAATAAAATAAGAATAACAATAAAAATAAACAAGATAAAAATAGTAATAACAGATTGCAGTTTATTAATAAAAACGTTTAAGAAAAGCCTAGGTGCCTAGGATGTACATTGTACATTATAATGTTATTACTATTACAATTTACACGAATAAAAATTATCGTCAGGGGTGATACACGCGCATCGGTACCAGCACTGGTGGCGATATGACCGCGCGAGAGACGTGCACCGCACATGACGACGGCGGCGACCGCGAGCGAGGACGGAGGAGAAACCGGTCAAACGTGGCAGCGGGTGCGTGCGCGCGTGTGTACATGACTCCGGTCGTGTACCATTGATTTTTTTTTTCTTTGTACATTTCATTTTATTTTTTTATTTTTTATCAAGCGATTTCCGGAATTTTGCTCGTCCGATAATGTTTGCGCGTTCACCACAACCAACGTGCCTTCGACTTTTTCCCACAGCGTTATATTGTCAGCTGCCGTTATAACACATTAAATATTACAATTTGAAAAAAAAACCTCATAGCTCGCGTTTATGATTGAGTACCGTAGAAAAACCGCCCAACAAAACACAGATAATGTTCTCCTAAAAAGTTTGATAATAGGTCAGTTATAATTATATTTGTACCTATATAAATTCGTTGCAAAGTTTTCTTTAGACCTACTTTCTCACTTTTTTTAAATGTTGTACTCGTACTTAATATATCCTAAAGTTAACATTTTTTTTTTTTTTGATCCTTATACGTTTCTAATTTGTTTCATTCTATTTTGGTGACATTTTAGCGAACAGAACCAAAAAAGTGGGAAAGTCCATCCAAAGAAGACCCAACGACGAATTAAAATCAGTTTTCAAAATTCTCATCGCATTAATTGAAAGATCGGTATGTTTTAAATGGAAAACGTCTAAATTCCTATGTTACACATGTGATGTAGACAGAGACAGAAGATCATGGCTTACAATTACCAATCAAAATTTGAACTATACTGATCGCAAATTTACCATGTTCGTTACGTTTGTAAGACACATTATGTGGATGTATGGCGTCCTCTTATAAGTGTCGTTTATTAATTTACTATCGTTTCAAATTAAACACCGTATTGTTTAACGCAGAGTGTGACGAATTAATATCATATTATATAATATGATACTTATGGTAGACGAAAATCTGCAGGTTGCCTGAACGATGTGAAAAGTTCCAAACGCTATCTCAATCCGACGATTCGAATACGCATGGTGCGATTATCTGGCTCCTCTACAGGGCTTGGACTCGAGATTGAGCGCCGAGCAAGCGAACAATAAAATGTCTTTATCGATCCGTCGGAATTTTCGGCGGCTGCGATCACATTTTTCTACGCGTCTAATTCTGAGGAATATACATCGCATTATACCCGTGCCTCCCGTGCCGAGTTCTTCCGAATATCTGTTGCAGAGCCGTTCAAAATCAACAAAAAATGACAAAAAAAAAAAAAAACCACATTGTTTTCCAGCACGTATATATACTTTCCCACGTGCTGCAAGTGAATATTATTTGTATATGGGACTGCGAATGTTATATAGACGGAGACGATCGATTTATTATAAAACGTTACACTTATATGACGTATAATTGATCAAATATATTAAATCTATTTTTATCTAAAATATACTTAAGTATATTTAATCAATGCATGTATACCCCCAGTATATATAACTTAGCATACGTGCAACACTATGTTAAAACGTAGGTGCATCTACGCCGCAGAAAAAAAAAAACGGATATTAGTGATGAAAAACAATCAACAAACGGCCGGTTCAAGTGCCATGGCAACAAACACTGTTAGTCGTTTCAACCTGTGTCATATTTGTTGAGCGTATAAATATTTTCGTACAACGGGTGTGTATGTGTATATATTATTATATATTTATACTATATTATGACGTATAAATATTATTATACCACGACCGAACTACTGCAGTATAATATATAGCAACGGTTCGCTTCGTATACGGGACAAAACACTGGCGCAGCCTACTGCTCCCGATATTTTTAGTTGTATATTATAAGATATTAAATTATTAAAATAATACACAACTGTATTACATATTGTGTGCAGTGTTTCCAACAGTATAATGTTATAGCGTTTACATGTCGTAAAAAGCAAATTACATATTATAATAAGAGGGGGAGGGAAGGGAACACGAGAAAGCAAAATAGTCGTTTCGAGACCAAAAAAAAAACAAAAAACCGTTTGCGTGGTGATAATTGCACGTTTTTTATTTCACGTCTGAAAAATAATAATACAGATTATAACCATATTATTTGGTGAGTGGATATTTTTTTTAAAAATTAAATGTTCGTTCTTATTTATTGGCAAATGCAAAACAAAAACTAATAATACTTCGAGGTTCTCACACGCACACGTGTTATTGCGTACACGCGCGTATAATATATCTACGGACTTAGGCGTTTTCGAAACGATATTATTATTATTATATATATTATGCGTGTACGCGTTGTGGCGGGCAGCGTGCCACGTGACGTGTTAGTACTTTGTGTTCCGTTCGAAAACCGACGGTCGGAATTATCGGAAATGACGGGAATCGGAGAATGAACAAAAAAAAATAAAATATTTATAACAATCACAGCACCAAACGTTTTTACGCGGGACTCTGAAAATGATTAGTTGCTTGTAGTCTCGGGATGACAAATCGTTATCACGGTAAATTATACTCCGTTGAAGTATATTTTATACGACTAAACGTCTAAATTACACACAGTGATTGATGTAATAATTTTTTGCTCGTGTTAAATTTGATTAACTTTTTTTTTCTTTTATTCTGAGCTGTTGTAATTAATTCGAAAGACGTATTCTAAAATAAACCCGTAGCTGCTGTGCGTGGTGCCAAAACAAATATCAACGCAACGATATTGTACATTTGTACGTTTGAATGCGATTTCGAGGTTGTACGGAAACGTTAACCGAACGTAAAAGAATCACACGTCCGAATGGGGTCTGTTTTGTCGGGTGGTAGGTACTATAAAACGCAAAAGACGCACTCCGAACGAAATCGTTTTGTTAATAATATTTCACTCGGTTACCGTAAATTAATATTATATATAATATATTCAAGAACAACTCAACAACTTACTTATATATAGGCTATAAGTAAGGCACAGCTGTGGAATATAGATGTATACTATTATGTCTAATGCAAATATATATAAATACCTATAATAACAGCGGTGCAACTAGGATTATAATCAAGGGAGTTGTCCGCAAGTGGTGTTTATATTGGTACGGTGCGGTTCCCTCAAACTCTTTTTCGAAAAAGTATATGATTACACAACTGTAAATGCCTGTACCAATTTTTTTTATTCATTATTTATCTTATTATAACCTATACCTACCGTAATTTATTTCCAAATAGACCACTATGTTGTGTCTGGCTTTATCAGTAGGTTGAAAACGCGTATTTGTATTTATATATTTATTATAAACTTATATTTATTTATTTAATTGGAAAGGTTTGACCATTGCTATACAAAAATACTAGTTATTTAACATATTAAACATAAATAAAGGTATATATAACTATATAAGTAGTGGTATAACAATATGAATGGTATAAAAGCATAAAGAAATAAATGTACAACTAAAAATTACAGCAGGTATCCTTATTGGCATTTTTCATAAGACGTTTAAGTGGTTCATTTGATTGATAATTTGTAGTGCAGAATGAATGGAGCATGATGTCTAGACTGTCTTCCAGGAACTTTAAAATTAATTTAATGATAAAAGAGATGGAGAGTCAGTTTTACCATCATATCATATTATACACTTTTAAGTAAAGCAAATTTTAAACTACAAAATCTAATCGTTTTTTTTTTTTTTTTTTTAAGATGACTGTTTTTGTCGTAGTAACTTTACTAACTTTAATTTCTCGGTGAAAATTGTTGTACCTAAATTTAAAAATAAGACATTTTTTCCAATGGTCATTGATTTCCATAAATTTAGTTCAAGGGGGGCGTGTTCAAACACTCAAAACACCCCACTTGATCGCACCACTATACCTAAAAACGCGTAACGTTTAAACTGCATTCGAGTTAAAAAGTATTAGTGTTATTATAGGTAACCGTTATTATTGGTATAGTATAATATCGTACAAAATATATAAAAGTATACAATTATTTTTCTTATAATTTCTTGGGTAATTTATTTATTAAATACTTTAGGTATAGAGTACGTCCTACTTGCATATAAACGCGCATTTTCAAACATTTCGTGTGCTATAAATTGTATTAAAATTTTGTATATTGATATTATCTGTTGAATGTATAGTCCGCACGCGACTCCGCGTATACACACATAGGTGTTTGACCGCCGTAACCATTTTTTAACGCTATATTTTATGTCTAAAAAATGTTAATATACATTACATATATAAAATACATAGTTTATGCATAGGTACATAGCTCGTACGTTTTTGGGTCGAACATCATATTATAATAATAATAATAATAATAATAATAATTATCTACCATGATTTGACGATATTCTGTAATAGGTGCATAGACCGTGGACATTTCTAAAAGTTAATGACCAATCAATGTTTGAAATCGTCTTTTGAGCGTCGTGAATGGGTTATTCCGTATGACGTACAGGTTTTATGCGATCATATTATAATGTATTGTATATAATATGGAAACAGTGGAGAGAATATTGCGTGTTTTTTTTTTTTTTGTTTATTAGCGCGGGCACGACAACGAAACGCGTCGTACAAACACGCATAATTATGTATTGTGATCTACGGGAAAATAAAGTACAATAACACGCGTTATTTTTTTTAAACATAAATAATATTCTTATAACGCACGGTGCATATTGCGAATGAAATAAACGGGGGGGGGGACACTAAAAAACAAAAATTACGTATATTAACGCATAATATTATTACGAGCTTTGTATAATATGTATATTATATTATGTACATATTATATACTTGGACATTATTGATTTTGAGTGGAAAAAATTGGATTGGAATTCCGTTTGTGGAATAGGAAAAAAAACCAGTTTTTTTTTCATTCTCTTACATTATTTGCACGACGTTGAATATCGGTGTCCGAAACCTTTAAACGCGAGCAGCACTATATATACGCCACACAGCCGCTTTGTCATAATCAGAGAATCCGAACCGGTCTCGGGCGGCGCTGCACGGCAAGACAACCGGTGCGGAACATAGCGGAACATACGTCGCGCGAGCGCAAGGACGACGACCGGGGCGAAACGTTCCATCAATTTCCCACACTATCGGTACGCGTATATGTATATTATATACTACAGTTCAACGTGTATATTACTCATTCTGTGGGGTGCGAATCATATATTATATAGTATTAAATCGTTACACATCGGTCGGTGATCTATTATTCGTCATCGTGAGCCGATATGAAAATATTTAGATATACCGACCGTGTCTACTTGATCCAAACCCTTTCCCTCTCGATTTTTTTCTCAGCTAAAACCTTAATATGAGGCACAACGATACGCAAATACTATATAATACATTTGTTAAGGTATATCATGATTAAACCTGACTGCTAAACATTAATAAATACCATAACAACCAATTTCAATAAATCCTTTTTGATATAATAATAATAATAAATAATATCTATGACAATTCAGTTTAAATTGTTGGTTTATCGGATCATTATTGGTATATATCTGATTATATCTATCAGAAGAAGAATATTTTTCAATTTAATACCTATGATAAAAAGGAGCAGTTTTTTCACTGGATATTTCTGCTTTCTAGTAGAAAGAAATCGTCATCTCCATACTCGACCGTAGTCATATGATAATATTCGAAGGGGAGACTGCTCCATCCTCATTCCTCTGCCTCCTCCGTGCACAAGCTTATGGTTAAACTATTATAATATGTTTTTCCGTAACGATTTACAATCAGTGTTAAGCGTATTCGGCGAAAAAGTACTGTACAGACACTGTGTATACAACACAACACTTAATAAATTTCTCCGGGAAGGGTGCAGCCATCCCCACGAATACGTATTAGATGCAGTGGCGTCTCTAGGCACTTTTATTGGGGGGAGGAAGGGAAATTAAATATTATAAACACACTAGTTACATTTTACAGTTTACCTGGTTTCACTCGGAGTGTGTTATGTTAATTTTCATATTTATATATAGTGCACACTGCGTAAGCATGGTAATAAATGTTTATATAAACACAAAAATCAGTGAAGTCATTAGAATAAAAATGTTCAAAAGTTCAACTTTTAGTGAAAAACATAGTCACTTTATTATTATTAACAGAGTTATAGCAATCATGATATTTAAAATATACCAAAAAAAAAATAATAGAATAAGCATGATTTACTTTACATAGGTATATTGCTGATAGAAAAATAAAATAAAATAACTAGATGAATACAAATGTAATACAATCAAAATCAGAAAAAAATCTATTTTATGCTTAACTTTAGATTCAGCCAAACGATTAATTGTATTATTGGCACTTACTATACAAATTTCAAGAAAAAAGCCATGGGAGTGGTTGTTATTGGAATATGGGGCGGTCATTGAAATAAACGATTACAATATTTATACGTGACAATATGTAATTATGAAAATAAATGTGTGATTGTATCAATGTATATTGATTAAATCATCAATAACTTTTTATTAAAATTAACATTTTTTATGTTATTATATATTATAGTTTTATTTACTTAATATATAGTAATATCGACTCGTATAATAACCATAAAGTAGCCACTGTGGTCTGTGGTATACAGCTGGTATCTAGCATTATTTTCTAGTTTCGGGCAGTACGGTTTACTTGTTAAGTATAATATTATTATGTTCATTGGCGCAATTTGAAGGAGGATTTGGAGGAGCTTAGTCCCCTTGATATTGAAAAGCCTCTCCAAAAATTATACCTTAATTGAAGTCTTAAATGCTTTATTAATTATCTAATATCGATATTCTATACACATAATACAATAAACGTTGATTAAAAAAATTATTTTCTTAAGTTTGATCAACGATTCATTCGTGTGTTTTTCGTATAGTAGATACGCAGATACAACCCCCCAAGTGCGTGTTTCATTTAACCAAGTCAAAAACTGAAATTGTGCCTATGTGACCCATTCATTTCTTTATTATCTTTGAACGAGCACACTCAGATATTGTATTACACCACACACACACACACACACACACACAAACACACATTTTGCGATATTAGGTCGAATTATATTTTTGTTTTATTTTGTCTTGTTTTTGTCATTCACTGGCAGAATAATTAGTCGGTTTTTGGATAAATAATAGAGATAAAAAAAAGGAATATATCCTACGAAAACCGAAATGTCGTCTGCGTGTGTGGTATGTGTACTCGCAGGGTGATAAGAACATAATAATATTATCAACATACACGGCCGTGTCGTTTTTCAGCACATGGCGCAGGACCCGGTCACACACGCACACAAAAGTTTTATCTTTGTCGCCACTGCGACTCGCACACGATTGCGATAGTCTACACGTGTTCCGGGGCATGCCTAAAATAATAACCAGAACATGGTATAGTATCATATATAACGTACAAGCATAGACATCTCGCACACGTGTGGTGTGGTGTGATGCGTAGTACGCGACGCAGCCGTGTGTGTATAGGTACATGTGCGTCATGTCAGAAATGACGACAAAACAGTAAAATCTCGTCGACGGCGACCGTAATATATTATTATTATTATTATTAGGTATAATACCGTGTATACGAGACATTATATATTATATGTATGTACGCGCATGATGCCGAAACCGGTGCATCGTGAACGTGTTCAATAGAGAGTTGGTTTTCCGGGTTCAAAGACTCTATGTACATAATATTTTTATTATGTATATAGAGTCTTTGCGAAATTATTAGTTTTGTTTTTCTCTTCCTCTCGTGATCCTAAACGATCCCGTTCGTATGAACCCAGATACTTTTACTGAGAAATATAATATAGTATAATAATAATACTATATGCGCAGTGTGTTTCATAATGGTTCATTCGATTTTAGTAGCGGCAAACAACAGGAACAATATTTAATATTTATAATAAACATTGTTCCTGTTGTTTGCGGTTACCAATCATCTGAATGGTGGAGTAATCGGGTTTTCATGAATTACCAATAATTTACAATAAAATTAATCTTGGCCGAGTGATGTGATCATCGATCAACCTCCACAGCGATGGATCTGGCGCTTAAGTGCTATAATGACGTTACATTTTGTTCATGGACAATTTTTCTTTTTGAGTCCCTTTAAAGGCAACCTCCGCTTTCGCCAAAAGATCTTGACGAATTCAAAAGTCACATTACAGACACCATCAACTTGACAACAGTCGACATGCTTCAACAAGTTTATGATGAATTTGAATACATCGCATAGATGTGTGTTGTGCAAGTAAAGGAGGTCACATTGAACATTTGTAAATAATAGTATACCTAAAACTTATGTAATAAACTAGCATGTAAAACTCGATTAATCAAATTTTATACAATAAATATAATTTTTGGAAATCGAATGAATCATTTTGAAACACATTGTATATATCCTATGCACGGGCGGTGACGTGGTTGAGGCGCTATTATCTATTTTTTTTTTATTTATTTTTTTTTTTTTTTTTTGGAGAGCTGAGAGATTGTAAACGCGAATAGTCATTAGCTCTGAAATACCTGGAAAATGGAATAAAATTATTGTTTCTCGTCAACGAGCACTAGCCGGATGCGTAATATAATATACGCCCAACCTGCCTATATAGTAATATACCCTCGTCAATTGTACATTATATTATTATTGTATCGGGTGCTGCAGGTGTCGGAGGCGCCGCTACCGCCGCCAATGGTGTCGTGGACCATCGTCATTACAATTATACGCGTCGGCGTTATACACCGCAAATCACACAATAATATGAATGCTTCTAATATTTATCGCTTTCTATCATTATTCTCTATCGTCGTCGTCTCTGAATAAATATTGATTACTTCGTTATCATCTTTAACGTTTATGTTGCCGGATGTACGCTTCTGCGGTGTTGTTTTATAATATTATGTGCATGAATTTTAAATAATAAAATTCTTAATCCAAGATCGACACGTAAAACGGAAAATCGAGGTCCGATGTTATTTTTATTTTATTTTTTTTTTTCAATTTCCGGTGACAGTATTGTCGCGATACCCATGTACAGACGGTGGTCTATACATAAAATATATATATATATATATATATAATATGCGACTAATAACGTACACATAATATATACCTGTATACGCGTATAGTTTACCGACCCATTGTGCGAACAATCGTTAATTATTACTAAACTTACTGCCATTGTTTACCGGGGAAGAGTATAGTAGTAATAGTAGTAGTAGTAGTAGTAGTAGTAGTAGTAGTAGTAGTAGTAGTAGTAATAAGTGCAAGACACACGCGCACACTTCACATACACGCACCACGTGCACTATACGACCATGTTCACTGTTTACAGACTGTAACGACCTACTTATAATGGTGATACGACAGTGCGACTGACGATTGCTCATGATATGCGTACAGTGTATCATATAAATATGAACGCGAAGGCGCAGTGGATAAGGACACGTGACATCTCTGGGTAGGAGATAGAAAATGACGGGGAAATGTTGACCCAGGCAGAACTGGAGGATCATTGATCTTTTGGTGGCGTATTTCGTAATTTCGTATTATATATTATTATATATTAGTGATCCTAGAGAAATTATTAAATACCTACGAAGAAAATATTATTTGTATACAATCGTTGCGTGTGTACTAAGAACGCGCTGTGGCGGCGCAATATTTTTCTTTTCGACTTTTCACCTTTGAAGTATCAGTGCGCACATACGAAACGAATTATAACCTATATACATGTACTCGTTGAGCACATTGTCTAAGATCGCCGAAAAAAAGATTTTGCATTGAAATCCGGGTCCCGGTTATTATTATTAGGTACCAATATAAAGTGGACAAATTGTGTATTCTTTGGATATTAACTACGAGATGGTCTGACAAAATGTTCGCACGAATGAAACCGATTCATATGTTATCCGTATATGTATGTGTTATATATAATCGCGATTTCTGTAAGCCACTGCGGATGAGTATATACCTCTAATTATTATGGATGGAATATTGAACGCAGAACGTTTCCGACGTCCATTTGATGAAACGGAGCAGCACACACCGACATTCCGAGAAGTTTGAAAATTGAGTATACGGACACAGAATATAATATGGACATCAGGGGGGTTTTTTTTGTGTCTCGTGTTGATAATAATAATATATTTTACCGGTCGCGCCCGTATAACATTATTATATTAGTTACGCAGGAATAGAGTGTATACGCTGCATACGTTCTCCGGTCTGTGCAGTATACCTGTGTCCTGTATATAAGGTATGCATCAAACGCGCGCGTGTGGACGATGCGTACAACATGCCTATTATTATAATTTCACGTACGTAAACATCAGGCTCGGGTGAAATGAACTTTTCGAAATACAGTATTGACATGGGCGGACTGGCTATGTATGAGGTCAGTCAGCAATTTTTTTTTTTTTTACTCGAGGCCTCGATTAGTGGTGTATATTCAGAAATGGAACAGGGCGCAAACAAAAACAATAATGTAACTTGAAATGCACGACTTTGTTTAAAATTTTTACCATTGAATTAAATCAGTTGTACTTAATATTACATACGTTATATTAAACTGTATTTATTTTTACTCGATTCTTAATTATAATATAAATCTAATAGAAATTAATCAATTAATACGTCACATATTACCAAGTAATTACCTATATTACTTATTACCTAAGTTTCAATAAATCTGGCATCAGTGTCGGTGATGTAGACAGAAGAGTTTCGAGCATCAGTTCAGCAGTAGTACGCAATGGTGAAATAAACATTATCAAATCAAAGCTATTGAGTATTGGTAGACATAATACTTTATCAGTTACCATTTACTCCAATGTTGTGAACTTTATCTACGTTTTACAATGAGCTGCTTTGTACAAACTAGGTACCCTATATCCGTGTCGTAGATAACTAATCGTAGGTTAATAAGCAGTAAGCACATAATAATATTCTTAAACTAATGAAATTGACAATACCACTTTTTTTGGGGAAAAATAAAGATCAAAGCATAATATGGGTGAAAAATGAATTAGGCAAAGCGCTTGTCCGTCCCTGAGTGTTTAATATTTTCAGGTGAAAAAAGAAAAAAAAAACGTAATTTTAAAGTATCTTATTGGAACAATTGTAAATACATTATTAAGTGCTATTCTCCTCCGTGGTACCATAACATATTATAATAATTTTTTATCCATGGTGTGCAGTGCGGAAAAGGGTAATGAGGAGGAGGAGGAGAAGGAAAGAATAAGTGTACTCGCAGTTTGTGCGAATCGATAAACAACACGACGTATAGTCATAATTATCGATCGCCGAGTAAATAAACGAAACAACAATAATAATATGTTTAAGGTATACTGCAACGACGACATATAATATCTTGCGAATGAATTGAATTAAAATTTTAATATTATTAATATAATATTCGTTTGTCGTCCGCATCCGTGTCGTACAGCTGCACGCTTGGAAACGAAATCAGTGTTTACGGTTCATTATATTGTCTGAGAACCCCTGCAAACGGACGCATCAAATGTATAAATAAATATGTATATGTGCATGTAAGAAACGTGAGCATACCAAGTGTATATACACGTTTAACATTATACATACTTATACCATTGGTACATAAAGAATCGGGTTTCTTTTTACGATCGCGGTAAAATGTAAATGGGAACCCATCAATATTGCTCCCCACGCGCGTCGAAGCTACCATATTTTCCATGCGCACTTAATAAATTTTAACGATTTAACAAGCACATATCACTCGGAGATTAGAAAATAGGTTTTATCTTTTTTTTCTGCTCGGCAAACGACCACCCAGCGGTTGGTCGAACGTCCACCGTCTGCAATGTCATCTCAAAATATAGGTATAACCGTACATAGGTAATGACTAATAAATATTATCTCTATGGTGTATCTCTATATGTAAAACGACCAATGCTTTATTTTTCAATATGTTCCATCGTATTTTTCACATTCAGTCGCGATTTTATTTTTTCAACTCTGATTTACCTGATGAATCTGGAATTCGAAACCGGTTGTATATAATTGTAACACTTTTAAAATAATACTGGAAGTTAAATATTTTATTTAATTAATTTATATTTTTGGTAATAATTTATATATATTATATATTATATTTTTAAAACAATATAATATATAATTGTTTTTATTTTTTTAATTTATACAATAAATAGGGTCAGGATTTGCAAATGCCTTGACAATTATCGAAAAATGGTTTTATTAAACCTTTTTAACCACTAATTTAACCTAACCTTTTTATCTGGAACGTAATTTATATATATGTGTACTCGTACATAGTTCACAAAAAAAAAACAACATGGTTTTTGAAATTGTTGTTTTGTTGTTTAGGTATGCCGGAGGCGATCGACAAAAAATAATAAAATTAATAAAACCATCTTTATAGAATATTATGAATTGGTAAAATTAAAACTATAAATATAATAATATCCATATTAAAACTAACAAAATTACTGAATGAAAATGTCGCATGAAATGAATTATGCGCATGCATATTATATAGAAAGCATTGTCTAAGATCAAAAAAAACTAAGATGTTACACTTCACATTAAAATCAGGAGCCTAGTAATATAAGTATGGTGACCAGATATAAAAATGTAAAAAAGAGTAAATTTTAAAATGTTGCTATTCTATCACAAAATAAACCTCTCTCCACAGAGATTTGTCCAATTTACATACAATTCTCCCTATTTTGGCTATAGCAATTAGCCATTAGGTTGTTTCTAGTTATAAAATTTGTTTTTATTTTTCATCTGCCTAATTAATATACATATATATTTATATTTATATTATCAACTGTAAAACTAATTATTTGAAATAATAAATTCATTACAGTGTAGACTCATTAGGTGTGTGTCTATATAAGAAAATAATTTGTTATTTAACACACTGAAAGAATAGGAAATATGTATAAGTGTAATAAATTAAACTTCAAGTACAAAACTTTATTAAAATGTTCCTTACATATTTATAATTTTATTAATATTTGTTTTTAAGTTGAACCATAAATTAATAAAAATAAATATTGAAAAAAAACCATCAAAAACCACCAAATATCATAAACACACATTAACCCGTAATATTTTCAAAAATAGAGTATAATTTTATGTATACTTTACACTATTATTAAGGAAAGTATAGGACAATACAACAACTTGGTAATACCACTAATAAGTAATAAGTAATAACTAATAACATAATTATCATGCAAAACCTGCTGTCGCAGAATTCTCGGTTATACATAGGTATGGTTTATATAATACTGTGCGCTGCACGCGTCTATCGTATACAGTATTGTAAAGTATTCGAGTACTCAAATACTTTTTCAAGTATTAAATACTTTCAGCATTATGTATTTTCGATGGTATTTTAAATATTTATTTTCGTATTGAATATTTTTGCTATAATATACTTTAAACAATTATTTTTATATTATCCACTTTAATTCACTTTAGTTTTGATCAGTACTTACTTACGTAACTACGAACTATGGCCGTATGTTTGTGGAACAAATAAAGGTTATTCTCTAAAAATAGATATTTATTTTCATATTATTATTATTTTTTTATAGTATTTGTTGTACGAAAAAAAAAATATACTTGATACTGATATATTACGTTAAGAAGGTAGAACAGTTATTAATGTATTGTCCCATTCCATTTTTTTTTCTATGAGTAGTTCTAATGACTGTGTATTAGTGATATAGTATAAATTTTGCTATGTTAAGTTCATTATAAATCTATGTATACAAAAAAAAAAAAAGTATTTGAAATACTTTACGTTTTAAGGCATGTGAGCGGTATTTTAAATACTTCATATATTTTATGAAGCATTTGAACGGTATCTTAAATATTTCTTAAACATATTCTCTACAACACTGAATTCGTATATGCGATGCATGTACGCGCGCCCGAGCACGTCCTCCTGCCATTGTTGGAACACCGGGCAGTGCACAAGCGCCGGTGTGCGGACAAAGATCGTGCCGTATAGATCTCCGGGAGTCGGACGTCTCGCGTGGAACCGTGGAATCGGCTCGTGCATACGTTGGCGCTGTCCCCCGTCGTCGTACGGACCAAACGCGTTCACGTGAAATCTGTTGACACGCGCACACAACAATATGGTATACGCGTAAACTCGAACCACTGTTTAACGGACTTGGACATGCAGGATTTCTTTGAAACAAAAAAAAAAAAATAAATGTATTAAATACACGAACATGTCGGTAAAACGAGAGTAAATATTTTTATTTTTTTTTGCACTATATTACAACACGTTTTTACCGTACAAAATCCAAATGAACATAAGTGTATATGTAAGTAATAATATGTAACAAATATATATATATATATATATATAGGTCACTGTTGTACGGTATAATCGCAGTAATCGTAATATAGTTATAGCACACATATAGTTAGGTATATACAATGTATATTATACATAATGTTATTTTGTAGACGCGTATACACATGCGTGTGTATCATACTACACCTTATAAAATATAATCTTATATAATATATATTCATTGGATTCCGCCTAATGTGGGCACCGGTTAATATGGGCATCTGCATAATATGGGCAAAATGGTCAGTACAAATTTATAAGTTAAAAAAAATAACCGCATAAATGGGCACTCGATTCGGTTTATGTGGGCAATTTTTATTTTATCATAGCGTTAGAATACACATTACACACACAATATATGAAACACATTTGAACCTTTGGTAATGGGATTTTGTTAGCTAAATGCATAGAAGTTTTCAATATGTTATCTAACGCGCCAATGTCCACATTTCAGTTTTAACGTGAATTTCAACGTGACACTAAATGTTTTGAAAAAAACTCTCACGCAAGGAAAAAATCGTTATTTTGGACTTAGTGAAATCGCTTCTTCCAGGCAGTTCACAACATAAAATGGCCAAAAAATTATGCGTTGAAAAAAACTTTTTTTTCGATTTCATAAAATTTTGTGTTTTTTACCAATTTCGGTTTATATGGACAATCGCTTAATGTGGGCAAACAGGGCTGGTCCTAACGTGTGCTCATTAAGCGAAATTCACTATATATACATACATACATATGTATATATATATATATATATATTTTTTTTTTTTTTTGTCTCAAGCGCATATTGAAAGAGTTCGTAGAAAATATAAATTTTTAAGGGCCGAACCAGTTTTGAGTTTGATGTATATACATTTTTTCGCTTCTTGGTTACCTAAAATATTAAATCTGTTGACATATATTAATGTCTATATTTACTTGTTTGTGGTTTTTTTATTTGTTTTATAACTAATGCAGTATAATACCTTAAAGCTAACCAGCTATGGGCTTTAAATAATGAAGTGCAGTAATCCATTGAAAACTGCCGGCCCGGCCAACTGCACTGTTACGTGCGAATCCTGGTAATTCTGTAGATATTTTATTATTACACTAGAATAACTATAGTACAATGGTAAAATAATACTATAAAATTAATTCGTTAAACATTGTGAAAGTTTTATGGTTCGAAAATAATAATAATTCGTTATGAGGTTATTATAATACTATATAGAATATGACGTTCTATATCCACGTAGTAGAATAAGTATAGAAACTAGAAATGTTCATTAAATAGTGGGTCGGCTGTACATATATTCGTCCGATAAGATTACATATTATACATGTATATAAATACATACGAGTTTATGATCAAACGCTTTTGTGCATGTATGTAAATTATACGCGTTTGTAATTATAACGACGACCTTTTCCGCGAGACAATTTATGGGTTAGCTTCCAAGAAATCGTTTTGTGTACGCGAAGTAGGAAACTATACAGTAGTATGAATACGTGTAATATTATAATATACATAGGCGTGCCCACGGGGGAGGTAGCTGTCTCCTATGAGAGATTTTTCGCTTGCCTAAAATCTTATACGAGTGTGGCCGAGTGAGGGATGGCGATTTCTTTCGACTAGACAGCAGAAATATTCAGTGAAAAAACTGCTCCTTATCATATAAGTATTAAATTGAAAAATATTCTTCTTCTGATATGTATATATACACTTCGATGATCCGATGGTAAACAGTATACACCAACAATTAAAATTGAATTTTCATGTTGATATTATTTATTATTATTATTAAAAAGGACTAATTGAAATTTGTTGTGATATTTTAATGTTTAGCAGTTAGGTTAACTATATAATATACGTTAGGTACCGTATAGATTTGCATCAGCGGTCTCACGTCGATAACTTGGCTGAGGAAAAAAATCATGGTGGGAGGGTGTAGGGCGGTCTGGACTTCTTAGCTAAGATTTTGCCTCCCCATCGGTGCACGCTCATGATAATATTATATATATTTGATAAAACGCTCGCGCCGCGTGGATATACCAAAGGAAAAACGCGTAACTGAATATATATACTTTATTATATAGGTATACCTATAAGCGCCATCACGCTGCGCAACGTTTATCGGACGGGCTTAAGCGTTATTATAATCGGAGTCACTTCATCGGATCGGCATAACGGCGAATATTTGCGACGGCAGCGGCGGTATTGTTAAATGACACACAAAGGTCTCGATTGCTGGTTCTATTACCGAGGTCTTCACCGTCCCCCCCGCCCTGTACGCCAAAAAATCGAAACCGCAAAAGCCATTGTACTACGCACATAATATTTTATACGCATTTATACGATGCGTTATTATATTGATAGACATACATGAAGCATACTATAACCGCGCATCTCTTTAGTATCGCGAAACGGCGGTTCCTTCCTTCGTTGTACTTTTTTCACAGACTTTATCTACATACGCCGAACTGCGGATAGTAAAATGTATATGCTTTTGTCAACAAACCACTTATATTAGCTATATATATATGGTTCAACAGTAGTATTCAATTACAAATATATAACGCTTGTTGTGTAAACGATTCGCGTATCCGATTCGAAAATACAAAAAAGTATACATATTATCGTATAATAAAATACTGCAGCCAAAACCGTGAATTTATTCCGGTTTACACTCACTGTGCTCTCGCACCGAGTGTTCACTTGTAATATATTCTAAAAGTTTATCCTATAAAACCGGTAGAATTACGCAACTCGCATCCGGCAATAATGTACTTGAGAATGTCGATGAAATATTTGAAATTTATTTTGATGTACGCGGAACTTTTTCCGGTTGCGTTGGGGTTTCAATCAATTAACTTCATCAAATCTACCAAGCAAGTTGCTGTTATTATAATTCAAAAAAGTGTGTAATTTAGTAACTTGAATAAGTGTATAATACGAGTTGATGTTTTATAAATTGAATATTTTAAACTTAAACTGCATAGAACATTGACCAACTCACCCGGGGCACAATAGCAGTATATATAATTACTATGCTTCTATTTGCAGCCCCCACGCGCAGAGCAATATATCTGCACTTCTATATAAAATGGTATTACATACTACTAATTTTGACGAATAATATAACGTTTGTTCGGACAGTTAAATGAAAATGACTCGTTTTCACATGAATAACTCGCGAGTCACATGCATGCAGCGTTGCAGTGTACATGTTGTTTTAATTAATAATTCGTGAAGCCAAAATCGTTCTGGTTAAAAAAAAAAAAATAAACTTTATGGCACCGCGTTATACGTTTGTACAAAATATAGGATAATATAATATATAAATTAAATGGACACGCGAATTAGTTGACGATTTTCCTCGATGGCTTATTCCGAATACGAAGTCGCAGTAAGTGGTGGTACTTGCCAGAGACGTAGCTAGACACTTTTTCTGGGTAGGTCCGGTATTTTGATGTTAGGATTACCAATGAATATTTTTATTAAAAAAAAAGTAATAGAATACCGTATATTATATATTTATTATATGCGTTCATTTTAAATTTTATAACTCATAGAATAAAATAAAATTAATAAAAAGATATAGGTAGCTTTACTAAAATATTTTTAAATTGAAAATTCCAATTTTCTTTTTGTCATTAACGCAAACTCGGCTAATGGATTATCTATGCATTTTCAACTCTTATTTCTCTCTCAATAGATAGAAAAGTTAAATAACTTAAATAGCCTAAAACTATTGTTACCGTTGATTTTAGAAATAAAAATACTCAAAATAAAATTAGTCCGAATGCAATAAACGTTTCATCGACCGATTAAAAACCATCGGGATTTATTTTTGAAAACCGTGTTGACAATATATTAATATAATTATTTTAAATACGTATATTAGTATATAATAATATTATAATTATAATATAGACTACACGTTTAATGCGACACGAAACATTTATTTTTGGAGAAAAGTGGGTAGGCCCGGGTCGGCGACATTGGTAAACGTAGGGTGAACGTGTACGTATTGTATGATATGTATATGTGCGTGCACGTACATGTATGAGCGCATAGACGAATGAACTCGGCAGCCAGGCTGCGGGCGGAAAAAACCCTTCGAGACGCGCGTGTACACCTATTATGCCTATACACATATGGAACGACGATACCCTTTACGGAGGACCGCGGTACTACGGTTTCGCACTCGATAAAGGTCGTTTTGGGACGCATTTGGGGGAGTTAGTTTCCTCGTTTTCTGTGGCCGTCTAGCGGCACCGAATTTCCGCGAAGTTCGTTCGCTACGAGTACATAATATAGCTGTTGTACAGTTGTTTTCTTGAATTATTACAATCCATTTAGCACTGCTGTCACAAGCTTATACACACACACAAATATATAGTTATAACTACCACGGTTTAACAGCTCTCGATCTCTCTCAGTCACCTTACACTATATCTATATGTAATAATTATGTAAACATAATTCACGTATATAATCATTAAAATGCTTATTATATACATACGTCGGCTGCTGGTACAAAATTATTGTACTCCACGAGTCGCCGCCGGTTTTTGTTGCAATATATACCTACTTGCATTACACACGTACGCGGACACAACGTATGTTTGTATATTATAATACACGACATAGCGTATTCGAGTGCGTATGTCGTGCGTGTGTCGTTCAGAACGTCGAATGGTACAAAATAACAAACACGGAATATATGACGTTGGATTACTGCTGTTGTTTGTTCTTACGGCGTAATAATAATAATAATAATAATAATAATAATAATAATAATAATAATAATAATAATAATAATAATAATAATAATAATAATGATCACTTTGGTCGTCGCATATCGGTCCGAGTGGAACGCGAACGTATTATAAAATTTACGGCAGATTTCATCGTACCGTGTACATAATGTAATACATATTATATACGCGTATAGTGTAAAATACTAAAACGGTACGCCGCCGTGCGCGCGAGAGCTATATTTATTTTCTAACGCCTAACCGCCGGTCGCTGGCCCGCGGCCTCTCTTGAAAATATCAACAATGCTAATTGTATTTATAAATAGTAATGTTGTAATATTATGTTGTGGCCCGAACCGGACGCATACGAGAATGTTATACATATTTTGTACCCGGCGATTCTCGGGTACGATTCCGGAGGGGGAACTTTCACGGGACCTAGAATTGGGTAGGGTCTGATAATGAAAAACAATCTTCTTGATTTGAAAAGTTATTAAAAACTTAATGTTTTTTTACATGTTAAATGTACGATAAATGTATTAGATAAAATACATACATACATCAACGTAAAGAGTCCCAATTTTGGGCGGTGAGGAACAAATTTTTTCCAAACCACAGATCACAACTGTATACAATTCCATTTACGTGTTTGCTTCCCATGGATCCGTAATCCGTATAATATACATAGTACGTATGTCGTACAATTCCACCGGGCACTCACATCGTCGATGTATATAAAACTATTTTTCAAGTCTGCGGCATTTCGATTCGCATCTACGTGACCGTGTGTTCGGACCATTTTACGTCACCAAACAGCATCAGAAAATTGATTTTCATAATGACTGTTTTACGTATTATATTCTTTTTACTTGTATACTGTAACTTACTACAGTACTACACCGTGAAGCATGTACGAACGACGTGATTCTCATATAACGTTTATTATGCTCATGACCTGCCCGTTAATCATTCGAACAGGTACACACAATAATATATTATTATATATACTATATTGTATTATACGGATTAATTGCGGAATAAAAGTCGCTTCATTTTTTCCCCCTATATTATGCGTCAGCCAATTATTCACGGTTCTTATGTTATTCCTTTGCCGTTGCCGCGAGATATCAATCCCACACAACCGTACATCATTCATTAATAACGATAATAATAAGTACATAGACGTGATATATTATTTCATTCCACGGTGATGCCGCCGCGCACGCGTGTACGGTACAAAATGCAACATTACATTATATATTACACACTATATACGGTTTGCTCGGTGTAGACCAAAAACCGTACTCATACACGCGCGCGTGCACTCGAAACGCTGGGTCAATTGCATGTGTGACGCGAGACTATATTATACGTAATAATATTATGTATTATTCTGTCCGAACGAACGAAAACAATAACTTGTGTTGCACTAGTATAATATTCTTATCCGCTCGAACACGGGAAACGAGAAACGACACGGACACGATGTACGTACGTATTATGTGTAATATCAATATGTGCGGCCACTGGCAGTATTAATTTCTCGGACGTGCGAGAGATAAGCAAATAATAAAACATCCGGCGTGTGTTTCGTATTTTGCCCACCCGCCGTCCCGTGTTTTATTTCCATTCGTTTCGATACGACGGCGGCGGCGGCGTGCGATAATCATCCGGCCGTTTATGTACTGCGTGATGTTTGCGGACGGTTCATAATATGAGGAATATAGAGGTTACAATAATCACGCTGCTATAATGTAATATTATAATAGCAACGGGTGAAAACGACGTGTCGGCCGCGCGGACCTTTTGATCCGTTTGTTGTTCCCGCAGCGGGACTTCCGAGAAATGTTCCCGATACGCACGAAGCACGCAGACAATTATTTTAATTTAGGGCTTAGGTATATGAAAAAATAATAATTATCAATAATATAATATAAGCCCAACGGTCGAGTAGTGGGGACCAACAATATAACGCGTCGGCGGCGTTAAATACATGGTAATAGGAGGACGAGTAGCGCGGAAAAAAAAAACATAAATGGCTTTGGCTTATGTATATATAATTGATTAATCGGTTGTTAATATTTTTCTTCGTCCCGGGTCGAACGGGGAAAGCTCATCGCGCTAGTAATACCGGGAAATTCACGTAGAAAATATTATTTTAATATTATAATATAAACTCGACGAAACGTACTGAGCAACGGCGGCAGCCCGAGTGGATTGAATTTTATTTACGACGGAAAAATCGCTCGGGCAATAATAATTATTATTCCGATTAAATCTCCACACTTCGGTCGCCGCCGTCGTCACCGGATTATCCCGTGGGGTAGTTGTGTCGAGCCGACGACGTGGTTTTCGAAGAGAGAGAGAGAGAGAGAGAGAGAGAGAGAGAGAGAGAGAGAGAGAGAGTGAGAGAGTGAGAGAGAGAGTGAAAAAACGATTATATTAAAACATTTACTCATTACGTCATAGCACGCAGATAAATCGAGACGGCTGCGGCGGGCGACGTTCCTCGGCTTAGCACCTGTTGGTCGGGCCGCTGCCACCGCCACTGCTACTAAAACGCACAGCAGCTCCAGAAACTGTATTATAACAATGAGCCGTCTTCGGTATACATAATATTATACCCTACATTATATCCGCCGATCCGACAACAATATACGAAACAGAAAATATTGTTTTTTTTTCTATTATTATTATTATTATTATTCACATCCGTGAACTCTTGAATGCTGTGCGCAGCAACACACAAAAACGTCCCCTCCTGTATTGCAGCAATATATTATGTATATATACACGCGATAATATGTTACGACAAACAGCGGCAGCCGTGGCCGGTGCGGGTTCCCATGAACGTCAAAAGTGAAATCTTCCTCGATGCTGAGGAAAGGTTTTTTATTTTATTTATTTATTTTTTTTTTTTAACTAATTTCCTCGATTTTTATGCGAAAGATTTATTCCCTTCGTCGTGCGCTCGCGTCAATCATCGGACACGCGGATCGAAATCAAACACCACAGCTTGTTATGGACATCTCGAGGTATTATACGTCATCGATTCAACGATAAACGGTCACAAGGAAAAGATTCGATTTGCAGTGGTCCTTTATGCCGTCACTGTACGCCCACGGGGGTACAGGAAAAGGACTATACATATAATAACACACCGTACCGCGTGTATACGAAAAATTACACATTGCACAACACCCAGCACGATGATATTATTACAAATTGTATTATTTATCATCACATGAACGTAAACCGCGTTGTTACGATGACGACGTACTACATAATATAATGTTATCATTGCTGCAATATTGGTATATGTTTCAAAGGATTTGCGTTTTGCCAAAAATCGTTATGATATTAGGTAAAACAAATGTATAATATACGATTATAAATATGTACTTAATATTATGTGTATTGCGTATACACCGCGTTGCGTAAACATTGAACTGATATACACGCACACATATATTGTACCTTGATATAATGCCGCGATCGCGTTGAAACAGAAAACAAACCGCGGCGGCATGTAGGTATAGGTATAGGTACACAACAAAATCAACTCGCTACGATGTATATATATACACCTGCGTATGATGTTATTAAATCGAGCGTAAAACAATTCGGTAATAAATAAAATGATTGCCGAGTACGGGTATCCCATAAATGTGCCGTATAGATACACCGTTGTCGTCACCCTTCCGACTCCGAGATCAAATCGATTCACGTCCAATAACTTGCGTCAGTATATTATATTGTACGACTATAAGTACACCAAAATATTACATCTCGTATAATATAGGTATATATACCTATTACCTATAGTGTATATACGTGTACGTAGAAGGCGGAGATATAATATCCATAATTTTTTTTTTTTACGTAAACTTAAATAAATCGTTCGCACGACTATAATCACGTGTATATACCTGCATACGTATATATAATATAATATAATATAATACGTATGTTTGTGTAGTACACTGGATAACCTGCAATTGTGATCTGCTGCACAATAATAATATCCTTGTAATTAACTTTTCGAAAACCACCCATGTTAACCGACAAACAACCATCCCCCTCCCCTCCGCTATTATATTATAGGTCGACGTATACGCATACATATATATTTATCCGGACCAGGATGAAATGCTTTTTATTTCCATCCGCCTAAAAGGGGTTTGGAACAAACGTTCCGACGCGCAGAGAAGGAAAAAAAAAACAACAACATAATACACCATGCTGAAGTGTCTGTGTGTACATATTATATATATATATATATATATGAACGTCCGTATACTGTGCGTGTGTGTACGTGCTATGGAAAGAAACGAGACAAACCGCGATATGTGTACACAGTAAAGTCGTTTTATTTTTATGTAATCGTAATGCACGCTATATATATATACGTATACGTATTATAATGTGTGTGTGTGTGTGTGTGTGTGTGTATGTGTAAGCAAAAGAAGTTTTATCGTTTTTAGGGAAATTATAATGTATGTACGCGTGATAGTATGATATGATATAGCCGCGGTGGTTTATTAATATTATATGGAGTTATGCGCGTGCTCTAATTGAAAATCAAAGTTTGAAAAGTCGAAAAAAAAAGTAAAACCATCGACAGTAAATGGCATTATACACAACGGAGCGGGCGTGGTATGATTCGCGCGTTTCGCCGTTCGACATAAATATAACGTTGCAGTACCTATATAATATAATACTGCAGCAGCTGGTGGTGTATTGGAAGGAAAAGAGAAAGTTAATAGGATAAAAATGAAGTGTTTTCTCAAAAGAACCTCTCGACCGCGGCTTCGCATCATTTACTCCGCATGTACATGTATACAATATTATGTATTATATTAAATCCAGTCGCGTCAGCAAAAGCAAATGACCGAGAACTTATTTTTCGCGTTGTCGTATCTATTATAACCTGCAGCGCGCTACTTACCATTATTTATACCTGCAGCTTTATATATATATATATATATATATATGTGTGTGTGTGTGTACGCAAACAGAGTATAACAATTCAAAAGTCCAACAAAACTTTTCGCTCCACCACCACACCGCCGCGGTTGGGTTCCCGTTGTTTTGAAAACTTTCGAATTAGTGACGAGAATAAAAAGAAAAACGAACTGTATAATATATATATAATATTATAAAACACGTTCTGCCCTTTTATTCGTTTACGCTTTGCTCGCTTTGAAAATACACAAATATACAGAATACTAATAATACGCCGCACGTAAATTATTATATCACTGCGCGCGATGCCATCCACGACGAAGACCGCGGCGACCACTGCTGAGAGACGTAGGTACGTAAATATTATACAATAACATAATATAATACACGAGCATTGTAAATATTATATATATTTTTTTTATCTTTACGCACACACACGTGTATAATACATATAGACATATATATGTATAAATGTATAGTGTATCGCTGCGGGGAGGTCATTTAATGATCGGAAATCTAACGCGCACGCAAACACAACCCCTTATGTATGTATGTGCCGCAGTGTCGATTCGTTCCCCCATGTGTGTGTTCTCGAGTGGGCTGCCCGAGCAATGAATGAAACCCTCTTTCGCCAAACCGACCGTAACTCGATGTGAAAAATAGGTATTTCACGTCATGCTGTACATTATTGTGGAGCCGTGCAGCGTATGTGTGAGTGTGTGTGCGTACAATAAATATATATTTTTGTACTTAAATATATCTGTATATACCACCCTGCGCAGAAACGTTATTTTGTGTTGTGCGTATACGCTGCCGCATGTATATAATAATAATAATAATAATGTAATGTAAACGCTTATGTGTTTGACTGCGCGGGGTACCTTTTATATAGATACTCGTCGTCGTCATCATCGCTTCGAATCAATAAATATATCATTATATCGTTATGCGCGCGCGTGTCTTTCTATAAAATAATAAATCAATGTTGTAAAACTTGGAAATATTGATATATTTTATTCGGTCGACGATAAAAGAAATGCAAAATAGACCCGTTTCGCGTGAGCAGGTAACCTGCTATATACAGCGTATCCAGCGTTGCGCGTATTCCGTTAAAACATTTCACAGCAAAATTATAAAAACCCATATTATAATGACGCACTAAGGTCTAAGAGGAAGGTTGTTAGGAAGCCGAAGCATATCACATAATGTTCTGCGAATATTGACATTTATTTTTTTATACTTTGCATAAGGTATTGCACGTTATTTGAGTCTCGACTTCAACGATCGAAAGAAGTGTGTACAAATTACTTACATTTTTGCTAAACATCAGCATGTGCATTTACATTAATTACGTTGCACAATAATCAGTGCGAATTTCCCGGCCACATGAGTCGCAAATCATTAATTTGTTTTTGCGCTAAAGTTGTACGTAAACATAATAAGTATAAGGACATGGGTATGTGCGTATAATGAGCGTTATTATAGCAAATTGGACGAAAAATCATTCATTACAGTTAACGCGCTCACAAATTGCAAAATCGCTGTGCCTCTACATAATTATATTCTCTCTTTCTATATATATGTATGTATAGTTGTCCGCGTATCATGAATGTTCCTACATAAAACATCACGTCAACAGTATTGGCTCATCCGTAATAGGTTTATTCGTTTTGAAAAAAAGAAAAAAAGCGTACACCAATAATATTGTCAGTCGTGTCTGGGTCCGTCCAGTGTATGTGTATGTGTGTGATCTGTAGGTATGGTGTTTAAAAACAAACGCTTTCGGCGTACAGATTAATCAATATACATTAAAATGTAGTATAAACGATAATATAATAGATGTATACAATTACGACCAACAGTGAAAATTAGATGGGTGCGACTCTACGGTCAGTGTGAAGTAAGAATTTTGCCTCCCTAGGTCAACAAAATTGAGCCGCCTATAAGGAATATTGTTATACACGCATTTTTATATACTTATAACATGCGCAGAGATAGTTTGAAAATTTGTCGCCAGGGACAACACGGGACCGGTGCTCCCCCCTCCTAAATTCGGCCCTGAATATGTAACACTTTTTTTTAAAACGAACAGCGTGTACGACTACTACACTATATCAGAACGCTTTGGTGTAAACCACTTGTTATGAAAAAGTGTACACTTTTTGTCAAAACGAACAAATCCAACTACGTAATAATACAACAACGATTGTCAACGACGACGACCTGAACGCCTAGTCAATGCCCAGCAACCAGTATTATTATGCCGCGGGCGACTGTAAACGTACTATGACGTGTACATGTACTTATAGGAAGGAAATCATTGTTTAACGGACGCGCGCAGCCCGACGTCGGCGTAGATTTTCCTTAATCGCGACCAGACGCGCGCGTTATTCTATTATTAACATAATTATTTTCAGTGCGCGCTCGATAACCGCGGCCGAAAATAAGCCACGAGATCTGTGATCGCGCGGTCCACAGCAGCTCCGTGTGGCACTGTTACACTGTGGGCTATGTATTTTTTACACACCATATTTATTATTAGAATTGAATAATTATATATATATATATATTATTTATTATAATATGCATTTCACTTTTTCTCATAATTTAATAATGCAAAAATAGTTGTCCCACGGATATATTTAAATCTCAATACATAATGGCGGTGTATACTATTGACGTTGTCGCGCTCCAGAACACTGAACAATTTTATATACCATACATAATATGTACAAGGTCTGTTTCAGTATGACACGGAACATCGCGTTCATGTTGAATTTGCGTTTGGTTTCTGCAGTTTCTGTTACTGCAGCTAATGTCCGGTATTCGTAATTTGATTGGGAACGTTTTAGGTCTGTTGTTTTATGACATTGCTGGGATAGCAATAAAACACGTTCATGTAATATCTTACTGCGGAACGTATAACCAGGGCCGGATTTAGGGGGGAGGCCCACGGGGCTCCCACAAGATTCAATTAATAAGAGGCCCCTACAAAATGATTACCTTTTTTTTTTCTAGTAATTTGCAAAACTATATACTATTTTTTTTTTAAGTTTGACAAGTGGTGCTATAGTGTATGATAAAACGAATCACTAGATTGGGAGGTAATTTTTTTCCATTTCTACTTAATTATAAATAGAATTACGTAACTGTTGAACTTTATTGAAAATAATTTGAAGGGTTTATTTTAGTTTTCATTGGCATCAAATATATTTTATTAACAACTTATTTGGTTTTGATGTACTAATTTAAAAAAATAAAAATAGATGACTTTAAAGGTTACTTGTATTTACTTATTAATTGTATTAACATTTTATAAATCTGTATTAATTATGTTCAATAAGCAAAATTGATGTGATAAGAAATTAATAGCATGATGAGGGAATAACCCATCAGTAATATAATTTTAAAGTTTTAAAGCATGTAGATCAACTAAAAATTCTTATATTTCAATCTTGTGTAAACCCTGGGGCCCCCATCATAACCTTAAATCCGGCCCTACGTATAACTAACATAAATCAAATGGGAACGTATCATATACATGATTTTTATTGCAAAATATTAATATTCAGCCCTTATGGGATCTGAACCCATACCTATGGGACCTACACCAAGTCTACCTACCGAACAAGTGAAACGTATTTGTTAAATAAAATTATTGAAAATAATCGACGGTTTTCATGATTGAATTTATATTTATAATTTATATTATACACAATATAGAAAAACGTACATCGCCAATGTACAATAATATACTGTACAATTTTTATCGCGACGAATCCGTGTGCGTATAAGCTCCCGGCTAATTTATATACTGCAACGCAGTGTTGCGCTTAGGTATATATTAGTTATGACACCGACTGTATGGAAAATTTTATTAGAAGAAGCATTATAAGTTTTATATTACATGTGCGTATCATAGTTCACGAGTAATATTATAATATGTGTGTGTGTAATCGAAATGCAAACAGTACAAACATTTTGTAGTTTGGCTTTTTATTAAATTCAAATCAAACGAAAATTAATTAAACAAACACAATGTACAATATAAGACGTAAGATTAAAGCACATATTATGTACTAAGTATATCAATGTTGAAATCGGTTTCGTTGGATTCCATCATTGGTCGGCCTTCCTTTTCATATTATTCACAGTTAAAATGCAAATAAATAATCACATTTCGTTATTGTGTTGTTTTAACACAGTTAGTAAATATATTTTTTATAAATAAAAAATAAACGAATAACTAAAAATCGGTTTCAAATATCAAAATGTAATATTTTTTTTATGAATGCAAAATAATAACACATATAAATAATAATATACGAAAAATCTGTTGATCACGCCGTTTAAATATAATATATATATGCGCATTATGATGTGTGGAAACGCTCAACTACTACGCTTCATGAAATTAAATTGTTGTTTTAACATTATTACTGCAGTATATTGTCTCATTAAACCATCATTATTTCATTTATTAGCTGATAATGTTGTGGCGTCTGTTAAAAAAAAAAAAAATCAAAAGTCAATTACACATTTACGTGAAACAAACAATAAAATCTGTAGTTATCGGATTACATAATAAATATACATATTATAATAACGTTTATAAGCAATTACACGATTCCGAACTCTGTATAATTGGTCTAAATATTAACATTGAATATTCATATACCAAATATCAACAACTATGTATACGATATTAAATATTCTAGCCTAACCTACTTCCATTAACATAATCGTTTTGACTCGCAAACAAAAAATGTCGAAAAAATATTCCCATAACAATGCACGATGCGGAATGACGTAAGATCGAATTTAAGCATATATTGTAAACCATATATTGTGAACGATTTCGTGATTAAATCCTATTTCCGCGATCGCACATATTGTACCGCAGTTCCGGATGTCTGTGTTAGAAAAAAAAATGCGTCAACGGGTATATACGCATGCAAAGATGACAATATTGTAACCGTCAGATTATAGCCGACGGTTAATAGGCCAAGTAAACTGCGTTTTATATAATCACGAGTAATGAGCGTAATGAGTGTGATTACTATAACCGTGTGGGCGCACAGTTTCATTTTTTATCGCGTCACCGGATTTGTGCTTGTGCGAATAATTGTGTTTATTTGTTCACGATGATTCAGATGATATAGAAAACGACACGACATCGAAAACACTACACATTAATTGTGTATATAAATTATATACGAAGTACATGGTCATTTACTGACGGTGGAAAAGACGATGGCGATTTAGAACCTCGAGATTTGTGTTGTTGTGTGCTGCGCAGCGTCAAACGTACAATCTCACTATCTATGTTGTAATGCATTCTGGCTTTTTTTTTTTTTTAATATACGTATAAGTAAAAGAGTATTCGAATTTCGAATCCGTTTATCGCCAATAGATTTTTTTTTTCTTGCTCTTTTGACTCGCTGACTGCAAAGACAAAATGACGTGTACCAATGTGAAAAACGATAAAACATTATATAGAACTACTACGGTTTTATACTCATCAATTCGTCATAATCAAAACGCTTAAAACCCTTTAGTATTGATGTATTGTAAATAGTGTGCGCAGCGCGAATGAATTGTATTGTATATTCAAACAGGCATAGAATATAATAACATAATATACCTAAATGCGTTATGTTTATTGTACATGGTATTATATTATTATCGGAACGGTTTGTTTTTTTTTTTGCAAGATCGAAAAATAAACAGCGAAATCGATATGAGAATATGGATAGAAAAAAAAAAGGTTTCGTCACGACTTGTACAAACAAATAATAACGGATCTACATAAGTATATACTATACAATACACAGTGTACAGTAATATTCCAACAGTACACTGTAACGCATGCGCGAGGCGCATAACTCACAGCGATATAATAATATATAATATTATTATGAATTACGCTATTTACGCAGGGTACATAACCTGTACAGCGACGACCAGTAGTAGTGTATATAACGAGTATTACAATATGTTTTATCGTACACTAAGGGGCTTGTAAAAGCCATGGTTTTCCGTCTCTGTCTATATCACACGCACAACGTAAGAATTTTGACGTCTTCCATTTCCAACGTACCGATCGATTAATGCGATTCGAATTTCGAAAACTGATTTAAACTCGTCGTTAATTCTATACTTTAGATCGACTTTTTTTGGTTTTTGTCCCCCGAAATTTTACAACGTACAATTATTAAACATATTGAAAACATAAAAATAAACAAAAATTAACTTTTGGTTATTAATTAAAGTTTACTTATTATGAGAAAATCGAGAAGAAAACCTAAAGAAGACTTCACAACGAATTCAAATAAGTTATCAAAATTCTTATCGCATTGATTGATCGATCGGTATGTTGGAAATAGAAAACGTCTAAATGGTGCATCACGTGTGATAGGCAGTCACAGAATAGATCATATGGCTTGCAATCCCCTTAACATTGTTATTATTTTCTCAAACCACTGTCTGTGCATGCTATGAAATCGGGTTGGTGGGATTTTATTTTAAATGAAATAACAAGGGCTTGGCAGTAGATTGGCCGTAGACGGTATTCTATGTTATATACGTATCGAAAACTGCACTGTATTATGATGTAATATGAATTATATTAATATAATTACGCTCTTGTGTATACATGTGTACCGCGAGGAAAGGTGGTTAGAATACTGCGCGTGCAGCATATTATAATAATTATGATGATAATAATAAATGGACAAATTGTTTTTTGTAAATTTATATATTCTGTTTACTCTGCGGCAAATTTAATTAAATTTACAATTAAATCGTAAAACGTCCGAGAGAGAGAGAGAGAGAAAAGTGTTTAATATAATATGCTCACCATAATGTAACTAGAACGATAATAATTTTACTGTAGTTTGTGAAATCGCTCGTGGAAAAATAATTTAAACGTGATAAAACCGCCTGAATTTGGGTCAACGCGTTTTCGCCGCTCAGTCGAGCTGCTGTTGTCAAACGCACCGTTCACGGTTAATTATTATTATTTTGTTCGTTCCGCGGCAGAATATATATATATATATATATACATATATATTCAAAGAAAACTCCACGTTTAAAATAGTATGTAGGTACATATAATATAATTTGCCATTAAATTAAACAATCGATACTAGGTTTTGGATTAGCGTCCTACATATAGAGAACGCGAATGCGTATGTATAGCCGCGTTTGCATGTGGTTTATTATATATTAGGTTTGAGTGTATAATATCCGTTTTCGTGTAATATTATTTCGTCGGCCTTTTACCTAATACAACTATTGCGAGTTGGGCAAATTATAGTACAAAAAAAAAAAAAAAATGAAACGTTTGTAATTAATATTATTATAGTTTATTACTAATATAGTATTATCACTATTATTATATAGTTTATTTTACGTAATTCTGATTTAAATATATATACTCGTAATCCAACGTTATATAGACAAAACCCCCGTAACAGGTTTCCACCTTTGAAAACCAAAGATACCTGTATACACGTGTTGAGGCCCTTATATCCATCGAATACCGGACGGATAACAATTTATAAATTGAACACAATATAATTAATGAGAAAATATTATGAAAATGTTACATTTTTTTTTTTTACTGTTTGCAGTCTATAATTATTATTGTACTACACGTTAAGTTAAATTGAATAAAAATTAAATTGTTTGGCTATTAATGACATGATGTGTAAAATGCCTAATTCGATTTTATGATTACGATTTAAATATTATGTATTTAGTATGTACAAGTATGTATAATATCTGCAATACGGATAACACGACATCACATCACGGCGGTCGAATTAAACGTGTGAACATTTTATGTGATCGAAATCCGTCGTTATCATATTATATTTAATCAACCCGAGTCGTTTTAGGCGGGATGATAATGCATAACGTATAATATTGTAATATCGAATTATGCTTTCAACCGCCGCAGACGAAGTATGTTCATTATCATACGTCACACGTACGTCCAAGTGTCACGGGTATAAACATAGTTTTCTCTTTTTGTCGGTATTTAATATTTATACATATTATATTGCATATGTTTTACTTTTACACAGGTTTATATACTTTTCGACCACGCTTCGTTTTGATTATGCAGCGCGGTCGTCGCCGAAATATTATTATTTTTATACGTAACTTTCCATGGTTCGTCAACGATTTATCCATACCGAAATCCCATTACACCCCCGGTAATAGGTACTATATATGGAAACAATCGAATACTGCACGCTCAAAACAACAGCTCAACAATTCTCCGCAGTGGCGCACACAGAGGGGGGAGTTAAGGGGTCATAACCCCTCCCAAAATATCTTCCTTTATTAAATTACTTCCGATTAAGTTTTACATTTATCAGCGTACTGGGAGTCATGGCTTCAAAACACATTTTAAGTATTTAGTACTTATACACATATTAATTTACCACAGATGTATTAGTACAGATCAATCAATTAATGCGATAACAATTGTGAAAACTGATTTGAATTCGTCGTTATGTCTACTTTAAATCGACTTTCTTATATTTTTTTAAAATTTGCACTGAACATGCCCGAAAATTTACTTTTTTTGATTTTTGATTTTTTTTTCAATTAGTTTAATTTTATTTTGTGAAATTTTAGGGGACAAAGTCTATACAAACTATATGCGTACCATTTACATTTTCCGTTTTTATATGCATATTCTTCGTATACTATTATAATATGTACCTGCAGTGTATTATATTACAATATATTATGTAGACATAATACACAAACATAATATCGTACACGTAAGATATTATGCGATGTGCTTATTATAAATATAGCATTTTGGTGCGGATGGGACCGGCCGCGTGTGCGGAACTGCAGTCTCATATATTAGCGGCTATACTAATGAATCTACCCGTATATAGTATAATGAAAGTATTATAGCGTATTTGTTCAATTTAAAGTTTTTTTTTTTTGTCATCCTCTCCTTTCCGCCCGGCAACAATCTAATAATTATGTTTATCCGATAATGTCCCCCCACGCGTTTCCCACGCGCTTACATTAAATGTTAAATCGGCTGAAAGACGACTTCGTCGTCGGTCGATGCCGGACCCTCGTTAAATATATAACGTTATTTTATGGTTTGTCGATTTTCGTTTTTCTTTTTTCTTATACATACATCGTTCATACAGAAGTGCCGCGCTATCGGTTGTGTATGTCTACACACTGTTATACATGCGCATCCGGACGTTTGGCTCTAAACGCACATCGTACATCAAAATATATGAACAACGTGCAAACGCACTTGTGAGTGTGTATGTTACAAAATGGAAGCGCTAAATTATTCTATTCTGTGGCTAAAGGCTGTATATATATATACATATACGTATTGTGTTTTATATATTTTGTTTTTTATAATAATTATTATCGTATTACCACTACGTGCGCGCGTCTTTTCTCATTCGGCCCTGCGGTACATTTGATTCATAATAATAAGTATTATAATTTGATACGATATGCTACAGTCTGTATGTATACGAGTATAATATATGATTTTATATGTATATATATATATATATCAGTTCCATTTCAATACACGAAGGACGGAAAATTTATATTAGCGTCATCATCAATAATGTACACATTATAACAATATACGTACAGGTACGTCGTTCTCTGCACGTGTCCGATTATTACGTCCGAATAATGTAGAATATATTGTGTGTCTGTCACCGTACGTGTATATATACCATATCATAGTATATATCTGTGATTCTCAAACTGTGGTACTTAAGATTTTTTAGGAGGTACGTGTCTGGCAAAAAACCCTTTGAATTTAAATAGAGTATTAGTTAGATGTATCTAAGCAATAACTCATCTGCCCAATATCTTTGTTTTTATTTAAACATGACGTGTAATTGAGTTACACAGGTTTAAACTGTATACTAAATAAACGTCTTAAAGATTTTCTTATATATATTATTTTAGTTTACTACCTAACTGAGAAGGGGTATCCAACTATTTTTTTGGTAAAAAGGGGTACGGTGTCTATAAATGTTTGAGAACCCCTGATATATATTGATGTTTGTCTGCGATGTATAATATGTACGCCTATGTATACCTTCATATCGTAAATGAAAAAAAAAAAAACATTATATATTAATAATATAATCGATGAATTACGGAAGGCGTGCGTTCGGGTGAATAAAATGTTGATCGAGAACCATGCAGACCGCCTGCAGCAGCAGTTTAACCCTATAGGGGGGTTTATAGCATTGGTTTCTCATATTGAATCGACTGCATCGTTCACCGGCGCAGCAATCGTATTTATACATTTACGCGCGTTTACAAATTGAAAAATACGACAAAACATTTATAAATGTAAATATGTAATAATACCCACTGCACACACACACACACACACATTTTAATGTCACACGTACTCAGCGGAAAAATGTCTCGAGGGCTTCGCACTCTTTCTCTCTCACTCTCAGTCCATCTCTTTCTATAATTATATATATATATATATATATATATAAGCTACACGTATATTCTCGGACGGGCGTCTGCCGGTAAACTGACTGCAACAGTAATTGTATACAACAATAACGTGAACCTGCTGCACACACACACACACACACACACACACGCGCGCGCGTACGATAACCCACGAAACACTATAATATCGACGGTGTGGCTGTGGCATATACGAATCATATATACACGCCATTATATACATATATCAATAACGATCATATATCGCGTAGTTAGTTTTGTATGTGTTTGGAACGGGTCAGACGCGTATATGTGTAATATATAATAATATATGCGCGCGTGCACCGGAGTCTGCGCGCGTGTGTTTTCGGGAGCATACACTGGTTTACGCGATGCATATATTATAATGTTGTATGTGTATGCATAGGTATATGATAGTTCGTTTCAACGCTAGTCGAATTATTGTGCGTCCGACCGATTTTATTTTCAAAACAGTTTTTTTTTTTTTTTATTATTATGATACGTTTACATGCATTTATATATATACAATATACTATATAAAATAGCGAAACCGAACACCGTATACGTTATATACTATTACGTTTATGTACGATCCATGCAGGGAGGGGCTAAGTCATAATTTCAAAACATTTTATAACAAAAAAAAAAACACAAGTATTTTCACAATACAAATTGTAGCCATATATTTTTAGTTTTTACAAACACATCAATCATATAATCTATTTGATTAACAAGATCTATTCCATAATAAATACTTATTAGGTATATTTTTCCGATATTCTCGTACGAGGCCAGGTTTGATTTTATTTTGTTTTTAACAATAAACAATTTTTTAGAAAACTACAAGCTTGGGAGGGGACCCATGACCCCTAACCCCTACCCTTGAAGCTGCCCTTGGATCCATGCGTGTAAAAATAACATTATAATGCGACTTCGATGAGTATGAAAACATGAGGAAATTCAATGAGCGCATGCGTGCGTGTACCTACGTATAATTTCCGATCAAAAACGATTTGTACAGCACACCCGCGAGAAAACCTTCAGTTCCCCTGACAAGTTGTCATATTATCATAATGGGTACTTATTTTTGTTTTTTATTTTTTATGGTTTAACAATAAAGTCACCGATACGCCGCCGGTCTGTTTTCTTTCTCTTAATTTTCTCTCGTTTCGGCATACGTTTCTGTAACGTCAATCGTGTCTCGTTCAGAGTATAATATTATAATATAATATAGCTGGTATATAATACCTGCAACACTAACCATATTCACGACCGCTGCTGGCATGGTTTTGCCAAGATTTCACATAACTGTATATTATACTTCTTTTCCACCGTACCTATATTGTACCGACGACGTAGTAATAACCATATTATACCTGTCGGTCAGTCATCGCAGGCACACCGCATCGTTCATGAATAATTATTATTATTCGCCCCGTCCGTTTCTGCAGTTGTTCGCGTTTACTCCCGAAAACACCCGTGCGAATGTATATAATACAATATGATGGACACACATTAATCATTATTCATCAATTCATCATACAAATACCTGTGTGGTATACGTATATTACATATAATTACTATGTATACGTCATCATTACGACCATAGGTTTCGATTTATATAAAATATAATAATCATGACGCAGTACCGTTCGGCAGACCTATACAGGTTTCGTGTCACAGTCATCGATTCGAATAATAACGCGAGACTGTAGAATGCATGGATAACACGACAAAACTCACTGGTCGCATTATAATATAATACTAGAAACGGCAACCAACTGCATACTATTATATTTGTAGCTACACCCGCCGTACGGGTATTGTTTGTCGGGCTCGATTATCGCGCGTTATGAGCGCATATTTCAATATGTGGTACCACCTATGTATATTATGGTGTACCTACAAGCTAGGTGGACACATTTTATGCGCACCCGATCTCATATTATGAACAACAGTTCAACCGTAATTAGCGCCGATCGTAGGTTAATATTGTTGAATAATCGTTTTCTTATTTCGGCGTATATCGGTCAGATTAGTTGGAATTAAGAAAGTACTTATAATATATTCCGCTTCGTTTTAATCCCATTTCACCGCAGAGTATTAAAAATCGCGCACGGAATATAATAAAACCAAAATCGTTTAATTGATAGCGGTTATTGTTTTTTTTCTTTTATTTCCTCACACGCCCAAACGTATTACAAACGCATTACAAAGCTACGCAATAAACAGTCGGAAAAAGTGGCCAACAAATTACAAGAAATAAAACGGAAAAAATCGTTAAGTCGTCGAAACCTCGTTTGTATAAGAACATTGTAATGTTTTTCGATTCACACCTCTTCCCGAGGCTCATGTTATTTCTCAATTCGTAGGGCTGCAGCGGACACAACTGTACACAGAATATACAATTATATTATTGGGGACATTAAAAATTATTATTTTTTCTTAACTTTTTTATTTCAGTCGTATTATATACGATTATTTGCACCGGTACGCGACGCGATTTGTGTGCTTCCCGATAAAATATTGTTGTTTTCTAAAACGTTGGTGAGCACATCAACTGTTCGCGTCGATTATTATTTCCGTGCGCGCACAATTTACCGCACATAATTGTAATCATAGTACACGGTATACCTGGATATTATTATTATATATATGATATTATTATATCGTGTTTGTGTACGACGACGCGTATATTATAATATACAGTATACACGCATTACGTAGGACTATGTATGGGTACCAATTATACTTTTGGAGTGGGAATAAATGGAATAAAAGGAAAAAAACTATACTCGCACAAAAACAGTTTCGAGTCAATATTGCATTGCGTTATTATTGCGCGCGCGCCCGATTACAATAATCATAATAATGTCAATTAATTAACGAATTTTTTAATAACACACACGCAGCGATGCACGCCTGGGTAATGAATCATGTCGAGCATATATATGTTATAATATAGTCCATAATACCTACACAGTGTATACGTTATATATATATATACACATAATAATATAGTTGTGCATGTCCTGCAGAAATGGCTACGACATAAAATAAAATGTTAATATATACTATATAATACTGATATAATACGTATATAGGAATATACACAGTGACCTTGGGTTAGTTCATTAACACTAACGAAGGGGGTTATATTATATATATGCTGCAGTAATCACTACTGGTTTACGTCGGGAACTCGACTGTTATATTATTATATGTACCTACATAGTTTATTTGTAAACGTTTTGAGAACCATTGGATCGGTCTCTGTCGTTTCTCGCGCATACATAATAGTCTTTTCCGTCGCGACACATCTCGTTTACAGAACAATATTCGTGCGCGCGGACATTAACAATTAACGCCGGCACAAAACGCGTAACGATAAAAAATCGTGTCCGTAAATCTGTATTGCGTACGTAATAATACGTAATACATATACGTAAATCATATAATACATATAATGTACCTGCTACGCGTTCAATATCTTGTAGAATACCTGTAAACGTGAAAACCCCTTAAAGCGTAATGTTTCCCAACTTGGGGAGGGTGGGGGCGTACCGAATATCGCAAGGAAAGCGCGAGCATAGTCGTCACAAAGTTTAGTTTTTATTATTTTATATTTTATACATTTGTATTTTAAGACGTAAGGAAAAAATTAATAACTTTCATAATTTTTTCAATAGGAAGAAGGCGCGAGATTTTTGAAAATCTTCAAAGGGAGAGTATAAAACAGAAGAGGTTGGGAACCACTGCCTTAAAGGTTTGCATGCATAAAAATATGTCATCCACCACCACAAACCTTTGTCAATACAGTATATTACAATATAATATTATATTGGAAGAAAATTATTTAAACTCGACGTATACGTAATATATATTATACATATATAATATAGATACAAAACAATGACTTGAATAATTTTTTTATCCGTTTTTTGTTGAGATATTATTATTCTGTATTCGGTTACGACGTATAACATAGTATATATAGGAACGCACTACGCATTCCTCAATGTATTCGGTCGTCTCGTCATAGTCGACGACGATAAAAGAGGATTCTCAACATTCGAATTTAACCATAAATCAATTAGACAAAGCGTTTAAATAATGGTTTCATTATACGATGAGTTAAGATTTCCTTGAAAACTTAATAACAATATTCCTATACCTCGTGATGTGATTGAACTAAAACGATTGCATGTTAAGTACATAATAATATAATATATGAACAAGTCTACTTTTGTAGACACCGCAGCTTAGTGAATATTATTTACACACTTTTCTCGCACATTATATTCAATGTTGGTTCATATTATAAAAATTATTCCAATTATTAATGAAGTAACATAGAATGTACATCTCTCGTTTTCGTGTAATACAAATAAAAAACAGAGATCGCGGTATTTTCAAATATTAAAATACTAGTCGTTTTCGGCATATATTATTACGTAAGTCGTATAAATACATCACCTAGCGCGCGTGTATGTTGTAAACGTGAAATTATTTATACAGAGTGATAACACAACGCATTAGTATGTCGTACACAATATGTAGAATAATAAACCACATATTAGGTACAAATTCCCAAGTAAAATCAACATTCTATAAACACGCCAACGAAATTTCTATTTATCACAAGAATTTACACTCGAATTAAATATATTAATTCATATTTTATTCGATCATGTTTCTTTTTCTCTCTATCCCTTTTGAACATTAGTTATTATACCTAATATTATTAATGTTATCTCGTTGTATTATCCACAAATATTGATTTATTTATTAATTTAATTTATTTAAACATATTTATTTATTAAATATTATATTTGTATAAAATAATTGCCGAGTCGCACACTCGCACCTAACGCTTAATTGGTAAAGACTCTTTAAATTTAGAAAAATAAATAATATTACACATATTATTATAGTATTACGTTTGACTGGCACTCGACAACGTAATAATATCTTATAATAATAAAAGTAATAATTGTGAACTAGTTTCGGGCGCATTTATAATAATAATATGTAAATACAACAATAATGCATGTTCAGGCAAATATAATATATTGCTGATGATTGATGGACAAGCGTGCTTGCGTATATATATATATATATATATATATGTATGATAATAATATTATAATGTAAGTACCTTTATAATATGATAATAGCTTATACGTTTATTAATATTTTTTTCTCTCTGCTCGCACACATATGTTAACTGCAGCGTTTTTCTATAATATTTATATTATATTTATTGGATATATATGTATATGCATTTATTATACGTATCATATATTTTCGTGACGTTATTCTTGTACAATTCTTTTCATTTTTTTTTCGCGGCTGCGTTCACTAACAGCTAGGGTACGTACATCGTACATAATATATAAAATTATATATTATATAAATAAAAATATATATGTATATATATTGAAAATGTGAGCAGCTGATTTTTCTTTATGTATTTACACGACGGTGCAGGTAGGTGAAACGTCGAATGTGTTGTGTGTATGCGGTACACACATGCACACGACCGAATCACGAGAAAGAGCACCCTTCGTCAGGCCCTTGAGGTATATTAGTGCCGAATATACGATGCACCTATATGTTATACGTATATACGGTATACGTCAACCTATATACTCGTTCGTTCCACTACGACGCCGTATACCGGGCGTACATGAAATATTTTGTTATGTAGTCGAACAGATTTATTATACGTATTGTACGTACAACCAGACTTGACGGTTCATTGGAAAAAATTCGTGGCTTAGATAAATTCCCGTCCGACAGAAGTAAAATTTATGTTATTTTAATTTAAAAATCTATCGTTTTTACCGAACGAAATGCGTATAAATTATGCGCAATTACAACAATAACATGTAATAATATGTATTAATAACAATATATTATTGTTCAGCAATACATGATATTAGTAGTACGCTGTAGTATATGGCTATATGTGCATTATGCAGTGGTGTTCCCATATGATGTATACTAACTACTAAGTACATATACGCCGTATACTCTCAACATTATTTTGAAAATTCACGGGTATGCTATACGTATACTTACAAACAGATGGTGTAGAAATATAAATCATAATATAACAATTGATTGAATAATCGTTTAAAATTTTGGACTGTTTTTAAAATGGATATTATTTCATTCCTTCGCATTACAATCAATTTATTATTGTTTAAATGTTTTCGTTGATATTTACACTCCATTTATTTCCTCCAATACCATCACCGTAATAATCATGAAAAGTATTTTATCGATAGGCTCGTTGACGTTGTATAGTACACTCTCAAAAAACTGATAGGAACATTACTGTAGCTATATGTAGGAATACGTCGTGGTGCGCGTGTATGTACACCATATATTAAGTTTTCTTTTTTAATTCTTTTTTTTCTCGTGAAATTAATGTGTGTATAAAATATTATTTACATAATGAAAAATATTTTCATTGGTATACGGCGTTTTCACCGTTTTCGGTAGATATGCTGAAATCCGCGACCGATAAAGTGTTGAATACTGCACAACCTGTTGTTTTCGCGATACTTAATTTTGCCGTACTTCTCAAAGTTCCGGACTGCCGATATTATATGTACGCTGCGTAACCATAAAATATAATATGAATTCGTCGAATAGATTTAACGATGATGTCATAATATGAGGAGGACCCGCGCAAAGAAATTAGTTGACAATAATATAATATCGTATATACACGTAGTGATTTGCGCTGAGGATCGTTAAATAGAAACACATTCCACTGTGCCTAACGTATACGCGTTATCACTTATCGGTCAAACGGTGGATCGCGATGAATCTAAAAGGATTCCACCTGTGAAGGTCGAATTGTTGCGAAATTCACTCATCATCAGCATCTGCAGCGTGGAGATCGAGGTCACGTTTTATTATTTTTTTCATTCCAAACGAAACGTGTAGGCACACAACGTCATGGTTTATAATACAAGCGCAAGCCGACCGATATCCGAAACACCGCGATTGGTAAAAATAAAGAATTCCCGTTTTCACTGTGCAAACATATTATTAACATATAATAATAATAATAATAATAATAATAATCGTCGATACGGTTTCGAAAAATTTGTCGATATTGTAACACTGCTGCAGTAATCTGTTTTGTAATCGTCGGTCATCATAATATTGTGTGCACACGAACATGGGTATATTTATTTTCAGTTCTATACCAATAACAACTACATTGTTTCGACATAAAAAATACGCACGCTAGTGCGTACACGTACCATACCGTACTATATTCGTCAACGTGTTGGATTTTCGAATAATATGTTTTCTTTTCCACGCCGCGACTGTATGTTTATTCCATCTGCCTCATTATATTCAAACAACCGCGCAGCAGTAGCGCATAGTGCGCGTACATAGGCAGTGGGTTATTTATTATTACTATTATTGTTGTTGTTGTTGTTTTTTTTTCTGCGCGTTTCACCAAAGTATTATACGTACACATAATATATATAATACGTATTGCCCAAGCAACAATAACCTCCGAAGTGGATTGGACAAGGCCGTCCACGCGACAGCCGGAAACCGGAGTTAAATTTATACCGGGTGACGCACGATTGAACGCCGCGTATTTCGGGAGCGCTCTCGGAGAAATTCCATCGTGAGGGCATTTATAAATGAACACAACGAGGATGCAATATAATGCCTGTAGGTTTTGTACGTACAGAAAACACCTCCGATCAAAATCGTATTCGGAATATAATATTTAGTATATTAGTAAACGTAGTTACGCGTGCATTATAATATTTGTATTTATTATTATTATTATTATACTTTTTTTAGTGGCTTACAAACGTACACAGTGGGATGCGGGGGGGGGATCACGACAAATAGCCGATAACAAAAGGACCGACAGCCGAGAACCGAAATACAAATGAGCCGACAAGTATCCTATATGTAATATGTACACACACGCACTGTGGGACCCAACACAATGGGTAGACGTCGATAATGTGAAATTATTAGGAACCGCTAACGTATAGCGTTTCAATAACCACTCTGTTAAACCGACCATTGGGCGTACTAACGGTGTAAACAACGCGCGTAATATGTGTACACACACACGTCACACACACACACACACACACACACACACACACACACACACACATACATACACACATGCAAGCACTCGTACGTATAATACACATTATTATACCGTAAATAGGGTCTAAAAATTTCTCCAACCAAAACCGTAATACATCGCAATGATTAATTGCGTTAAGTTATGATGTACGGCATACGCGTAATGTTTCAACTTTTTTGAACAAAAATTTTTAAAAAAAAAAAAACAATTTATAAGTATACTTAAATATTAACAATTAATTATTTAATTTTTTTTCTTTTTTTATTATATTTTAAATGGGTGATGGCCAATTAAAATTATGCCAAGTATACGTGTAGTATGTTTTGATTACATCATGCGCTCAATGTATACGTAATCGTAATTCTTGATTAATTATGAAAATTCTATACTATACGCAAACCCTGAAAGAGTTGATTGTAAAATATTATAATTAATATAGTACGTGAAGTATATAATGTACACATTAATATTTAATAGTGTTCATATCGATTGGATGAATCGCATATAGGTGTGAATAATATTGTAATAAATAATAATATTATGCCGACCCGTGAGGACACTTCTTGTCGTTGTATGTATCGAATTATTAAAGTTCTTTATCTTTCGTTACCATCATATGATATTTAAATTCTTGTACATTTTTATTTTTGTACTGCATTATTATTATTATAATTATTTGGATTATTTTTTAACCGTGCATAGGGTAAAAACTGCTACATTTGATTCCATACGTACACACAACCGCGAGACATTATATAATAATAATAATAATTATTATTATTATTATAATTAATTATTTGTTCGATTCCTGCGTGTAGAAAAACGAGCAGACGTATATTATTTCATACTCGCGGCGATACCGCGGTGTAGGTACATACGAAGTTCGATGAAAAAACTGTTCAATCTTCACAATTGAATTATTGTGGTGTATATATATATATATATATATATATATATATGTATGTATGTACGACGTACGCCCATCGTTGCCAACGCACTGCCCACGCGTCGCTACCTTTTTAATAACGTTAATACACTTCAACAGCTCTCCGGTTGTCAACCAACTTGTCTCGCTTGGGCCGACACCGCCCCGCCGCCGCCGACGGCATCATTAGCAATTTATTGTGTTTTCTTTAATTTAACATTCCTCCCTCCCTATTTCCCCCCTCTCACCGCACTTGTAGTCGCGCCAGAACAATGCGGTGAAATGCGGTTCAAATATTATACACAGCTGTGTGTAGTGTGTACGCACAAATTATGGTTTTATTCTTAATCATTTCCAAACAATCTATGTATGATAATTGATAATTATCATTAGGGTTTAGAAGTTATTGCACTAAAAAGCTTTAAAAATTGATTATATTATTGCAATAAAAAGTATCCAAAATTGTACTTGAAACTTTTTCATATTGATAGAATTTAGTTAAAACTTTTAACTTTTAAGAAATACTAATGGTATAAGTAATAATAATACTTTATTTACTTAATTATAAAATTATATTGGGTACAATTAAAAATAAATTATTAAAATATTAAAAATTAAAATTAAATAATGTAATTAAAAAAATGTAAAATTAAACTGGATGTTAAACTGGACGAAACTCCATTGATTGATCATCATTCCATAATATGTAAATATTTTCATTCTTCATTACACACACACACACACACACACACACACACACACACACATAGGTACAAATAGTGTCATTCGTTATCAGTTTATCACTTATTGGAATACAATAATGATAAACAATTGTTTCAATAATCTCGTATGCAGTATCTATACAGACATATTATATTGACACACGTAACGGGTTAAATATGTACGGTATCGGTAGCGGCTCTAGGTTTTGATTCTAGGGGGGGACATAAACTTCACACACATTTTTTTCCAATATTATATGATATACTTATTCAAATGCTTCAACATCAGTGTCACATATTACCTAAATTAGTACAAAATACTACACAAAATAGTACACAAGTCAATAATAAGTCCTCTAGGCCCCCCCTAGAGTTGCCTCTGTACGGTATAAAATAATAATATGCATAGCACCATTAGGTATTATAATATTTATAGCGTAAATTAACTGTTGCTGTTGCACTTTGTTCAGTGATTAATACTGCGCGGAAGGATGATGTGCACTATAATACTAAACAAGCGGTTATATGAATATAATGCATACTGGCCGTTTCGGTTAAAAACTCCAATCCCGATCATTCGACCGGATCGTTTTAACACAGATGCATTATAAAATTTTTAATGGAAAAATCGTGTTACTAAAATTATAACTATGTAAATTAAATAATAACGGTGAGGAATACTATTATTATATTCTTATTTGAGTTGATCATTGATATTATTGATTTCACTTGTACAGAGGCACTATAATATGGCAAATATGTAAGTATATAAATGACCTATACAGACTATATTTTAGTCCCCGATATTTTATTTATTCATGCATTATAATTTTTTATTTTTTATTATGAATTAAATCAATACAATGCATTTAAAACAAGTCATAAATAAAGTAACATATTGAAATTAAATTATCCTTTTAAGCAAAGCTTGTGGTGCAATAATTGAGTTATTATATAATTTACATATAACATTTTATACAGGTTTCTACATATTTATATTTATTTCATTTTATTATTATTATTATTTTTTAAACATTGTATTTGATTTAAAACAACATAAAACCAAAATAAAATACAAATAGAGTTCGCTTAACAAGTTAATATTGTTTATATTAAGAAATATATATTTATATATATATATATATATATATTTTATAAGATATAATGGCATTGCATTAAAAATAGTTGGACCAGTAGATAGTGCAGAAAATGTTTTCCAAAATTTTTATACATCAGAAAGTTTACCAACACGGAAACCATACATAAGAAAAGACCAATAGTTATTAGACCATACGTACGAGATGGAAAGATGCGGTAACGAGAAGGATATCCAAATGTTCGGAAGAAATGTGTCAGTATAATAGACCTGACATTGGACAGGGAAAGATGGAGGGTGTATTGCTTGCAGTAGTCCTACGGGAACCGTCAAGCTAAAATATAAGGAGAAGAAGAGGGCAGAGGCACTAAATGACTTATGGGTATATTATCAACTTTACCATAAACAATATTGATATGATATTGGTATATATGTAAGGTATGAAAAAATTACTAAATAACCACTAACCGTTGTAGAACACCATTGAACCGACGCGGCACGGAGATGATATGAACGAGAAAACGATAGAAAAATTACAGAACAACTGATAAAAACGAGAAGAAAAAAAAAGAACTAAACGAGATCGCGTCGCTCGCAGTACTTGTCCAACATCTATATGTACATATAGTTCCGGCACATAATCCTCATAATACGTAGTTACCACGGTTATATTATGTACATCTTTAACCGAGGTAAATTAACATTATATTATCATAAATGGCATTTACACCTTTGGTAACAGATCTGTATATTATGTACTCGTATATATTATAATAATGAATAATGTCTTAGGTTTCACGTCGTGTCAACGCGAAAACGATGTCGTCGGCGGCACATCAAACTCATCGCGCACCGGACATACGTCGAACGGTCTATGTACGTCTGCTGTAATATTGTTGTACAAACGTATTATATTCCCGAAGATATTATTTTATGGTGTTAAATTATAATATGCTCGTGTACGACGTGGAAATTTGAACACAAAACCCGGACATTTAATATAGTTTTCGCGATATTATTGTAACGTAGTACTCGCGGTCCGGTCCGCTAAAAAGCGAATAACGTAAGCGAATGAATATAAAATACGAGATAAATATTTATATAATTAAATAATATTATTATTATTCTTATTGTTTATTCATTTACACGAAAAGATAGAGGGCCCATCCACGAGTTTACAATTTACAAATATTATTACATTATTATACATGAATATACTATACAAAAGTCATTAGTTAAATGTTGGAGGTCGTCACCGAATATTCTATGCATTCCGCAAAACTCAAATCTCAACTGCGTATATAAATCGCGTTTCGTTAAGTAGTATATCCGTGAATGGTGTATATATTATATTATAGTTTCCTACTCAATGCGATGTTATGCATGCATATACGTCCGTCCAAACGGTACGTGATTAATCATTGTTGTTTATGGTGTTGCGATTGTTCCGTTGTTATCTTTTCGGATCTAATAAATACTGATTTCGGGTTTTAAGAAGGACAAAAAAACCATATTTTCGAATCTTATCGAAAGACAACGCATATATAATGTTATTCGACTCAAACTTGTTTAGCAAAACTATTTACTGCACTGTTGATGCGTATGTATACACACGTTTATAAAATATACTGTATAAACACATCGTAGACAGAAATTTTTTTCTGACCACGAGCCTACGATTTGCTGTACAGCTTACTACTCGTGTTATAAGTAATTCGATTATAATACGAGTTGTACATCAAAAGGTAAGGTACACACCACGCCGGTTGGGATAAATTACAATTTTAAAAATAATAATATAATAATAGTAATTTTTCTCATGGTTCTTCGACAAACCATTTGTATTATTATATTATTATACAATGCCTACACAAATGACACATGTGTGCGTATAATGTAGTTATGAAAGTCCCTGCACGAAACGTATGATTTTTATCATCACATTTTCCCCGTAGGTCTGGCACATGATCGCAACGTTTCGCGTGTATTAGATACAATACGTGATTTTTCGATTACTATTTGAGTACGATCAACGATTGCGTGTTCATTTTTTTTTTTTTGCAATTTATTTAATTTGTGTGAAACGAGCGCACGTCGTCGTATCGATGTACCAATATACATAGGTACATCAGATAGAAAACGTGCACGCATACCGTATTATTATTATTACCATGTAAAATATCGAATATTCGTACACGAATACCTACGTATTTATATATTCCGCCGAAAACGACCGGTGGTTACGCGCGCGCTCGATGTTCCACATACATTATTATATTCAGTCGAACGTTTCATAAATTATAATTATTATTATCAGTATTATTTGAGTCTCACGCGTGCAACCGTTATTATGGCGTATATGTATGTAATACAATTGAATAATATTAACGAGGTTGGCATAGGATTTAAAACGTCTTTGAAAATACTTGAAATTCGATTACAGAGAAATAATATTCCCGGAACGAAGGAGTGGGGGAGAGGGAAGAATATGGGAAAATGCGGCGGAGAGAAGGATTTTCAATATGTATATATGCCGGCGGCAGTGGCGACGACGACGACGACGACTACGGAGGTTTGAGTGGTTATAATATGGAAACAATATCGATTTTCGGCCGTGGGAAACAGTGAGTACATTTTATGCATATATATATATATTATATATACGCGCATTATACTATACCAAGTCGTACAGTAAAATCAGCGTGCCCATTCCGTCTACAAGATATGCACATAAGACATACAAGTATGCAGTATATACTCGTATAGGTACAACATTACACTATAGTCTAATATTATAACACTCGTATATACGCCTCAATTATGTTCCTATAATATATTATTATTATTATTATTATTATTATTATTATTATTATGACGGAATACGGTTTACAATCGACACCACGTGGACTTAAGATTTTTAATTTTTCGTATATGCACGCGGCTTGCTCAATTCGATTTTAAATAAATTTCTGTCTGACGTATATATAGAGACAATAAGACGTATCTACCTATATAATATTATTATGTTCACCTAAGCCAACGATGATCCTAATAACTTTTGAAAATCCGTTTAAACGCATCGAAATAAAAACGATGAACATTGCGTTTATTTATACACCTATACAGTATAAACTGATTTCACGCGATGTTTTTTTTTCTTTGCATATATTGGTACTTACGTATAATATTGTTTTTGTGGTACTTGTGCGACTTTGACGCGAATAAGATTTTATTATACACATTTTCGAATTTTGCGTAGTGCCTATATATATACACACACTTCACTTTATGTACTGTACAAAGTGCGTCGTAGCAGTGCACATGATTTGACGCTCGACAACATCACCGCGAGTGGATTTTGCATATTTTATTAGGTACATGCACCAGTCTGCAAAATGTTTAATTACATTCTGTGGTGTAGATGGTATAGGTAGTAGGTATCATATGCATACATACTTTTTTTTTATTATATATATTATGACTATTGGCATACAAACAGTTTTAATGGTTTACATTTTTTAAGATACATCATTTACATATACAATTTACAAATTATAAACTTTGATAAGATTGATAAGATTATAAAGGTAATCATGAGGCCTATGTTGTCTGGGTGAAGTTCTTTTGACAGGATGTTTGATTTCAAATGAAAGGCATTCAGATACGATGTGCTTGATTGAGAGGGGTGTACCGCAACTGGCGCATCATATATAGATAGGTGGGTCTTCCTTCTTCAAATACTGATGAGTTAGCGACGTGCGTACCTATTCGCATTCTATTGATTGAGGTTTCCATTTTTCTTGAGAAGTCCGATGTAAAGGGTCATGGATGGATGGTAGTTTTGATTTCGTTTAATTTTGAGGAACCTTGTTTTCATTCCCATAGCCTCATATTGTTCGAAATTACTTTTGTTATGATTTCAGGGTCGTGTAGATTAAAATAATTAAGTCTATTAACATCCGGGGGGGGGGGGAGGTTATTGCCTGGCGAGCTTTCTCGTCAGCTCATTTATTTCTCGAAATTTGGTTGTCACTGTGAGGATCCATATCATAGTGATTGAGTAGCCGGAATTAGAAATTTGTCTTTGAGTTGATTTTGAATTTTTCTGGCGATCACATTCGGTTTGGTGGTGTTTTCAATACTCAATACTCAAAGTACTTAATGAACCGCTTAGGATTAGTCTTATTCCCATGAGGTGCTAGGCAAATGAAATTGTCACTGCCTTGGCTGTGTATATGGAGAAGAAATTAGGTATTCTCAACACGGAGACATGGTCTTGGAATACTACAGCTGTTCCGACACCATTTTCTATTTTGGAGCCGTCCATGTAAGTTTTGGTTTAATCGTGGAGATCGAAGACGGTTGTATGATGATGAGTGTATATATTGATTGTATAAATCATGGGTGTGGTGACGTTCTTCAAAAATCCATTTAATTGACTGTGGGCATAGTTATTTGATAACGTCTATAAGATTTAATTTTCGATGCATAATTTATTGGGCCTAAAATTGTGTGTTCTATCATGCACATTGCGATATAGCACAACAATTATTGATGCGCGTGTAATAAAATATTATATAATATTTGAAGTCACATGAACAAATTAATACTATCGAAGAATTAAAACTAAATATACGACATAACTTACATCGTCCTATATTATATATATGTGAACGCATCACAATCGATGTTGAGAAGGTATAGGATAGGTCCACCCTTAACTGCGGAATACATCAGTGGTATACGTTCGTTTATTTGAATATAAGTCCGTAGTTGTACAAACAATTGCATAATTTGGGCCCTGATACATGCTTACCTATATCATATAATCGTGTACCTATACAGTATTATAATATCCTGCTGGAGCTGACGGCGCAGAAGGGGATGATGCTTATCGGATTACAAGTGCGTTTACAGCGCGCGATTGTGTAACGAGATAAAATTATATATGTATATATACATATATATTATATTAGTTCTGGTGGAAAAAAAATATTACGTCACTACACGTTCATTATACGGTGGCTTGCAGCGGAAACCGCGAGTTTCCCAACAAACGTACACGCGTTCGCATTCGTATAATATAATATATAAAACAATAAAACGTTGCAGTGATTTACCGCGTCACTATATCTTGAACTATTTATATTAGTATATAATATAATAGTATAATAGGAAGACCGTAGGGTGTGACGTCGTCGAATTCACTAAACGATTCAAAACTGATCCGGTGTAGTATTATAATATTATGTTTGTTCGGAGGAAGAATATGTATACATTTATATGTATATTATATTCATCGATCTGCACGTACACAGCAGTGTACCTATATAAGTGTGTATATATGTACAGCCGGAGCACAGTTCGAGTGTTAAAACACCAACGTGCGAATAATAATAACGTGTACATAAGATATGGGGAATATCAGCGTTTTAAGCTAATCTCTTGACAGTAAACCGCTCGGATTGTGATGGAATTTATGAGGGTTAATCACACTTTGTAGAACTCCCCTCATTATACCGCCTCGAGCGTGCTTCACGTTTACACTGGCAAATAAACTAAAGCTATATTAACTATCTTAATCATATATGCGCGCAGCTACATTTTATATACATGTATATGCGTATATGTATGAGGGAAAAATAGCCGTTCAGACGGACGCGACAACTTTAGACGGACTCTAAAATGGAACGAGAATAATAATAATGATAATTATATAAAGAAACTAACAACAAAACGTGATAAAATCGACAAACAGAACGAGCGTATATATGTAATATCGTATATAGTCAGAGCGAACCAATCCGAAAACTTGTTGAATTATCATACGTGCGCATAATATACGTTTATAAGATGAGATGCCGCCCCTAAACTATCTGCAATGTTGTGCTGCAGCAATGCATCGCCATAGTCTTTCGTGCGTTTCTTGTGCACACAACAATCGAACTGAATGCTACTAAGGCGAGTGGATCCGTTTCCGCACGTGCCCATCAATCGTAATCCTTTATAATACAAATACTTCAAATGTATGAAAATAGCATACGAATAATGATTAATCGAAGAAAAAAATGATCTAATTTTGGGTACAGAGAATGCAATTTTTTTAACCTCCTCAGTCCACGGCGCGCTGTCTGATGAAAATAAAACTTCGCAGTCTACGCGCGCGAACGCAACAAAGGAAAAAAGCCGAACGGTTCGCGGACAGAAGAAAATATTCAATACGAATAAATTCCGTTTTCGGTGTGGCCGCGCCCGTTGTATAATAATAATAATATATTATTACGGACATTGCACAGCAACGTGTATATTGTACATAATATGCTGCATGGGCTCGTGTGTGTACGTATATACGGGCAGCTATTTTTTCATCATTTATTCTTCGCTCCCCCTTGGAAATCCGTATCGCTCGCAGGAACCACCACCATCACCACCGGTGAGCAATGGCAGCAGCAGCAGCATCAGCAGCAGCAGATGTTCCGAGTATAGTTTGCACATTTTTACGTGTCGTCGGCCATAATGCGTCTGCGAGCAATAACGCGTGCGTTCCTCCCAAGTGTTTTCGGAGGCGGCGACCGACGTAGACAGCACAATAATAATAATTATTATTCTGGTCGACATCGATTTGTACGATCTTATTCTATCAGTCCACGCTGTGACATATCGAACGAATAATTATAAATATCAGCTTATAGGGTTAATATATTATATTATTATTATTATATATATATATATGATCATGGGTCATACTCGTGTCTGCAGTTATTAATAAGAAGCAAAATTTAGACAATATATAATCTTGTCACTGCTACCCAGAGTCTTTGTGTCAGTCGTAAAAGATCATTAGTGCGAGTACGAATAATGCAATACGGTTTGTCGTGGGTGCTTACGCACGCACACGCGCACGTTTACTGTACCGTCAGACTGAACGTAATATTTTACCGAAAACACACTTGACGAGAACGATTCTCACGCCTCGTAAAACGATCCGATTTCGATAGTTGTTTTGTCGTTAGAAAGAAAAAGACTTTCTACGTATGGTGGATTGGACTTGAATTTTTAATTATGCTGTTAAAACAAAATTAAATTATTGAACGAAGCGGAACTTGTAAAAATTGATTGTAAATTTTGATCAAACTTTGGGAGCTAGAAATACATTTTTGAAAATCGAAATCCAATGCGCTAATGCAATAATGTCTTTTCATTTCTAACGAAAAAAAAAAATCACCAGATGAAATTGGATGAATTTATGAGGCAGGTTTTTCCTGTAAGGCATTTTTTTTTTTTTTTTGAGTAAGAAATAAGGTCGCCCACAGGCTCTTTAAATATTCAACGGTGAAGTATATATCTGTATATGTCAGTTGAGTTTATATTCATATTATATAGGAATCATTACTCGTTTATACGCGCACACGTCAAATACGCGTGGTCGAGTCGATTCAATGCGAAATTCACTGCAGAGGTAGAATTTTCAAAAAGTTGTCTCCAAAGTTATCCAATATAATGGTACGAGAAAACGAAAAATGTGCTATTCGTTGTAACACGCGGTCCAGAAATAAACGTCGCCTTATCGCTATATAGTCGCGTTACTTCCACAAGTTATTATCGTACTTGGAAGTTTAATGTAATATGGTTCAATTCTCATTTTCCGAGTATGCGTGAAAAATATGAGTTGTACAACAATACAAGGGGAAAAAATTATGTTTCGTGTAATTTATGGTAAATGATGTTTTTATTACATATTATACGGAGTGGCTATTAATGCGTATTATTATTTTAAATCTGTCCGCGGTGAAAAAGTGTAGTCATAATCTTACCTGCAATATATTATCCTTATTAAATAAGTTATGATATATAAGTTTTTGTCAACCTAAACTATGCCACTGTATAAAACGATTAACATAAAAAATGAAACCATAGAATACTTATATTGACAATTGATTAAGTATATCGATATCATTGTAATAATGAATTTCAAGTTTGAATTCATTTGTAGGGTACAAAGTTAAATTGAATAAAGTCTGCAGGTTTTATAAATTTTTTTATACACGTAAATATTACATAGTATGTAAATTAAAACTACCAAGTTGAGTACACCCTAATTATTTAGTGCACAACCATTTAGGTCATTTTTCTTTTAAATAAAAATAAAAGACCCAAATAATATTATACTACTATGATAAGTAGTAACTAATTACTAACTATATATACTAAGTAAGACAGGACAAATTAAAAATATTCTTACACATCCACAAATCGTAGACAAGTCAACGGTTTATTAACTTGCATTTATTATATTTTCCCATTGTACGCCAAACTCGTATATCAATGGCGTGCATCTCGTGGATTTTTTATCACCCATTCCCCCCCCTCAACACACTATAATGTAATATATTATTTTACGTTTCGTATTGTATATTTTATAATAATTAATATATTATCACCCCAATAAATTATGCGCGAACCATTCGTTATAAGAAATTTTTATACTCCCGACTCGTTTCGCATATATGTAAATTTCAACGCACATCAGCCGTTAATTATAAAATAATGACATATTAATCTGTATAAAGGTGTACGGTATTTTGATCAACCGATTCGAATGCTCAGTCAAAAATTAAATGTTTGTGTTATCGTATATGCCAGTACTAAAAATATTTTTACTACTAACAATATGATATAATAGCCAGTGAAGTAAATGAGCTGAGGAAGCATTTTATAAATTTATTTAAGACAGGCAACGTCGCGACTAGTGGAAGTGCGGTTGGTATCTTTGGTCGAGGTACGTAAGTGTACTGCGACCCAAGAGACGCACTAATTTTATGTTTGTGTTTATTTATCTTTATTGTATTGTGATTATATTTTATTCAATGCGATTTGTTTGTATATTTGTTTTATAGAGCGTTACTCTCGAAAGAGCGGTATTTAACGCCCGTGTTCCTATAGATACATTAAGTTAACTTATAGTTAACGTTCGGGGGATTTGATCGTTCCTATAATATGTAATAATTATACTGAATGATTATCAGTATGCTGTTGGAGCGGATTATTCCAGCGGATTTCATTATCTGTAGTGACCTATAATGTTTTCCAGATGAATTTATAGCGATAACCGAAAAGGTGGATTTGATAAAAAAAATTATTCGTGTCTAAATTAGCGTTTCTCGAACTCTGCGGCAGATTTATGTACGTAGTCCCCCATAATTTCACGTGACATAAAAACAGCGTACATCAATAGCCAAAAATAAAATTTAATTAGGTGTTCGTAAATTGTCCAGCTAATCGCATCCGGAAAAATCACTTCTACATTGGTGGCTAAACTTATAGGAATGTATTCTGTATATATATAATATATTATTTTGACACAACGCGTTCAGCAATAAATGACAGCCGGGTCGGCAAAAAAATAATAATATTTATATATCTATAAACACGATTTAATGCGTCTCACGAAATTGGTGCGAGCAAGAACCGTGTATACGCATACATTATTATTATTATAATACATATCATTATACACGCGTATATATATATACATACAACACATGCACAGCGATATTTGTATCACCCGACAAATGGGCATAACCTTGTATCGTGTGATGGAGACCGGGAGACCTACTTAATTTTTTATTCAATAGGAAAACACGTGATGACGACGTGTGTGCACGCGCGCGAGTGTGTGTGTTACGTATAGAACCGCAACTTCTGCTGTAGACCACTGCTTGTTAGTGCATGGTATAACGTGTGTATTTTACTGACGCTCACCTGTAAATATTAAAAATGCTTATTGCACAACATAATGAAGAAGTGATCAAGTGGTAAAGTTCCATCAAATACCTTTATATATAAATATATATGTCTATAGGAATCTTAATTTCAACAGACACGACAGATTAACCGCCAACAGAAGAGAATAAATGGACCATTATCGCTTTTCCTTTTGATTAGCCAGTATAGCCACTAAAGTCCATTTTCTTACTGAGAGCTGAGATGAATATGTATTTATAAAATACGCCGTATCCGTCCAGTGTCATTTTACAAACAGCACCGACATGAGCATATCCCATTATATTATCTATATAATATTATATATACTCCAATAAATAAATTTGAAACAATCTGAGAAAAAGTACTCTATCACAACTGCAGGTATTTCGGTGAATGGTTTTGTTAGTAATATAATCTGACGACTCACGTTAATTCTATCTACAAAAAAAAAAAAAAAAAACTGGTTAAATTAACAGAAAACTAGAGTTGAAAAAAAAAAAAATTAAATATAATGCCTCAAATACTCTTACACTCGCTTACTCGATTTTCTCGAACGCCTTGACGATGAATCTTATAAATTACCTACTGCAGTGCAGGAGTGCAGGTACTGGGGCATGATTACACGTTTACTGTTCTTCAGGTTAAGACTTATTTATTGTTTTTTTATTATTATAATTAATTGTTTTCAATTACTTCAGTACATAGATCACAAGTATATGGTCTTTTTTCCACTTAATATATTAATTGAAAGGCTTTTCAATTTCTGAATGTCTGTGTCATTGGCAATTTGAATAGAACCCCTGAACCCAGAGTATAAACGAAAAAATAAATATCTTGTTTTTTAATACGTTTGTTATAGTTTTAAGAACAAAGTTGTTTAATTCAGAATTAATTCGAAAAGAAAAACTGTGACAAACATTAATTGTTATCTATTAAAATGTAAGTATATACATCAACTAGAATGGTCATAAGTCATAACTCATAATATATATATAGGCGTAAAAGTTTAATAAATATCGATAGGAATAAGAAAACCACTATATAATAATATATTATATCTTTCAAAAAAATAAAAAACGATTTAGTATATATATATAGGATATCGTTTTTAATAATTGATTTTTTGTCATACGCGTGTATACACTAAAGAAAAATTTGTCCAAACACGGAATATAGTTCGTAGCAGATGCTTCGGAAAATATATCGGGGTGGCTCGACATAGCTTTGCGTGTGACCTGTGTGCATAATATAGGTTTATTTAAAAATATCGTATATACATGTAGTCATCACGCTGTATACAGCCGCGAGAACAGAATATTATAATTAGCAGATGTATCGCGCGGCAGAGGCGCTCGTTGCGCAATAAAATAACCGAGCGAGACCCCGTAATGCCGTGTTGGGGGGGGGAAGGAATAATAAACGGACATATTATAATATTATGATAAGAAAAAAAAATCATCGGGGTTTCAAAAGAATAGTAATTAAATAATATTTTAACGGCGGCGGAGGCGTGCGGTCACACGAAATTATACATTCCTCTGATGGCGGTGAGGAAGTAAGACTATACACAGTGCGATGCGTTACGGGTCGTCGGCGAAGTGCGTGAGTATTTAGTTTATCAACAAAAGTCACTTGTGCGCTAACGAAGTTAAGAGGATTTGTCCGATATAAACCGGGCGGCGGTGGCGGCGGCAGCAGCTGTGGTGTAGGTGGTGGAAGGGAGGGAGCGGGGCGGTCGCGGCACACGCTTAGAAGACTGTATTGTTCGAGTGAAATGAGTCGTTCCGGTGGCGGTGGGCGGCGTTTATTAACATTTATCTTACGGCCGAACGTTTTTTTTTTTCTTTCTTTCCTTCTTAATTGTTCGTATAATTCCGCACGTAACATCGTTGTCCGGCCGCGACACGTGCATAATATTCATATACAGTTATGGTTGCCCGTAGGTATTAATAATCATTGTCTGCAGCATGGAGAGACTGGCTGTTGGGTGAAAATGTGCTGCGGGTATGCATATACAACGCCTGCAGGACCTAAGATTTACGACTTTTATCCTGTTTGCTAAACGCAGCGCTGCGTTTTATATAAACGTTTGCAGCCTGCGATGTGAAATTAATGCTTCGTTTAAGAAGAGAGCTCATGAACCGAGGGTCGGCAACCTTTTCGTAGGAAAGAGTCATTTCTCTATGAAAAGTTTCAAAACCGCAATGTCCAATGAGTCATCGTATTGGTGTGCTTGTTGTCCCCCGCCCCCTGTCGTCATGCAACGTGCTAATTAAATTTTAGTTCGAGTACTTGTTCACTCGTCTGTGTATAATTTAGAAGAAAGTAAACCAAGCAATTTTATTTGATTATTTATATACTATAGATATAGAAAGGCCGTATATTATCCGAAAAAAAATTTTAGTTAATATATTATTATACATTTATACTATAATTATAAGAAATAATACGATAAAGTATTATATGTAGTACTACACAGGAGCTACTAGGAAAAACGTTTTTACAGCCCTCTCCCTAAAATTCGATTTAATAAATTGTCCTGAAGGGATATCAAACATAAATCCTGAAAACTTCAAACAAATAGCAAACACGTGATCAATGCTCCAAAATTTGAAACAGGGGGAGGGGGTCAGTGAAACGTACGTTACTAGTCCTGCTCGCAGTATCCGATCCCTGTGCAATATCTGAATATATTATTATGAACATTGATTTAAGTGTGTCATAGACAAAATGTAATTTTTTTTAAATGCAACAAACCGATTCTTCGTCGATCCGTATTTGTTTATGACGTTTGTGTAAGCGACTTCGACGAAATGATTTTATTACACAATATATTGAACTGCACATAGTGCACGTCGTGGTACGCATATAATATTAATATACCATATGAACGTGTAGCTATGCACTATGTATAGGCATTGCGCGGAAGGCGTGTGAAATGACGATTTGGAGAGTGTAATAGCAGGTAATGGTAAAAAAAAAAAAAATCGAAATATTTATCTTCCAATACGTCGTCGTCGTCGTCGTCGTCGTTCATCAGGTCCGTCACGCAAAAATCGTTTTTCTCGGTCAAAGAGTACACGCCGAAAACAACGTTGCGCGCATCGTAACCGTGTACAATATATATATATATATATATATATAATATTATATTAATATGTATTCGAATGTTTTTTTTTTCCATACCTTCTATAATATTCCAAACCAATTACTGTTATTACGCCGTCGCCGGCGGGCGAACGGCGCAGCATCGGCCCGCGGTACAATTAAATTTACAATCCATAATTTTATAATAATTCATATTCTTGACGACGTTTGAGTACTATACTCATATCATACTTTTTTATCCGTATCGCTCGCTCCTTATATACTCATTCCGCCCTGCGTGCACCGGCCGAGCCCTCGGTCTGCTGACGATCATCGGATAACGTTATTCGAAAACTAAAAACACTGAAAATCCGTCTCTGCGCACGTATGACGTACTACCATCGGATCGAGAATATAATACGTAATATTGTACGTTCACTTTTTCTTCCCCGCTAGTCATTCTGCTACTGTTTCGGACGCGCATTACAGCAGCAGAAGCAGCGGGATAGCAGTAGCGGCGATCGTTTTCGTTTGTTCGTTATTCATTTATTCATTTTCTACATACTATTACGTTTCCGACGAAATGACCGAACGACAGGCTATATGACACGAAATCGTATGACCATATAGCAGCCTCGGCGCGCGCACACGATGTCGGCGTTCGCGTATAGAATATTAATATTATTTAAAAAAATCAGCTCAACACGCAAATATAATATGCACAGCTAGTAAACGACGCGCGTCGCGTATCTGTATACGATTATAATATTTTACACGTCAAAATCAATAGTGAACACGTGTGGAAAAAAACCAACAACGACTCCGCCGGTTTCGGCGTGTGTCCACCGTCCAGGGGGGCTATTCAGAAACTCATACGAATAGGATCCGTCGTATACGGAAACTTTCGTTTTTACATGATTATCTCCGAATTATTCGTATTTTTCGGGGATACCGGATAATCATATGTGAAAATGAAGGTTTTCGCATATGGATTTATATGAGTTTCTGAATAACCCCCCCTCACCACTGTATAATATATATCACTTTTATACATTTTTGTACACATGAAACATACTAATTTTTTATTATTGTCGAACAACATTTGATCAAACGCACATCAAACGTGCCGATTGCACGGGTTATATTATATAGTTACTAGTATATAAATAGAAACCGGCTAGTATTCGGCTGTATATTCCGATTAACCAATTATGATATTATTATTATTATTATTATTATTACGAAAAACCATGATACGGTAAACGGAAAATAATATATACAATATTTATTTATATATATATTTATATGTATACCATGGTCGGAGTCGTGATGGTCGCCGCAAAAAGGTTAATCTCACGTATACATTATATAGAATAAAGTATAATGTGTACATAATATAATAATATCGGTATAACCTGCGCCGGTGCAGTGAATATTAACAAAGAGATTTTCTTCGTGCGGCCGCGGCTGTATCACACAATAATGTGTATATATATGGTACAAGCGGTGCATACACCCCGGTCTCGTACCTATATATACATTATAATACATATATACCTATGTATAGTCGGAGGCGGTTTACAACGAAAAAGCCTACGCGTTTTTTTTCCACTCTTCTTTCTTTTATTATTATTCTTTTTTTTACTACGAGAACATTATTATTATCATTATTATTACACATATAGTGTACATACATATATACATACAAACCGGCCCGCGTTTTGTGCTCGCTGTATGTACACGCGCGGCCGTCATAATTTTAGTGCACAAAACTCATATTATATAACGTTGCCAGTACGCGCACGTATGATATGTGTACATGGTGCGCACACGGGCAGTGTAGTGTACGGTCGTCGATGGTGGAAGTGTCACGCGTATACATCAAACATGATTAGCTACATAGGTGTGCACACGTACAAACCGTGGTATTATTATTGTTGTCGTGGTCGTCAGCTTTTTACACCAAACCTGTGGTGTGGGTTCGCGCAAACGGGTTTCCAACAATGTATTATAAATTACGATATTATTGCAAACAATACAATAATGATACTCTATAGCCCTATAGGTATAATATATTGTATAATATTTAGAAACTGCTAAATTCGCACGCATAACATCATCTGTATTATTATGTTTTTCTGCTATATCGTTTCGCGTCAATTTTACTTGTTTAAAAGAAAAACAAATTCTCCTGTAAAAGAAGTCGGTAACCGCATATAGGTACTTCACGCAATATATAATATATATTCACTAATTTGTTATCGCAACGTTATGTAAGAGTCTTCGTCACATAGAAGCCGTCCAAGTATGCACATACGGTATATTTGTGCGTAATAATAATAAATACACGATACGTATAATACGTAAGCGTATACGTATACCTATACTTTCGAGCACACCTATGGGCCGTGTATTTATATATATATATATATATATATATATATATAATGTGCGTATACGATTCGATCGTATATTATTATGATATTATACGCAGCACCGTGCGGCACATATTATAATATAAGGTTATTGATCACAATTTTGATGCGTACGGCAGCCGCGCGATTTTGGTCAATATCAAACGCGACGACGGTTGTACATTATAATACGTATATACACATACATGGATAAAATTGTTATTTCGAACAGTGTGCGTGTGCGCGCGTGTATACGTGCTTATGGCGGTGGGGCGTGAGTATATAATATTATACACATATTATATTATGCGCGCGGTACGCCTGTAAACACGCGAGCGCCGCTCTTCACAACCGTGTATTCTTGTGGCAATATCGACTGCCGGTGAGTAGTGGAGTGGTGTGTGTGTGTGTGTGTGTGTGTGTGTGTGTGTGTGTGAGAGAGAGAGAGAGAGGATGCGACAACAACCCATGTATTATTATTATTATAATAAACAATGATTATAAAAGCCACTTGAGGTAACAATAATAAATTAATATTCCGTCTTTGTGTGCAATCATAATTAGCTCCTTGGCGTCGTCATTATGTAATTGCCGTGCGTTCAGTTACACACACAAACACACACACACACACACACACACGTACACATTAAACGAAAATCATATATAATAAACCGATAGGTACAAATATCGATGCCCCGAACTTATGCGCGAGAATTTATTAGTTACTATATAGCTAGATGTATATATATATATATATATCGCACTCTCTGTGGCGTGCGTTTGAAGTTTGGGAATGTTTAGTTCTACGTTTTCCCGGTACCTATAAGCAATATTTATTGTAAAAATCAAAATTTCCTTTGAATATGCGGAACATACTATAATATTGTATTAATAATGTATATATGTCGCATCCACATCGCGTTATTGTACGTTTCACGAAATGGACAACGTTTGCATCCATTTCACGAAAAGGAACCGTGATTTCTCCACTTCACGTAATTACACAATATGGATAATATTTCGTGAGATGGATACCTAAACTGTCATCAACGGAACTTGTTTCGTCATTTGGATGTCCAAGTAGCGAAAATTAAAAGAGCTTAAAAACGATCTGTTCTATTATAAACGACAGTCACAATATTATAATTAGGTTAGGTAGGTATTATCTGTTTTACAAGCTGTTTATCAGTTTTTGTTATTGTCAAAAAGAAAAGAAAAAAAACGATCTATTAACTATTTTACAAATATAAGTATTTTAATACAAACTATTATTTATTTAAACAAGCTTGTGAATTCTGGCAATGAGAATTACATTTGTAATTACCTTTAAGACAAGCACATTTTATAGTTTTACATTTACCTTTACAATAACAACTAAAAAAAACTTTGACCTCCAGTTAAAGAAGAGACAATTTCTCTTAATGACATTTCTTTGATCTTATTCACTTGCTTGATGTTAATGAAATTTGATGTGGCGGCTAGTTGTAAATTTCCTTGTTGTTTTTTTTTCTTTTGTTTGCTAATCAAGAACTGTTTTTCAGCAACATTCAAAACATAAAATTTTTCCAAAAGATAATATTCATGCTTCGTTTTCTTATTCTAATTGTAAAATATATAGGTAGTCTATTATTTTTAAATTTAAATACTATGCAAAAAAAATATTTCCATAATATTTATTATAAAGTAAAATTATATATTTCTGTTTAATTAGATTTAATTAATTAAATAACTTACTTACAGAAACAACAAGGAAATTATGTGAGTAAATATATGTAAAAGAAAAATGACCTTAACCGTTTAGGAACTGAATATGGCATAGTAAAAGGATGATATGGTTCTGGAAATATACAACAAATAGCCACATCAAATTTCATTTACATGAAACAAGTGAATAAGATCAAAGAAATGTCATTAAGAGAAATTGTCTCCTCTTTAACTGGAGGTCAAAGTTTTTTTTAGTTGTTATTGTAAAGGTAAATGTAAAACTATAAAATGTGCTTGTCTTAAAGGTAATTGCAAATATAATTCTCGTTGCAAGAATTCACAAGCTTGTTTAAATAAATAATAGTTTGTATTATAATACATATATTTGTAAAATAGTTAATAGATCGTTTTTTCTTTTCTTTTTGACAATAACAAAAACTGATAAACAGCTTATAAAACAGATAATACTTAAATATAATATTGTGACTGTCGTTTATGATAGAACAGATCGTTCTTTTAAACTTTTTAAGCTTTTTTAATTTTCGCTATTCAGACATCCAAATGACGGAACAAGTTCTGTTGATAAAAGTTTAGGTATCCATTTCACGAAATATTATCCATATTGTGTAATTACGTGAAGTGGAGAAATTACTGTTCCATTTCGTGAAACGTACAATAACACGATATGGATGCGATATACTAATATATTTAATTTTTTTTAAGTTTATCATCCATATATTAATATAAGCTGATTTAAATTATCATTTAATTATCCATTAAGTTAAGCAGACAATGTACCCACAATTATTGTTATTTTGCTTAACTCATTTAGTTATATATGTGTGATATATATATATTTGTTACATCAAGTAAGTGAAGTACAATATCAAATGTATATGAGCCGTAATCATGAATTAAATATAAAAAATACATACAAATAAATGTGAGTGAATAAAAGTAAATAAATTATGGTTGGTATCGGTACATTTATTAGGATATTGTTCATGGGTCAAAATAGTTCAATGCTTACGGGACTTAATCCGTCGAGGGAAGGAGACTTGTGGAGTTCTTTGACACTTCCTTGGTGAATTCCTCTATTCTATATTATATAATATATCTTCTTTCTAATTGGATACTTTCCCGCATCTAAACACATGTATAATATGGCCATATGGGTTATAAGAGGTGACGTTTGTAGTGTTCCGTTTTCATTTGGTGTAATGCATTTAATTAGACGTCAAGCATTGGAATACGGTATTGTAATAAATTTTTGTTTGGAATAAAGGGGAATAAGTTTAGTTGAGCGATTTAAGCGTAATGTTAATTGTAAGAGGTCGCATCGACCGCCCGTAACGGTTATGTCCCCCGCAACGTTATTATTCTAATAAAACTATATACCTATACTTCTATCCTAATTTATAATATTTTATCAATTTATAGTGTAAACAAATGTATAGCTTTGTAATGTTTATTTGTTTTTTTTTTTTAATATATATATACATAAATACACATTGAAAACTATAAGTGAAAACTTATAAGAAAAAAACTATAATAAGCTTTGAAATCGTTATTGTTGCTACAATGAATATAGTTTCACGCATATATAACATCACGCGCTTTTATTACATCACATTACGTAGCAATCCTTTGTCCACACCAAGAAACGCGTTGCAAGACAGACTATTACTGTCTACCCCAAGTACGGAAATCTCATGGGTTGCAGCAAATCAGTAACTAGAGAGTAATAATTAGTACTCCATGCGCGTCCCGGCGCTCTTGTTCAGGGTTCGCAAATGCCCCCGCCCTCCCAATGAGATACCGGCGCGTTGTCACAAATCTATTATTAGAGTCCTTCGTTCGTATGCAGTATATTTTTATTATGTACAACACGACATAGTATATATCATTATTATATAATGTGTGTATCTATTACACTCGAAGCGGTCGACGGCGTTTATTCCTCATCGCCCGTGCACCGTATATGGCCGTGTATAGTGATTTTTCTTTTTCACGAAATCGCGCAATGCGCTCAGCAAAGTGTGTACGGTGTACGTCGACCGGACCAATGGGAACATTGCTGAGAGCTATAATGTAGTTATATTTTATTTTCTTCGCAGCGCAGTGTCGGACGACCGACGCGTTATTCCGAACACGTCGTCGCTGCGGCGGCGCATGTACCTGCTACACACTGCCTACCAATGTACATAATACAACACTATACCATCAATGCGTTGATATTGTATACATGGATAAATAAATATAATATAATATTATTATTATGCGCACGCGCGTGCGCGTATTATTCTCGGGAGGATAATATTATAACATGCGCGTGAATATTATGTACATATACAATATACATACGAACGTTATGGAAAGCAATTATTTAGGTTTTCCAAAAACCGGTTCGACAATAATCATATTATTGTCGTAATGCATATAATTAACACGTACCTTTTGTCCAACAACTAATCATTATTTTAGAGGAATGACTGATAATCAGAGGGGAAAAAAAACCCGTGTAGAATCGTACACGGCGGTGTACCCCCACACTAAATAATTTGTACAACACGCGGCACAGGTACCTACGCAGCACCGTGTCGGAACAACGTAACAACTGCAGCAGCCAGCGCAGTAGGTTGGATATAGGTGTATACGCTGCTGCAAACAATATTATTGTACATTGTGTCCGTCGAGCGTTTATTATTTCTTTCGCCGCAGCGCGGCGGCGGCGGCTATTCGGAACGTTCCAAATGGTATTCGAAAACGAACGACACTGGAAATCACGTCCAACAGACTCTATCTCAGTCATCCGTGCGCGTACACATTCATTCCCACAATAATATATCGAAAACACCGCGGCATATTATTCTATTATTATCGTTTTACTTCGCCGGACGATCCACGGTTATTATTGTTTTATTATCCATTACTGGGGAACGGGCTTTATTGTAATAAAAAAAATTGAAAATATGTAAATAACGAAAAAAATGTATTAGTAAGTATTGAAAATTACGAATATAAATAAATATTTATTATAAATAAAAGTAATACAAATTATGTACAAATAGACATACAAAACTATCAGTACTTATATTATTCCGGAACAAAGCAATGAGAAATAGCATAATATTGTTGAAGGTTTATGTTAAATTGGTGACGGTTTGGTCGGAGAATACTCTTGTATTGACCAAATTTAAATAAAAGACCGCTTTACGTCAACAGATGTGATAGAGATGTTAATTCATATTTACTATGTGTCAGAAAGGGTGAATTAAATTTCCACAGATCCTTGTTGAGTTTTACCAACTAAAATATCTCTGATGATTTAAATAGTTAGAAATCCAGATATTTTTTTAAATTTGATTGGAAAATTTATTTTTGAATTTTTTTCACAATGAAAATAAACGCTCTAGCTGGGCTCAGTACAGAAAGAAACAATAATTAATACTAAGGATGACATAAAACACGTGATCAATTATTAATAATTAATAATGTTGTAAACAGTTGTTTACAAGAGAGAAGTTTATCAGTAGAGATTTTAAAATAAAGAATTTAATCTGGTTGAAGTATCATTGAAGATACCGAACTATTTTTCTCCCATGTGTCCTTGAGTTATATTCAGATAATGTCAGAGCGATCGGAAATCAATGGAAAAATCAAAAATTACTAAACTATGTACAATATATTTACTCATGTACCAAGTACGTCAAAATATGTATTTATATCAAAATATGTAAACATGTGTAAAATAAATTTGGGTTTATTTCAATTAGAATGATCTAAATCACTTACACATTTTATATCAGATTCAAAATATCTAATTCCAATAAAAATATGTAATTACAATAAAATCCGTTCCTCATTACCTACCTATATGATTTAATTCAACTTCAACTTATTGGTTGGAATTACGAAATTAATATTGTATTTATTCTATTGGTCCAAATGAAAAAAAAAAAACAGAAAAAATAAAATAAATAAACCAACGTCGTCGTTGGTTGTTCGATTTCGATTATATTTGGCGATTTTACGTTACGGAGTACGGAGGGTAAAAAAAAAAAACGATACCACAATATCGGTGAGCCAATATTTTATTTTACGACGACGTCGTTAAAGATCGCGCGGAAAAGTGCCTGTAAACGGCCGCGCGTTTCGATCGCGATATCTCTCAACGCGCCCGTACCACCGCGCCGGGTTGTTGCTAGTTGGAAATGAGGTTTCGGTCGGATAGATTATTATCCGTAAGTCCCGGTTCGATATCCGGCGGCCATTAGAATTTTACGGTGTATTTCTCCGCAAAACGTAAAAGTATACGTACAATATTATTCCAAGGTTATAATAACGCTACACATAATTCGGTTACTATGCGCGTGTCATACAGAGTGCAAGAGTTACAACGCGTTGCGTCGCGTCGTCGGTCTGTTAAAATACGATGTACAATCTTATTATAATATAACAAAATTCATACAAATGACATAATATGGTCATTTATCACGTATCATAATGTACGGTATAGCGTAGGTATACGTAAGTACGGCGCACGTGGGGAAAATTGCATTTGTAGTCAGACGAATATTTTTTTTATATGTATAAAATAAACCTTATCGTTTGCTGATATGTATACACCACAAACAAATAAATAAAATTATATTTTCAACGAAAATGACTTCGATTATTTTCATAAATATTTCAACATAACTATAAAATTATAACACATGGTTTCTGAGTGATTTATTTTTATATAGTTCAAAATAATTAATTTTGTAACCTTTAATTTTTTTGTTTGCTATTTTGGATTGAATAAAATTTAATAGCATTTTTTTATTTTAATTCGCCGGAACATGACTGTAATTATTTTGTACAGATTCTTAATTCAATGAATAAATTATGATTTTTTAAAGAAAAACTTTGTTTATTTTTTTATTGGCGTATATTGACGGGTAAAAATGATTTTTCTCATTAAATAGGATATGAGAATTTATGTATGGATAAAAATCACCCCTTCTATTTTTACCTTTTTTGAATATGAATTCATATTGTTGAGAATGTATTATATTTTAATTCTAATATCGATTTTATTTAAATTTAATTATGTAGTAATAAATATATAAACTAATCTAAATATTAACTGTGTATAGACATTATGCCTACCTTGTAAATCATCATTAAATTTAATTCTTTTGATGTCTGAACAAATTATTATGTTTAAAACAAAGCAAGTTCTGCGTAAAATAATAACGTTTTCGAGCCTATTATGCAGTCACAAATGACTTATATTAAAACCTAGTTATAATATTATATTGCCATTTATAAGAAGTGATCTAATTGTAAATGCTATTTTTACTTTATGAAATATGCGGTATTGTATCGAATTTTTTCGCTATAAATTTTAATAGTTTGGTTCACTACCATTAACTATTTCTCTCACTTTATGCACAGCGACGTACCCATAGGTATGTAATTTGTGAAATTAACAGTATTCAATTAGCAAACGGTTTGTAAGGGCTGTACACACATAGCACCAGACTGAGTGTTTTTGTGTTGATTCAAGTCGATGTAAAACGCAGTCGCAGCGTGCATGTTATTACATATTTGCTGAATGCAACAAGCTCCGTTTGCGCACATTATTTCGGCGCTATTTTAATTTCCGTCGTGCGCGTATACCACCGTCGAAAGCGATGATGAATGGATGGTATTCATTGTAAATATTGCAGTAACATTAACGATAATGGCTCTATGTACATAATATATAAGTGCACATGTAGTATATTATTATATGTTATTGTTGAAAACTATTTTCTACTATTTTCCGTGCCCAAACCGCAAAGCGTTTATTTAATAACGTTCAACGTATTTAAAAGTGTCCCATATTGGCATTTGATTTGGTGTTCACGTGTAAAGAGCTGTATATTATTATTATTATTATTATTATTATTATTCCTGGTGATACAACAATATGTAGGTATTGTAATATTATGTATACAGTAATGGGAGCGGGATAATCGCATTGGGTTTGGACTGCGTTTAGAGGGGAATATTTTCGACGACCTATTGATCCAAGCGTAACAAAAAACATTTACAAAATCAAAATAGAACGGTTGTTAACTGGCTATTAACCAGAACTTCTCGAGCATATTTCAATACAGCAAAGCAATACACGCACGCACACACACACACACACACACACACACACACACACACACACACACACACACATATATATATATATACAAATTTAGATTAACGATCTCCGTAACCGACTGCAAAGATTTTGTATTTGTGCGCGTGCGTGCGAGAGAAGAGTATTTGTGTGCGATACGTGTGTGTGATATATATACACGTATATATCATATGTATACATAATATCTTTGCAGTAGGTTACGGAGATCGCTAATCTAAATTTGTATGAAATAATCGCGTCCGATTCTCAACGAGTCGAGACTTTACTCGCATAAAATATTAAAAACGCTTTATACTATTATACGTACGGAAATCCCTAGAAGGACGATATTACCGTATTTATTATTTTTCGACAATCCTATAGAGACGTTGCATACTACTTGGTAACATTGATTAAATACATAATATATTATAGGCATACTACATTATACATATTATCACAATATCAATACAATATTATATATTATGTATTTAATGGATGGTGATGAAATAAATGTTACGGTGACGACGACGCATAAAATCGTGCGTAATACAAGAGAAGATTAAACTGTGAAACGAACAAAGAAGTGAATTAACTATACTCGGAAGTAGATTTCGAATAGAGCTGATCGCTTTGTACCGCGTTGCACTTGGGCATTTGTTATTTATTATATTATATTGTACCTACGTATATATTTTTCGTTATTATTATTATTATTATTTTTTTTTTTTTTTTATAAGGCAATGATTTAGAATAGACGTATTTTTTTTCCGAGGAAATCGGGAAAGCTATAGTACAACGTGTAGCTATGCACAAAACATAAATAATTCATATGAAAATAACGGCAAGAAAAGCGGGAACGAGAAGTATCTGTTACATGAATATAATATATATATATACACGTGTAAATAATATAATATGAAACGTGAAAATTGTATGGAAAAATATCGCAGTTAATAAACACTCGAGTATGCGGTCACGGTATACCGGGTTTGTGCGAGCACCGCTGGTTTACACGGGGTCCTAATTCTCGCGTTGCCCTCTTACCCGCCCACCGTACTCGTCGTCATCCTTTCCACCATCACACGGTCGTCAATAAACCCGACCGATGTCGATATTATAACGTTCACGATTTTCAACACGGTGTAATACAATATACTACGGATAATACCGATGTATTGTAACATATTATGGTATATAATATATACACGTTTCGCCCCACGTGGTCGGCGGACCCCTCTCCTCCTCTACGTTGTGGGATTCACCGCGACGACAATGTCGATAACTCGAAACCGACGTAATAATACAGTCACTGATTAAACTCTCTACGAGCAAAATCATTGTTTGACAATGTTAATATCGTCGGACGTTTTTTGATTATTTATTTTTTTGTTTTTGTACTCCGAAATCATTGTTCTTACCACGGCTATGGATACTACGATCGCGAGACGGCGGCATATCGAGTTGCAGTGAATAACGTCCAGAAATATTCTTATCAACTTATCAAAATCGAAAAAATCCTGCGTACTGCTAGGGATACTTGTGGAATATTTTTGTACTCATTTTTGCCGCTATAGCCTTGATTATTATTACTATACGTCTATACATACTATAACTATATCATTGTAAACAATCCGCTGCGCCGATGAGGATGGCTAATTTTGTGCAGGTTTTTGTCTAATTTAATAAGAACATTTCAATCCGTTTTCTCTAGTACCGTCGCGTAACCATATTATCTATAGCTATGGTTCTTAAAGCCCTTTTCATACGATGATAGTCATGGGTACTATATCTAGTATACTAACTAGTCTAGTATTTAGCGTGTAACCTAGTATACTAGTACCTGTACTAAAATCTATTCACACCATAATGTGCTATACACTGTAAAATGTACTAGCTGCAAAATAAA
>JAIPRK010000518.1:0-183869 GCA_025469195.1 Chaitophorus viminalis
GTTATTAATATTTTTATTATTATTATTATTATTATTATTATTTTTATTATTATTATTATTATTATTATTATTATTATTATTATTATTATTATTATTATTATTATTATTATTATTATTATTATAATTATTATTATTATTATTATTATTATTATTATTATTTTTATTATTATTATTATTTTTATCATTTGTTCTAAAAGACTAAAATATATTTGTTTTGAGTCATGTTCTATAACGTACCACGTAGTGCAACCTTTTTCATTGAAACCGTATATCTTTAATATTAAAAAAGTTCATCAAATTGTGATTTTAAAAAAAACTGTTTGTAATTAATTTTTTGTTTCCGTAATAAAAGTATATTCGAGAGCTACATGTGCAAATAAAAATGATGAAATAGGGACAATTCTTACGTTGGTCACAACAGTGCAATGTCAACGTTCAGTGGAATGTCATAGTTTGGTTTACAAATTAAATTAAAATACATAAAAGGTTAAAAGTTGATGACGCAAATTGCTAATCCACAGATAAGCGTAATGATTGATGTGGAACATAACTTCGAACATAATAGTGTCGCCTGACATCTTTGCAGATACGATAACTTTTTTTCGGTCAACGATTGTTTTATTCAGCTATGATAAATTGTTTAACATGTTTCTACTTGTACGTATTAAGAATTTAGTTTTGAATAAATTATTAAATAATATATTTTGATACGTTATTATGATCGAGCACCTTTGAACTTTTTGCTAGTTGTGTACCAAAACATTTTGTATTATAAAAAATCGAAAAGATAAAAAAAGCCATTGAAATTCAATCATAAATTGTACAGAAAAAAGTTGCAGCGCAGTAGTTTAGTAATAATATTTCAATTATAATAAACAATACAAACTGTATTCGTTATTTTAAAAAGTATACATTAGAATTAATGTTATCTGATCCGGTATCATACATTTCGTATAAGTTTACTTAACACTATTTTACGGAAGACTCGCAACTTGCATAAATATAATATAGCTGCATTTATTATATTATCTTAATGTTATAAATAAATAATGTATGAAAAAACACATTTATAAAATTATAATTTTATATGAGTTATATACGTCCGTTCATTGTTTTTTATTATTTATTTAATTTTCAATGTTACTTTAACGTATTTTTTGTCGTCAAAAGTTTACAGATATTCATATGGCAGATATAGCTGTTGGATATGTCAATATCAAATCCATGTTTATTTTATAATGCAATGTTTTATAACGGAAAAAAAAAATGATTGGACGAAATAATTTCCTGCCAAATTTCATAAATATTAAATTAATAATTCACCCAAAGAAAAATAATTATTTTTATAATGGTATAGTTATAAGTTATTGTTATAATTTTTTTTTTTTTTTTGCAGTTTACTCTTAATTATAATTTAATATTAATGTATTTTTGTTTTAAAATACCTTGTCAAATTTGTTTTTGTCCAATCAACTTTATTGTTTCAGTTATAAAACATAACTTATAAGAATGGTCAAAGTTCAGGTTCAGTATAAGATAAAATGTCACGATTTTCTTTTTGATAATCAATCTGATTTAATTTTTACTCGTTTTAATTACCTTTGCTAAAATAAAAAAACCGATCAAGAAGATTTATCACTACACTTTATCCTTACAAACGTGACCTCCTTATAAAAAAAAATTAGGTCAGCAAATATTTTACATCCGTCAACTATATTATAAAAAAAATTTAAATTGGTGTATTCTTAATAAATTAAACTATATATTGTGTAAATTGGACTAGTAACTTTTTTTAGAGTTATTCAAATATATTTATAAAGAAATCGGTATAATTATCTGAACCACATAATAAAATTATTATTTATTTATGATCCTATGATATGACTTGTCGTTTGATTTTGTTAGTATTCCCTATTACATTGAGTAAACATGAACGTACACTAATTGTTTATTCTAGTGCGCTATAGTTATACAAAAATAAAATATCAATGCACTAATTATTTTGCACTTTTAATGCAAAACTGTTAATTTGAATAATTATTCTGTAAGACGGCGTCCATATTTTGATTAGGTATGTTATATTTGATATTCCATAAGAAAAAAACTGAAAATTATTTGCGTGAAAAACAAAGACAAACGTGAATATTGTCATAGCCCATAAAATACTCCATAACAGATACGAAAAATCTATATTGTGTATGAAAATTATATATTATAATATTGTTGTTATACACATGCATTGTTATAGATCATAATGTGAAAAAGTGCATAACCCAAGCACAAAATAGGGTGCTTAAATATTCCAGATATCTTAACCGAAAGCGAGTCACCCCTCATCGTCATCGATGTCGAATACTGAATATGACTCGGTCTCGCCGCCGCCACCGCCACGGTCGTATACTTAGCTCTGTTGTTTACCTATTTCAAATCATATCGTTTTCAGCTCTCTAAATTATTTGTAATCCATAAATTATTATTTCACGTTCACCGTTCTACATTTTGAAATATCCTGTCCGCGTTTCGAGCACCCGATGAAATACAGCAGTCTACGGTGTAATTTACGATTCGAAAACTTGCGCTCTTCCGTCGAAACAATGTTGTTTATTCTTTGTGGCCGCTTGATTTCCTATGGGACCTGCCGAGTTAGTGGCATTTTACCAAATTCCAGATTTATGACTGTACTGCCAACGAAATAGTTTGCGATGTCCGTAGTACACCGTAATGCGAGTAGTCGCGGTCGCGTACAGTGGCCGAGATATGTCCGAACATCAACAAGTAACGATACGATCGATTTAAATTTTTTTAAAACAAAAAAGATAACAATAAAATTTTTTTACCGTTAATAAAAAAAAACAACGTGACAATAACTACCTTTACCGCTATTTTTAGTCTGAAATGGTTTTTTATGTACGCAGGTACTCATGACAACAGGTGATTTTTCGATGTCTATAGTTAAGTGCTCTCTCTCTTTTTTTTTTTTTTTTTCATCATTTAGTTATTTATTTATTATTATTTTTATTTTTATTTTTTTTTTTTTATCGTGGAAAATGTCATGTGCACAAAATAAATTAATTTTGTTTAATCCCGTGGGAAATGCCTTTCGGTTGCATGTCAACCAATCCCTTTGGATTACAAATACTATAAAAACCCCCAGCACTTGTGCGTGTTTCGGTTCAATGTAGTATAGCTTTGTATAATATCGTATTATTACGTTTTCCTTTAAAAACATATTTACCGGACGGCGGAGGACGAAACTAAATTGTAACCTATGCCCCCCCTATCCATGCCTCGTCATCCCATTCACCCACACTTTTCCTCTTTGTGCATGTGCGTGTGCAAGCGAGTTCATATTATGTATGTTCGTATATTTTATGTGCACGCGTACGGATATTTCCAAAAAACGCTACAAAAGTCCCAAACAAAACCGACAATTCGGGGAAGAGGACAAATCATATTAACAAATACACGCATGGATGCATTATATATTTATTTTTTATTTAATTTTCAACGACGTAATACAATCTGTTACGTAAAATTCGAATAATATATTATGTATGTATAATTGCGAACAAGAATTATATGAGTTGTGACTTTAGTTAAAGAAAAATCTACTCACCGAAACAACTTTGACATGTAAACAACCATGTAGATGATATTTTGTACGCCGTTATTATGGATAAAAAATGTTTAAATACAAGTCGTAATTATGGACACATATAGCTATACGGTACTCGAATCACCGAAATACATCGTCATTGAACATTTGGATCGATCAGTGTTCCATGGTTCTTAATTTTGTTTTTACGTTGCTTCATCTATGATGCATTGGTACATAGGCGATTGACCAAAGTATTTGTGAGGTGAGCTTAAATATTCAGTAGAAAATATAGCCATGGGAGCTTTGTTCAACAATATTGAAATTAAAAAAATTTTAATAGCACATTATTTTAATAATGAAATGTACGAAAATATCTCAATTTTCACTTCATAATAATATGGTTATGTTTTCTAAAATTACTTTTTAATAATATAGTTTAATGATTATAATCTAGCCATAAAAATGAAATTGTTAAATCATTTTGTAATGTAAAAATTGTATTCTTCAACATCTAAATCCATAGTTATACGGTTATACCATGTCACGGCATTATATTATTATGATTTTACAAAATTATAAAAAAATTTAACTCTAGAAAACCAAGTTTAGATGATAATTTGTCAAGGAAACTTTAATAATAATAATAATACAAAAAAAAAAAATTCATACACTGATATATTCGTATGACCCGTAACAAAAAACCAATTAGTTAATTGGATTATTGCCGTACATACTATATTGTCAGTAGTTTCTAAAAAATCACCACATATTGGGACCAAAGAATATGTTATTATGTTATTTTTATTTCGGTATGCCGTAACATAGGTTAACTCTTATCAACGGCTCGACAAGTTATTTTTTAAGTTACATGTCGGAGTAAAAAATATTTTGAGAAAATTAAATAATATACCTACTTTATTAAGAAAAATATAATTTTAACTTTGAAATATTATTTTGAGGGTGAGAGGGCTTGAAAGACATTTGAGTGGGCTAAGCCCCCGCAATCTCTCTCCCCTCCCACGACCACTGCCTATGCTATGGTACCTATACTAACCATGATCCCTGTACATATCATGTGTCTATGTTAATGAAAGATTTTGAAAATCAAAAAGTTTTCACGGACTATTTAAGTGTTAAAATCGAGCAGAAAACAATACATTTGTACAAGTATATAAATACTTTTGGTTATTGTACCTAATACTAATCCATATATTCTATGATTCTTGAAGTGAAAATCCCATTAATATTAGAGCTTAAATAAGGCTGAATGAATATTGTTATGTGACATACTGTCTATAAGATAAAAATGTTTTTGTTTCACTTTGATAAATATTCAAAAAAAGACAATGTTATCAATACTAAAAATCGTCTGAAAAACAAAAAATTTACTTATCTTGAATTCATTTTATATACATTTTTAGGTGTGCAATCAATGTCAACAGTCAAATTGGAGTAAAAGTATTTATTTAGAGAAATAGTGTTTAGCTTATAACCGTTATGAACGTAGAGAATATATTAAAGTTATGTTGAATAATTTGATGACACCTATATTACATTTTGCATGTTGTTTCGAAAATGGTTAGTCAAATACCTGAAAAAAAGTTTAAAAATAGTAGATTATAATTAATACTTTAAAGTGAAAAGACCATTTATAGTAAGAATTGGTTAAAAAAATATTTTGCGAACGTTTTTACAGTATGGTGATCATAACGTACGTACGTTTTTTTTTTCTATATAAATATTTTGCATACACACCAATGTCAGAAGTATTTTGTATTTCTTTTTTTTTTTTTAAATGTTGGTTTATTTTTTAGGGTGGTTCCAAAACCGAGGTTATTAGCCCTTCATGCGTGTTTTTTAAACGTTTATCTTAGTTAAAGTAGCTTTTTGGGATAAATACGTGGATATGTATATAGGCATGAACGAAACTACTACAGTCGTGTTTCACCCATTCGACTGCTCTGATCAACCGCAATACTGATAGTAATTACGGTGAATCGTTCCGCTATACCATATTACCATGCAACGGTATTTAGTATCATATGGTATGTTAAATATATTACATACATTTTTTTTTTCTTTTGTTATATTAAGTTCAACAAAAACCAAGTATGAAATCCACTTTATTTTAAGGGTCAACGAATTAAGGTCAAGGATTACTTTATTTAAAAGTTGTGTACACATAAAACACGCAAACTTATTTCAACTCTTGTTTCTGAAAAAAAATAAAAATATTCGAAATTCTTAACATAAATTATAAATATTCACGTACGTTTTAAATAATTTAAACATTTAAATCGTCGACAAAACCATGAAATTCTAGTATTTGAAGCTATTCAAAACGAATGGTAAGTTAGTAGTTCTTTTCAAATTGAATCAATCCACAAGTTCTAATCCATGAATTTCACCGTATATTATGAATTTATGAAGATTTTTTAATCCTTGAAACGTCTTATGAAATGTTCTTCAATCAAAAGTTGGAAATTAATATTGTACCACAAAGTTCTGACTTGTTTAAATAAATATTCATAAATTCATTTGGCAGTTATCGTTCAACATAAACCAACGTTCACTTCGCTTGTCCATTATTGCTTATTCTACTAATGACTTAATTTAAATAATTTTAAATTCGACAGAATAATTCTAAACATAATTTATCATCGTTTTCATCTTTATCTATGAAAACCGCAGTGATAAAAAATGCAAAGTTTACATGACACTAAACTGTCTTTGCTATGCCTTTCTCTCCGAAGACGATAAATTTGATCAAGAGGTTTTCAGCCGTCCCGCCATCTTAAAATCACCTAAAGATCAATACAGTACACTATCCCCATCTACGGGGAGTTTTCTAAATGTAAAAAGTTTCTCTTGACCCCCTTTATGTAAGTGTAGGCTACGAATTTTCAACGCTCACAAATTCGTTACTTGATTTCGTCAATCCATCAGCCATTGGGTATATGTTTTAAATATACTTCAAAATATTTGATTATTCGCATCAACAGCATAACCTAATATAATTTATGGGGATTGTAAACTGCGCCCAAGGCACAGATAAACACAAAATCATACATGCGCTGAGTTTTTATCAAGTGTAAAAAGGTTAGATACACATGTAACCGCGGTGCCCGAGTTTTTAAAAGTGGTCCTAGTTAGTTTGCGCATAAATATTTTTAATTTCATTTTCTAAATACTCACTATGTCCTTTGAGGTTATTTATAATTTTGAGTACTTTTGAATATTGTAGGATACCCAACGTTAGCCTTATTATCATTGAAATTACGTATTATCGTGCAATAGAAAATGCAATTATTATTATGATCGGTGTGCGCAATCAGTTATATATTTAATTTGATTGTGCTCCAAACTATAGTTCCAATATTTCAGGTAAAATAATAGTTTGTACGCAAATAAGTTGCAGCTATTTTTATCAAGTAGAAAATGTGACATGCGAACTTCTTTATATACAATACAATTACGAAATTTCTGTAATAATTAATACTTAGTTTATTACAGCCATATATTAAAAATAAACAAAAACTAAAATTTGTACTTCAAAACATAAAATTACGTCAAGTAATAGTATATTGTTGATACATATTTATGAATTAATATTTCACCATTAATATATTTAAAATAATATTTTTAATTTTTTAAATTTTTTTTGTTTTTTTTGTTTTTTTTGTTTTATAATTTTGATATTTAAAAGGAGCATTATAATTGGGGTACAGTTTACGTGTGCCCCTGATTTGTTGAAACCGTAAGTAGGCTATATTTATCAGGTACCTCCAACTCTTGCAGAAGATATAAATGCCCACTTAACCAATATGGGTCACAAATATTTTACACCATACCAAAAAATGCCCAATGCCTTTATATCGAATATAAAAGTTGTTGAAAATAAAAGTGACAATTTCAAAATGGTTTACTTCTCCAAATAAGAGTAAAAATATCCTAAGGAATAACTCAACCATCCTCAAAACTCTATGGAAGTCAAACTAACTTTAATGCAAGTAATTGTTTCCACCAGTCACCTTTCTGTATCAAATATGGAGGTAACCATTTCATTCCAGACTTCACATAATTTTCAACATGTAACGAATTCCAAACTTTCAGCTTGATAACACGTTAACTTTTATTTATTTTATTTAACATTTCTTTTATATTACAATATATTGTTTCTTTAATTTGACTTTAGTGTCATTTTAAATACAATATAAAAGAATTAAATGAAGGGATTACAATTATATGGAAGGAAATTATGATGACCACTCACAGACTGATTGCCGAATGTTCTCGATTGATATCTATGGTGTTTATTGGGATTGCTGTTGGCTGGACGGCGGCTCTTTGGTTCAACTGCTCCTAGCGATTTGATATAATATACACACTGTGTTCCTACTAGTGATATATCGTATATTCTATTTTATCACATATAACGAGGTTGTAGTGTAATAATAGAACGTACGATAGAATGTCCCGTTCAACCGGGTGTTGACCCCTTCTTGAAGTAAATCTCAAGAAGGTACCACGGTACGTCGTGACAAAAGTTACTTGGTAGCTATGTGGACTTATATGTCGCTGTATGAAGATCGTTTAATACCTTCCGTTGACCACTCTACCAGCTACGAAAAGAAATGGGAAAGTGTGTATGTGTGTTGGGTGGCTCCGATGATCTTATATGTGAGAAAGTTCCGTCTACCTGTGTTAGAATTATGCAGAAATGATATTAGACTACGTGTACCTTGTATACGGGTTATAAACAGGTTTTATAACAGCGCTATCTCTAGTCATAATACTGACGGTGCACCTGGTAATTTTCATAGACTAATTAACTTTTACGCTGCTAGGGCACTAGTTATATAAAATATACTATTCACAGATATATAACGTTGTCTCGTTACAAACAGAACTCGTCAAATTCACTATATGAGCAGGATTTCACATAGTCTGATATAGAGGATAACATAAATTTAAAAAATTATTGTTAATAATAAAAAAAAACGGGTGGGTCTCGCTTTGCTGTACAGTTGGGGGTGGAGTGTACCTCGTTTATAGGATAGGTCATTATTACAATGGATTTGTTAAATTTGAATGCAATGATAGATATCATTGTATACGAATAACGATTCTGAACGGAGTTAATATGTTTATCTAAAATGTGAATATAATAATATAGTATTTTATATTTAAATTGAATTATAATGCAATTTCGTTAAAATTTAAATTTTAAACAGTCATAAAATTTTTTCCTTTTGGTCCGGTAGAAATTTTTTTATATATTTTTAAAGATTAGCTTATGGACAAAATAGTGTCAAAATTTTGAACCTTAAGTATAAACAAAAAATTTTATGAATTTTTATCTACAAAATAAATTGCAAATTATCGTGATTTTGATACACTTTATAAAAATTTGAGCTTTATGGGCTTATAAAATAATTTGAGTAAAACGATCTCCGACATTTTTTAGTTACGATAAGTTTGACTTATTATAAACCTTGTATCTAATTGTCAAGAGTATTCGGTCAGCCAATTTAATTTTATAGGTGTTTAAAAAAAAAAAATTACAAAAATCGAAAATTTAAATTGTCTGTAAATAAGTTAAAATATGTCAAAATACTTTAAAAACTTAACCATGTATAGAGAACACCAATATAAAAATTTGGTGAAAATTTCAAGTTGTTGCAGTTTTTCGTTTTTGAGTTAGAGCATTTTAAAAAAATGTAGTTTGTAAAAACGTGATTTTGCGTAAAATTTCCCGTTTTTTCGTAATTTTTTAATCGTTTTTTTCGATTTTTTAAAAAAGTATTGAAAAAATGGATTTTTGACTTATCCAAGTACCATTTACATTCACTTTTCTATCAGAAAATTTGATTTTAAGAAAATCGAAACATTTTTACTACCAAAAATCGTGTCCTCAGACACAAAAAAAAAAAAAACACACATCATTGTAAAACCAATAGATTCCATCACTCCGTTCAGAATCTAAAATCAAATAAATTAACTCCATTAATATGTTGTAGATGCCTCAAATGCCGATATACTGTAACCAAACAGTTTTTGTCCCAGTCCCAGCGCTAATTAACAAAAACGTCAACCATCGGATGCCAATAGCACTACTTATAGCATTACACCACTTTCACCTATGTCCAATTAATTGTTTTCCAAATTTCTCAATGATTTTACAGTTATTATAGAGCCTTCACTATTTTTATGTAAATCAATTTGAAAACATTTTTGTTCATCTCCTATACCCTTTCCCTAATCTCTCTTTCGTTATTAGTTATCTAATTTCACTTTATATTTTTGCCTATCTTTGTTATTATTACTATATAACTATTTATTACTTTTATTGAATTTTATTGCACAGCTACTCTCTATACGCTATCGCTTACCTGTTATTTTATCTACCTATTACCTATATTTTCAAACTAAATTATATATGTTTGCGTATTGGTTAATTCTTAAATATTGTTCATTAATGCTGCTCAATCAAAAATTTCGATTTTATTGTCAAAAGTTTTGTGTATTTCTTTGAAAGCCCATATAACTGAATAACAACAAAATATCTGTCATGCTATCACATTTACCTTAGGATGATCTTTCAATTACTCCCAGTTGTTTTACACTTTTCTTAGTAGGTACTAAGGTTCAAAAGAAAATTAACTTTTAGAAAGCACTTGTGGCTAGAAATATTTTACCTTCCAAGTATTCCTAGTTGTTTTACTCTTTTCTTAGTAGGTACTTAGAGTTTAAAAAAAAAATAAATAATAACTCTTAGAAAGCAGTCCCGGCTAGAAATATTTGAAAATAGTTTTTTCCAAAATACGTTGTTTGTACGAAAAAAAAAAAAAAAAACATTATATAGGTATAGTAACCGGTGGGTAATGCTTCAAATGTTTTTGTGTGCATGCAATGGACATGACAGTATGCAAGAAATATTATAACCATGCCATTTTATTTTATACACGTATAGGCAATGGTAAATAATATGATATGAAAAAAGAAGAACGCAAAAGGAGTAAACGCCGCCACCGCGTTCGATGAATAAAATAAATCACCTTTCAAAATTCGCATCGACTATTATATATGTAGATATATATCCTGTGTATTGAACGTAGTAATATGTACCAATATTTTGTTTGCGGGAAATCGCACGCGCATGCACTGCAATATACGAAGAACCCGCGTGTGGGCACAATCGCCTTTCGCCATAGCTCGTTCACTTTTTACACCAGTTTTGCTGTAATAGTGTTTTCCCTCACACCATTGTATGTATTATTCATGTATCCACCCACCCGCTTCTGCGTATAGTTGTCTGTTTGACCAGTAGCGTATATATTATAATAATAATAATAATAATAATAATAACATTTTTCCAAAACGAAGGAAAATTGCGAAATACAAAAAAAAAATAGAAAAACCTGTAAAATACAGGAGAAAACAATGATAAAAATAACGGTGGTAGGACAAGCGGTGAGTAGACGAATTTGGCAAAGGGATGATGCGCGCGGGACAACGGTAAAGCGGTAGAAATAATACAAAGAGACCCGGCGAAAAATACAGCAGCAGCAGGAAAACCACTATTATTAGGGTCAACCGTATATGTTTAGAGAGACCACCTTAGCGGTCCCGAACATAAAATAATGGTTTTCGCAGTGTATTCAAATAACGTGTTATTATATTATGGTCGAGAACAGTGTTAAACCTAAAACGTCCCTAAATATAGACATGCAAAACATGGAAAACGATTGCGTTTAATGCAATATTATTTCTCCGAACAAGTAGTTAAATGAAAAAATAAGAACAAAAAAGTCTCCGAAACAAAAGGCGAAATCTCGGAGGACATTTTCGTCTTGTCCCGCTATTTTTACTAGTAAATAAGTATTCTTGCCGTATTTCTATATAATATATTATGTATATACATTATAGGCAATTATACAGTGTTTTGGTGTGCGAAATAATATAGATGGTACGCAGCCGTATACATTAATTTTAAGTGAGTAATTTGTTTAGCAAAACCGAATGCGAGTATGTACTCCTACATTGAAACGAAAAGGAAATGGTAAAAATATATTCGGTTAAGTTACGCGAGTAGCATTTAAAAATCGAAAACATTTTGTTATTCTTACATTTTCCTTTTAGTAACTGGTACAGTAAGTAATTTTGTTTTTCTTTGGTTCTATGTTTTTGGTACGATTATATATCTATACATGTAGAAAACACGTTTTTATACCAACTCGCATAACAATATTATTTTAATGATAACAACAAATGTATTAATAAATAACAATACTATTTTCTTTGGTTATTTTTCTGTGTCGATTTCGCATTATTTGCGTATTTTAACCGTACAATTTCAAAACTCATTTATCGTCCACGTGCATAGTACACCCTTGTGGATTGCATACACTAAGCTATACGCAGTTTAAAATTACAACTGTGGTCCAACCAGCTAAATGTCCTCTAAATTTACTCTGATGTGTTTGATTATTTGAATAATTGTTTTTATATTATACACTTCATTTACTCGTTTGCATACAGTACACTTATATAGTCTAAACCTTATTTATTCGATATCTACGAAAGCCATCAACTTTATTCCAGTTGAAAAAATTATAATTGAAAAAAAATGTAACAAAGATATTTATTTTGATAACGCCAATAATATGTTTACAAATTTAATATTTATCGTTTCATTTTCATTCCTATTACAGATCACGTTCAGAATACAATTTGTTTCGCAAAAATTTATTGTTCACTCTTTATTCCTTAAATATCATAAACAAGATAGTCTGTGATACTATTTTGCATATAATAGCCACTTCTGCCCCAATTTCTTTGTATTATTTGATTTGGTTATAACATAAAACTTACTAATATATTGATATTCAATTTTTCCATTTTCCATCCACTATTGGATAGGGATTATTATTATCATTTTTTTCCCATAATAGTTTGCACTTTAATATTGACTTACGAGTTTAAAATGAATTAACAAAATTGAATCGGTAAATATTATAATACGAGTATAGTGTGTTGTATTGTGCGTTACTATACGAGCTAATATTTGTCTAGAACTGTAACAACCCTCCAGTTATGATTATTACTGTAACCGAGGAAATATAATAATATAAAGACGTATTATTTTCTGGAAATGTCGTATAAAAATGCATACGAAATGCGAATAGATAAATGAAATACACACAAGAAATATTTTTGAACGGAGTATTATACATACATAGTTGGAAACATTTCTTAATTTTCCCAGTGAAATGCATGGAAATTAATGTTATCGCGTTTTAATGATATCGCTGTTTCAACAATTTTATTACAATAAGCGTAGGTATAAGGGAACGTCTATGTACTAACTCGTATGTCATGATAAATCTAAACCATTTACAATATATTAATATGTATATATATATATATATATATATATATATAGGTATAGTACATTATGCAATGTAAAAGCGTTATATGGTACCCTCTGTAGCAATAATGTTCACAGGACTTCACACCACGACATCACCGTCGATACGGCCGAGGTGACCGAATTAAAAATGATTGCCCGTTAGACCTCACTTCTTAGACATAAATCGACGTGCATATAGTGGTGCGAGGGTCCAATCAACCGTGAGCTCGTTTGGGGCGTGACAGCATGACAAGGCACTTACGGGTAGGTCCAGATATAAATCCGGGATTACAGCGGGATATATCGGGAAAATGGGGCCTAATAAGTGTACGTATATATGACGTGTGCCAGTGTGTATGTACGTGTGGGCAAGTGTGCGCGACAGGGTGGCGGAGTCAGGACGAGAAGAAGGGATCGGGGGAAAACCTTTCGGGCAAATTAATAACCAACGGCAGTGGCGTCAGGAGCAGACATACTGGTAGACTGTGCGCAAACCTACACACACACGCACACACACAAACGCATACGTACACACACACACACACACACAAATACACGAGCGCATACGTACACACACACACACACACACATAAACACACACACACACACGTACAGATACACACACACGTACACGTACTCATACACGTGCGCGCGCACACGCACAGACACGCACACACACACGCGCGCACATGTGTTCCGTGTGTGTACATTTGTTCAGCTCCAGACTGGCAGCGCATGGGTTCCTCCACGTTGGAGGCAAACCATGAACATGTAAACGTACATATATACATCTAACGCTGTAGTAGTATATATTTTATATATATATATATATATATATATATATATATATATATATATATGATAGTATGGTAGTCACGTGGCTATAAAACACTTCCTATGCTCGTTATATACTTCACAAACCGTAAAATATACGATTTCGTACGCCGGATTAACCCGACCACGAACGGCTAACGACACAAATAAAACAACTACGTTAATGCCGAGCTTTCGCCTTCCACGCGTTCGGAGACTCCAGCCGGTCCCGTTTACCGGTCAAATAGTTTCCTCGGCACGTTTCACGTATACTTGACGGGCTACTGCAGTGTTCCCTAAACAATGACGAACAATACCAGGCGCAGTATATACGCGCTGCTGCACCGAGTCATTCAATTTTCAAGTAACGTTTACGGTGGAAATTCTAAGAAAACATAATGATTTTCGGTTCGTTTTTGGAAAGCAAAGTTTTCTGTAAATTTTCACTTGGTCTTATATGGGAAAGTAAGGAAGGTACATGGTTAATATTTATATATTTCGTTAACGGCATGTCTTCGGGTTATCGGTAAAACATTATCTTTGATTATACGTGAGAATTTAGGAAAACATAAACTTTATACATTACTCCACCTAATAGATATAGAATATTATTGAAAAGTTATACCTTTCAACTTCATGTATTATAATATTATTGTTATATTATTAACAGTTCAACGTATAAACCACATAACAGCTATTGTTCGAATTTATTTAATTATTACTGCGAATGTTTATTTGAAAGAAATGATTTGTTTCTTTTTCTATTCATTTATGATTAATACATAATTAGAGGAAAACCCATTCATTGTCATTATAGTTATTGACAATTCTTTTTAATACGTTATCACTGATGACGTCAATACGTTCTCCATAGTAGTATTGAAAACAATATTTTCTGCACGGGTTTGCGTATAACTAAACCGGTGTCTGATTTCCTTCAACAGGGATTTTATGTGAGTAGCAACTGTTGATTATTTTTCATTTCCATAAATATATCCCAGATGTCGTTCGGATGGGAAACGTAGTTGATGTAAAGAATATTCAGATGATGGAGGGATTGGTGATAGGAATGGGAGGATATAAGCGAACCAATAGCAAGGGTTCATTGAAAAAAAAAAGAAAGTTTTATCAGGTAATTATGATTTCAAAGGTTTTTTTGTTGAATATTTAATTTTATAAGGCCATGCATATTTTTAATTATAAAATATTCATAGATAATGACTATAATGTAACTATTTATTTTAGTAAGAAATCAGTTGCTCACAATAAAAATTTACAGATAAATATAATGTGTACACATTATATACATATAATATCAGTGTAGAATTTTAGACAAAGAAGAAAGCTATTAATTAATAAGGTATTTGTCGTGCTCATTTTAATTATTACGTTTCGTATTCTTTTCGGCTTATTTTCCGAAAAGTGCAGTATTTTGGTAACGACCGTTCTGAATCACGCAATTTGTTTTGTATGCGCTGCTGGATATCACGAGCAACACACGAGATGATCCAGAAATTGCATTGGGCATTGACAATGTTGTCTGGTAAACATCTCTCGGCGATGGTTGTACTTCTGTGACTTTTCGACAGCCACATTGAATACTGTAAACAAGAAAGATAGTCAACTTGCAAATTTACAGTTTTAACAGCATACAGATATAAGTGTGTGGACAAATATTGGACTAAGTGAGGAGGGCAGGATCATAAATAATATTTAATTCACCATCTTGTGGAACTTGGAAAACAGAACTTCGTCTCGTCCCAATGTTGACCAGGACGAAACCTCCGCCGTAGAAGCTTACCCAGCACCTAACCGAGACTCCTTAAAAAAAAAAAATAACACCCACAAATCTATGACCACTAGTTCTTAATTTTTATTCATTCGAGCCTCCTTAATAAATAAAAAATAAATACTGAGACCCACATGAATAAACGAAATAATATAATGCACACGTGTATAATAATTGTTTGATTATTTACTATATTTAAATCATGGTTTAAATTAAAATATATTTTATTCGCTTGACAAAGTACTCTATAAATAAATGTATGTGAATCGTGTTCTATATATCCACAGCTTCTTGAACGGTTAACGCTTCGTACAGTTTGACTTACATGTACTCAGAGCATTGTAAGGAATTGTGCGGTGATGTTGCTGGTTACCGGTACCCGTGTCGTGGAAAGTCCCTCCATGACGTAGAAGCTTCCGTCGCGCACTTCCGGCGGCGTTATTATGTTTTCCTGCCCATTTTTCTCTCATCGTCTAACCGGTTAACCAGCCACCCACCCTCATCCGTGTGCTCTTCTTTTAATCCTACTACTGTTTGTCGCTGAAGCTAGTTAACATTTAAATATCAGCCCCGTGACGCGCCTGAAACTCTTACCGGTAACAATTATGTTTCTTTCCGTGGGACATATTATATTATTGCGTTATATAATCATCCACGGTAGCAGCTCTTAATATAGGTACCATCCAACCTCAAAGGTCAAAGCGTAGCTTACTTGCGACAATATTTTTCGGCCATAGACCCATAGTTACCTAAAACCTCATATAACCTTCGAGATATTTCAATACCCTTTTGTTTACTTTGTTTGTTCGTATCGATATTCATGTATTCGTATAAATAACATAATATGTAAAATATATAGATACATATAATTAGCTCCGAAAAAAATTATACTATATTAGGTATTATTTTTTAAATTATTAATATCATTCTTAAATTATAATTTATTACTTTAATGAAAATGAACGATCAAATACGTTTTTATACCATTTCAAAAGTTCACGTTATTGTGAAAAGTCAAATTACACGATACAGCGTTTGTTATTCTTGAACTTGGCTAGGATATCATACTTAATCTTAAAACTGTATAAATTGGCGATCTGCCCTATTGTACCAAAAAAGTGAGCCATATTAATAGATAAATCACACAAGTGAATTTCAGTAATTTCTAGTCAATTTTACCATTCCAATATGAAAATACCCACATTTAATGTTTATATCAAATTACGTGATATTTATTATTTCAGAACGACATAGGTTATTTAAGTGCTAATTATAATGATTATTTAGTCCCTCAATGTTTATGCATTTTATTTTGCTTTAATTTGTGATACGTGATTGCAAAATTACAAAAATATTTTTATTTTTTTTTCAAATTGGAATTTTTTCTAAAAAAGAATAAAAAAATGCTTTGCAATATTTTTGTATTTTATATTATGTATCGTATGGTTTGTGGGGTTGTCATTACTTAAATGTTAAACAAAACAACTATAACGTGTGTTAGGTCACGTTTTAAACGAAGCATAAGACTGTTTTTTCCCCACATGGAATCGTAAATTATTTTACGGAAACAGAAAAAATAACTATTTGTATGATATTAAAAAAGTTTATCGTGTTATTATTATCAAAATGTGTCGTCATTACTTTTTCGATCGTAATAAAAATATGCTCTACAACTAAAGCTGTATGTTGAATAATAATGGTGAAACTCTGGAAACTTTTACGACGCCTCGGTTCAAAGCGAGCGAATTTTCCATTATTTAGTATTTTCGACATTTTCCGAAAAACTACTGATAAGTCCCTAAAAATTACATGTCTAACGCAACACCTGTGTTAAATTTACAGCCGATATTAAGCCAGAAGGAATATAAAATAAAATACTTAAGGACCATTTTTTTTTCAAAAATTAGTTTGTTTGTAGACTTTTGAAAAAAAAAAACAAGCCATGAACCAAATGAAACGTTGGAAATCCAATAATAACTATAATTATTACATAAAAAAATCCAATAATTAATAATTAATAATACTTCCATAATACTTAATATAGTGTATATTTGGATATTAAATGATTATACTTAAACACTTAAATTAGACTTTGATCTACCTACAAGTCATCTACTATGTATTTAAAAATGAAACAAACAAGTATCAAAAATTACATTTTTGTGATATGACATTGCAATTGTTTCTTAGATTTTTTTCTTTCATATCTAATATTTTTTAATTTTCTAAACATACAAGTATAATGAAACAAATTTATTATTTTAAAAAAAAATACTTAATATTTATAAATAATATAGTAATATAAAAACTATGATGTAGGACGTAATTATTTTTTTTAAGCCATGAATATAAACAATAAATAAAGAGTCTTATTTGGAATAATTGGCCTATAAATGAAAAAAATTTCACATAAACAAGTTTTTCGTCAATGTTACTGTTTTTTCAACAAATAACATTAATAAAATAAAAATTGTGTTTTATTTGAAAATTAAAGCTTTTGTCTCTTAATTATTACAACATCCAATAGGACTTACAATTTAAAGGATTGAAAATTTCATAGTGACAAAACCACAAAACGTAATAAATAGTTTAAAGTTATTTAATTACTTAGGTAAACATATAATATTTAAATTATTATGATTAAATATTTAAGAATATTTTAACTATTCTACGTACATTTACAATTGTGCAACATTCTATATATTTTAATATTACTCAAAATTAAAATCCGGATTAGAGTTATAAGGGAGACGCGTTTTTTATAAGTGTTATTTTTTCCCCTTAGAATTCGGACATGATATTGGATGGGAATTGAAGCGAATCGTCCAAAGGTTTCGTGAACATTGAGGGGGGTGGAAAGTTTTAAAATGCTATATAGTAATTCCCTACTGAGAGGCTACAGAAATGCAATAACAATGACACCGGCTTTTTTTAAACCACTGACGCGTATTGACCGGATATTTAGCTTTTATTTTCAGGAGACCTTCTATTTTTCAATTGCAGAAATGAAAAAAAAAAAAGGTATAAGAAAAATACAATAAAACGGTCAAAGTGTCTGAGTACTTAAGTAGATTGACATCGGATTCTCGTAGACATTGAACGCCCAATTTCTTTGTGCCTCTACCTTGATACATTTAATGAAGTGAACTGTCACTTCCAAGCTGGACATATATTTTTGAAAAGTTTAAAAAGTGTGCGTCTTAATTAAAAAAACAATAACTCTTAGTTACGCCTGAGTTTTAACTCCTGATAAATAATATTAAGATTGTATGCTTCACTGATCATTCAACATCGTAAAATGAATTAGATATAAAAAAAATATGAATCAAAAAAAATCTATTTTTATAAATTCTATAACAACTCTTATCGCACAGTATTTTTATATTCTATATTCCACAAACGATTTAATGAAAACAAAAAAAAAAAAATACATTTTATTATGAGATTATTCTTGTAGTTATTCTCAATAAATATGTCACTATTTTTGTTGGTTATTTTTATTTTATTTTTCAGTATGTATTCCATATCTGTAGAAATGCTTAGTGTTGTTATGTACAATATAATTTCTATTTCAAAGAAATTGGTTATATTTAATACGTTAGGTTAGTATATATTTTTCTTTGATGAAAAAAGTATTTTTTTGCTTAGTTCAAATTGTATTATCAATATTCGATTAAAATATATATAATACAATATAATATAATATATAAATAAATAGTGTGAATAATACAAATCGTCGCAAATGACCATTTTTATTGTAAAACTTGGAAAAATAACGAATCGTATATGATCATTGAATATATTATTACCTATGGAATCTTTTGAATAAAACCATAAACAATCGTTTTTAATTTCACACGTATTACACATTTTCGATAGCATAATATTTATAATATGCGGTAGTAGATAATGTTTATAACTTACTAATACTTTTTTTTCGGTTTAACCAACAGACTGGGAGAGATTTGTTTTTCACACTTCTACTCTCCGGCCCCTAATCGTTTAACTGACTCAAATACAATGATATTGATGATATAACAGATAGGACATGCCCATCTATTCATCCCTTACAGTTACAACTTCATACTGAAACAGTGGATAAAAGAACCTTATTTCCTTATCATGTTGTTCTGGAAATTATTGTTTGGTATTGAGTTACTATTAAATGTAATCATATGCATTTTAGACTTTTTTGAATCATAGTTTCCATTTTCTATTTGACAATTATTGGAAATTTTTGATTAAAAATAAGCAGGTGCTTACTCAAAGACAGCATTGTTATTTTAAACAAAATAATCTGTATCGCACTTAGCTCATAGATTATTGTGCTCTTTGTATGGATTGTAAATTTTCTCGTAAAATAAAAAGAATAAAAAACATAAAAGTACTTTTAGTTACATAAAGATTATAAAAATAAAATGGGTTGTTAAATTACGTCTACATAGTAACTAATAAAATTATAATTACAAAAGTATACATTTATAATTTAAAAAAATTGAATGATGAATAATTTACACTGGATATTTTCCTTATAGCTGTTACTCTGTTTATTCGTAGACGAAAATTCTTTATATTATAATATTATTTTCTACTCCAAACATGAAAACAAAAACATAAAATATTCATAAAACCCGAAAGATCTTAGTTTAGTTGATCAGCTTATATATTATGCAAATACATAATGTATTACGTTCAGGCGGGAATGTACTTACATTTTTGTTATACTTAGTCAACAAATTTTTATATCGTTTGTAATTTAAAATATATTATATGAAAAAAATTTGTGGAAAATAGTTCGAACATTTTTGAAATAAAACTTTATTCAAATAATTACGTGAAAAAATAAATGGAATGCTAAGATCGGGAAAGTTCTTTTTTTCGAATTGTTTTTCTTCTTTTTACTGTGGGTAAAATTGAAGTCCCTGGGCGTTTCTTTCTGTGGAAAATATAAAGAACCATCCATAACCCTAAGCACAGTTAGCCCACGTAGATTATTAACGGTTTTATGTTGGCAAAGTTTCGCGATGGCAAACGGCTCGGAAGCATTTTAAAATGGTAAATAATATTACGAACATTAATCCATGGAAGGATAATTTACAACCACCTCCTTCCATTCACGTGTCAAAAATATATGGCTCTTGCCACGACGAATCCGGATGAACGATCCAAATAATCTAAACCGTTGAAAATATGTTAATCCTATCAAAATATTGCAAAGATGTGTTCAGTGCATATTTTTTTTTATTAATTGTTTATAAAAAAAATAATGAACGTTATCGTTATTTACAAGGTATAATAAAGTGGCATATTATACAAACCTACTTATTGATTTACATACATTTGGACCATGAAATTATGAATAACAATTTTTCAAAATATTATAATATTTGTATTCATATATTGTCCATAGTATGATTTTTGTTGCACGAATAATAAACAATATAAAATAATATGATTTTAATATGTGAAATAAATAAATAAATATGCATTATAAATATTGCAATGTATTATAAAAGTATAGTTTATCTTTTGCAAACAAATACAATATTATGAATTATGATTTAATTATATAGTAAATTAATTGTGTTCCTTTTTTTTCAGATCACTTTAACCATTCTGTTTCTACTGGTGAGTAATACATGTGATTTTAATAATGTTTAAATCCTAATTAAGTTTTGTAAACTTAAGCGAATAATATTGTCAAAAGCAATTTAAATATTATGTATTATGATTAAAACATTGCATTTTAAAAAATCAGTAAATATTATGTATTACGACTACAATTGATTTGTATTATTTTCAAACCATCATTAGTAAATATAGGATGTTGAAGACATACATTTCGTGTTTTTATCAATTATCCATACAGTATTCGCTTCATACCTCTAAGATTAACAATATATGTATTATATATTATATAAATATAATGTTTTTGCACATAAAGGTATTTTAATTATAAATTAATTTCTTTCGTGTTTTTTTAACGTTATTTCTTATATTTTTTATAAATTTCTTCATGTAATTATTGTAATTTGTTGACTCTTCAACTCAATCTAAATTTATATATTTAACAGTGCAAACGTTTTTCCAAACTTATTTTATGTTACCGAAATGCCTGAATATTATTTTTACACGTTTTATTTTAGAAAAAAAATTTTGTTTTTATAATTTTTTTGGTACGTTTCTGGACCATCAAGATCATAGTAACTATGATAACGCATAACTGTATAGTCGTTAGAACATTGTTTAGCGATATGATATAATGACGTGTGTATAAATCAACAACTATATTGAATCATAAACTTTATACGAGCTAGCTACAAAATTCGACTATTGACATTTATGTTGATCGTAAATCCAACATGTACAATCCGTATAAATGAGTGGTTTACGAACATAAAAATAAGTATAGGACCGAAATCCGATTGGGTCCGATGGCGGGGCGAGGGAACATGAAATTATTTCTCTATAGGTGGGATGCGAATGCGGGATATGGGGCGTAATGAACGACTAATGTGACGGGGGATGCACATGCGTGCGGTATAGTGTGTGTACTAACGTTTCTGGCAGGGACTTTGGCGAAATCTGACGTGTTCACAATAGTGGGGCCCGTGGTGGAAGAGAAACATAATATTACAGTCATCGAGTACCGTTTATACATTGTGTACATATGTTTCGCGTACACCGCATCACGTGGTTATAATATCGGGGGCGGTGCGGTTGGGTAGTGGAAGCAGAAGGGATACGAGCCTCGAACGAAATGGGTTCTGTAGTAGGTATAATGTATTGTACATACAAAGGGCTGTGCGCAAGGACGACGATGGGCGAGCTGTGCTGCGTTCGGCTGGGACTGAAACGTGTGGCGCAACGTGTACGCGTGTGTGATTCCAGTACGGCGGCGGCGACGATATTATGATACTTTTAGCGCGCGTGTGACGGACTGAATACGTGATAAGAATGGGGCGAAATGAACGATGTGTAGGTGAAAAGAATCGTGAGACGGGGTGTGTGTATATATGTACGGTAGCTGTAGTCAAGGGGTGACGACGACTACTACGATATGATGCTGGGAAATCGACATATGCCCGGCGGTCGATAGGTATAGCTCTAAAAAAAAAAAAACTACTCTCGTGATATCGATAATATACAAACGCACGATTCATAATATACATATACATATTATATAGGTATATATATTTTTTTTTATCCGATTTTTGTCGACCAACTTCGGCGCGTATTGGATTTTGAATTATGACCCCTCCTGTTTATCCTTCACCTCCCGGTCGCCGTGATCTTCGGTGCTCGCATCACCGTGGTCCCTCGAGTGATATCGCGTACAGGTTATATACTATCGCACCGGGCTGCAGTCTTCTGCAATACCAATTCCTAGAGATACGTGATCCGAACAGGGTCGCGCGTGCGATCAAATATTATTAACATCGCCGAATATACGCGGAATACGTATACCATATTATTATTGTTGCAATAATATTATAATATCTCATGCCTTTGTTTTTGCTTATCAAACATATACCGTACATCGATCGTGCACAACTCAAGCGTTTATCAAACAACACTATATAATGTTATATATGTATTATTTTGTATTCTTGTTGACACGTCATATTAGGAGCCGCGTTTACAGTAATTGGAAAACGCGTTCACGTGATATTTGTAACGTATTATTATTATTATTATTATTGTTATACAAGTTTCAACCGTGACCCGCTTGAATTATTCTCCAAAAATGTCATGTCAACGTGGCTCACATAATATATTATATGATTACATTAATAATATTCGTTCATTACCGGAATACGTTATTACCTTATACACAGCTGTTCGGAACATTATAACGATAGAATAACGTAATTCAACTGATGTTTAATAATTTCATGTAGTTCATTTTAACAAATAGATATTATAATATTATAATATTTCCTTCTCCCTATGAGACAACTCTTTTTTTTTTTTTTCATTCCTATCTTCCTTAAGCTGTATCATTTCCGATACAAATCTTCTTCTTAACATTTCATCCACATCCATTATTAATTCTATCAAAGATTTTATAAACTCTACTCCCATCCTAATTCAAACATATTATGTTGTTAATATCTGTATATAATACGTGTTAATACAATTTCATTAGTTTAATGGTTTATTCAAAAGCATAAAAAAAAAAAAAAATGATAATTTTATCAATCGTAATCGTATAGGACACATGATTATTCAGTGCACCAAAGTGATCTAAATGGCCATCTTAATCCACTATAATTTTCCTCGGGAGAAAAAAATTCAATATTTTATGAATTTGGTTATTTTAATTTTAATGACACTCAATGCATAGCGAATACATTTTACCACGAAAGTGTATTCTTTCATTACAAAAAAATATAAAATACATATTTTAATAAAACTTAACAAACTCGAGTCTGACTGTCGAAAAGAAATTTTGGCCATTTTGATTTAAAGTTTATTTTATGTCAAAAGGTATAACTATCTTAGAGAACTCTTATAAAATGCAATATTATTTATTTTAATCATTATTATTTCAATGATATAGGTAAGTATACATAACTTGCTGATAAAACTTTTATTGAAATTTAGCATTTTAATTGTCAGTGAAGTTTTTTCAATCTAAACATATTTTTTTTTCCTTTTACTAACTTTATATTAATTCAGTTATTTGTATCAATATTAAACGTTAAATATAAACTTTACTTATCAATAATAATATAATGTGATTTATACATAAACTCACGTTGTATATTAATAATGGAAGAATTCTCCGATTGTGAGATTCATGTTACGAACTATAATATACGAATTTATGTTATTCCAATGACTTGAAGATCAAATTACTTTTTATAGATTATTTTTAATCTTAAAAACTGTGTAAAATAAAAAATCAAAATTTGATTCCTAAAACATAAAAACACGTTCCAACAACTGTATTTTTCACATTTTAACATACTTATTTTTTGATAACTTTATTTATTTATTAATGTAATAGCATATAGCCCTAGCACCGAAGAAAATAAGAAGAACTGTATTATAATATGAGTTCGTTTGACCACGGCATCCATATATTATGTAAGAAGTATTTCATTATATACATGTTACATTCTAACCGTATATTTTTTTGCTTGTTTTAGTTCATTTTCCGAAAAGTTTACCCTCTTGGGTAACAGCCGTATCCACATTAGGTAAATTCCTCCCCTTTCCCCAATACAACCTTTATTCTTGGTAGGTACATTAAATCAGAATCTTGGGTATCCGACTGCACGCTTTTTTGTAGACTTTAGAACTTTTTACTACCGAAACTCGTCCGCCCATTATGAACGATAAAAATTGCAGAAGGTCGTGCTATTGTACATTATATATTTTACTATAATATCACGTTATTTTGTTGTATCTCCGCCATGGTATCTCTAAGGTGTCAGTGAAATGGCCATAGCCGTACAGTGTCGCGTTTCAGAAAAGGTCGCTATATCTAATTAAAATACTGATATCGATAATAATAATAATAATAATATTATTTTTATGAATTACACGTAGGCCTACGTAGGTATGTGCTCGAAACGTTCGGTGGAAAGTCTATACACTGTCGAATTGTTGTCATCCAGGTTATGCTATATACACACTTGTTGTTTATCGATTTTCACTGCGTTCTCTTAGAGCATTACATTTGTATTGAGACGTAGTATTTCAGCATTTATTTTTTTTTTTTTTTTTAATATATCCCAACACTTACTCTTGCTCGTTTACATATATGCGCACGCACATTCATACGCACACACACATACACACATACACACACACATACACACACACATACACACACACACACATACGCACGCACACACGCACACATCTGCATACGCTTGAGTATATTACTATTTTCTCTGATGGTTGTGTGCATTTCGCGATGTGAATTTATCCATTTTATCTACCACCCAAACTTGAAACATGAGGCATGTAGAAAGAATTCCATTCAAAGAGGATACTTAAAAAAAAATCAGTTCTCTGTACCCAAAATAAGAATATTTTAGAACACAAATAATTTTCAGTTGATTTTGTATAGGTACGTTTAAAATAAAATATTATTAATAAATTGTGAGTTACATTTACATTTTAATCATAGAAGACTATCTACGGGTCTGTTAAGGAAAAATATCGTGAGGAATCCCGGCAAAAGAGTAGCCTTATTCGTGCATCACCATTCTATATGGTGGGGTGAGGTACTGGGGTTCGAGGAGAAGAGAATAATTGGGAAGCGAGCTATACTGCTCACACGTTTAATAATTTCTATTGAAGCTGGTTTTCTTAGGGTATGCGTATACATTTTAAGGCAGTCACCGGAGAAATGAATCTTCCATTCCGGTTGCATGACGACGACGCATGATAGCCCCATGGAGTTTTACCAATTTTAATTGCTTTGTGCGGGACGTCGGCACGAATCTTTGGATACACCGATCTCCCCATCTAATGTAGGTCAAGTAGAATCGATGTACAATATATATTATATATATAAATTTATACCATCGCGTTATTTATCGAACATAATTTTATTCCGTTACATTCAATTAAATTCGTTGAAAATAACTAACTATTTCCAGTTTTCAAACCCGTTTTTTGATGACGCACGTGCATGGATATGAAAGTGTTGAATATTATCAGAACACAAATTCTTATGCGTCAGTACCATTGGAAGTCGGGGAAATGAATGCAAAAAAAAAGAACGGATGGGCTTCGCTTTGCTGTACAGTTGCAGGTGGAGTACACCTCGTTTATAAGATAGGTCATTATTACAATGGATTTGTTAAATTTGAATGTAATGATAGATATTATTGTATACGAATAACAATTCTGAACGGAGTTAATATGTTTGTCTAAAATGTGAATATAATAATATAGTATTTTATATTTAAATTGAATTATAATACAATTTCGTTAAAATTTAAATTTTAAACAGTCATAAAATTTTTTCCTTTTGGTCCGGTAGAAATTTTTTTATATATTTTTAAAGATTAGCTTACGGACAAAATAGTGTAAAAATTTTGAACCTTAAGTATAAACAAAAAATTTTATGAATTTTTATCTACAAAATAAATTGCAAATTATCGTGATTTTGATACACTTTATACAAATTTGAGCTTTATGGGCTTATAAAATAATTTGAGTGAAACGATCTCCGATATTTTTAGTTACGATAAGTTTGACTTATTATAAACCTTGTATCTAATTGTCAAGAGTATTCGGTCAGCCAATTTAATTTTATAGATGTTTAAAAAAAAAAATTACAAAAATCGAAAATTTAAATTGTCTATAGATAAGTCATAATATGTCAAAATACTTTGAAAACTTAACCATGTGTAGAAAACACCAATATAAAGATTTGGTGCAAATTTCAAGTTGTTGTGGTTTTTCGTTTTTGAGTTAGAGCGTTTTAATAAAATGTATTTTGTAAAAACGTGATTTTGCGTAAAATTTCTCGTTTTTTTGTAATTTTTTATGCTTTTTTTTCGATTTTTTTAAAAAGTATTGAAAAAGTTGGATTTTTGACTTGTCCAAGTACTATTAACATTCACTATCCTTTCAGAAAAGTTACTGTTTAAGCAAATCGAAGCATTTTACTGCCAAAAAAGGTGTCGTCAAACACAAAAAAAAATAAAAAAAAAACATACATCGTTGTAAAATTAATAGATTCCATCACTCCGTTCAGAATGTAAAAACATCGCTATAAAATGGAATAATATATTATTTAAAATTTTCTTGAAGTTTTTATACATGGTCTGCATTGTTTGGAAAAAGCGATTGAAGTATTATATCATTGTCCTAAAACTCCTACTAGCAACTATTTCATTCGGAGCGTTTTGAATTTCCATATAAAATACTAAATTTAATATGTACGGGTTTGATTCTCTTTGCATAAATACTAGATGCGTACACTCATAATATTAAGTTTCAAGTATACACTTACAAAAGCGATGGATTCATATGGTTTTATTATCATTTTAAATAATTTGATGAATAAAGTGTTGCGTAATATAGCCAGTAAGAGGTTAATATTAATATTTAAATTATTACACATAAATTTACATGTACAATTTTACAAACTTTACTTCGATGATTTTAGTCTATATATTTATTGACGGAAAGTACAATTAAGTTCTATAAAATACAATATGAAAACTTTAGAACACCATAGGTTACTTGATATATTGTAACTTTCTCGATTTATTTGTAACAACTTATTATAATCAAATATATTCTTGAAGTTGGAATTTATATTAATTTACATTTAAATTTCAGAATGTAAAATAGTACACTAGCTCGTTTTAGTTAGAACAAGATCTTCGAATTATTAAAAAATTATTAATTAATAATGATAACACATGGGAATTTGTGCATTTTACTATATGAGACAACCAGAGCAGATGTAATTTAAAACAAAATTTGAACCAAAAATATAGCTTTAAGACAATCATTTATGTATAGATACAATACTATTGTTTGTAATAATGACAATATGATTAAGATTAAAAATGGACATTTAGGTACATAAGTCATTTTTAATATAAAATAGTTAAAAAATATAATATTCAATAATTTAAATTAGAATATGTTTAATATTAATTAACAGATATTTATCATACATGTTGAGGTTTTATTTATTGAGAAACAAAATATTTTTATAACTGTAATTAAATTATTACAACACGGTGATTTTCATTATTAATATAAAAATGTCATTTTAGTTTACATTTAAATTATCAATTTAAATATTGAAAGATATTGATTTTTTTTTCTTATATGACCTAAGTATGTACAATTTCTTATAAAAGTAGTTCAAGCTAAAAGTTATTCGAAAAATTCTGTTATATTTTCATAAAATAATAATAAATAATTGAATTACTATATTATAAAGTTTAATCGTTTTACCGTTTGTACTTATTTTATTAAAATGTCAAATTTCAACCATTTATGTATCATGCCATTTTAATTTAGTCAAAATGATATTTTGTGCATATTTCATAATAAACAACTCGATTAGCTCTTGTATTTAAGTATTTGATGAATTTAATTCATTCATGATATTTAATAAGATATTTTTTATTATTGAAACAACGGATTTCGAATAATATCTAAATAAGGTTGATGACAAACGATTTAAAGTTTAACTTTGATTAAGAAAGTCTCAGACAAATCTATTATTTCATCAAATCACTAATTTAGTTTATTTTTCCATTTGGTGTATTCAATTCAAATAGAGTTCATTTTATTTACAAATATTAAATATGTCGTGGATGAATTAAATTATATATATATTATATGGCACACATCAATATTAATTACATTTGAGTCCTGTTTTTGTTCTGTATAAAGTAGTAAGTCTGTATTTTATGAAATCGAAATTTATATTATGCTTTGAGTGAAAAAAAGTTTGTCCTGAAAATAATATTGTTCGTATCATGCACTCGAAATCGCACATTTATCTATATATTTATGTATGAATATAATCTATTAAGAAAACACTCATTAAAATTCTACGTATCACACAAGACCTTATTCTCAAAACAACTGCGATATAAACTATATTATAGACACCAGGTTTGTATATGTTAACGCAGTAACGTTTCTATCGTAATCAAAGATAAACAATGGCAAAAGAACCCAGTGTTAGATATGGTGACTACCACATTGTATCTGAAATATGCATAGTGTACAAATATTTAAGATATAAAAGAGATTTCCACTATGGATACTTTTCGAAAATTCACATTTTATATAGTATGGTATATAAGTACACAAATTATTTTCATAGATTAGTTTATTTCATAGTAACATTTTGATAAGATAGTAATTTATTACATTTTTTCTACTGATTTCTATGGGGTATGTATGTAATATATTAATAGTTTTATGTTCTGTAAAAACCAGAAGTAATCTAATGAAATCCAAACAATCATATTTTAACATGGAAAAAAAATATGTTGATCAACAATTTCTTTCAGTTGAAATATTTTCTTTTTTTTTTTTTACAATAATTATTTTAAGTTATTATTCAGGAAATTAAGGAATTCTGTAGAAATGTTTACAAAGAAGATTGCTCGAATATGGTGGAATGTCTTTCGGTAAAAAATGTTTCCCATAAACTTTTGGCGAGGTTTTTTTTTTTTCATATAACATTACATTCATATTTTTGCAGTATACAAAAACTGTGGAATTGTTATGGTGGCAGAGAGAGGGACCGAGGAATCCACGTGATAAGACCACATATATTGTCTTCGCCATGTGCGAGCCACATAACTGCGAGGTAAACGGAAGCCAGACAAAACGAACCTGGCAACAATTTAATTTCCATGTTAAAGAATAATACAAAAATAAAATAAACCCTCGCGAAGTATCACCAGCACATTTTATCATATTGAACCACCCGCGTGGATTACGAGAGTAAACAGTAAACGTTTGCGGCCCGAACGAGCGGCTCCGATAAGTGCTTACGTTTCAACGGGTTCCGTGGGTAAAGGCTAAAGCGCTAAAGGATACGCCTTGTGTATTGACGTTAAACACTAACTCGGCAATTCGCTAGAGTCGCTTTGTATGGTGATACCCGATTTTCTATTTAATTATTATTATTATTATTATTATTGAGAGGTGTGGGGATGAAAATTATTATCCATGACTACGCCTTCTCCTTAACCGATTTCTGCACATTATTTATACAACATAATAATAATAATAATATATCGTAGTATACCTAAAGTTCAATACGGTCGACACCGATGATATTGATGCATACGGAAATTTAATAACGTTAGGAAAAGGCAACGCGCGAACGTAATTAACACGTCTCAATAGTGCGTGACGAACCGGCACACACTAAAGCTTATAGTAAGAATATGGAGTGCAAGCGTATAGACGCATTATTCCACAATATAGTAACGTAAGTACATTACAGTTATTGGTTATAGTATACACCAGATTCAGATGGAGCAAAGCTTCCATATATTTGGGATGTTTCTATTGCGAACAATTATACCAATGCTAATATCTCGAACCGTATACGACTATCGAGTTTTTCAAAAGTTTGCATGACACCCGTCCAATATTATCTGACTATTCAATGTAAAAATGATATGTATTAAAATATTATTTTTAATCAGCTAATGTCTAATGCCAGTACTTTGAGTACAGCTCAATGTTTTAACAAGTGTGTATTTTAGCTTAGTTAATTTAACTCTCAAGTTGAAATCTGAACCACTACGGACGTATTTGTGTGTGTTTTCTTATCAATTATATATGCTTTTTTCTGTGTTTTAATCGTTAGTTATTACGATGGACTTTCTACAAAACGATATCGCACGGTCAGTGCACAACATTCGTATTATGCGGAACAGAACGAATTCATTCATATTTTGGAAAATTCTCAGCCAGCGTTTGGTGCTCCGGTTCGTGGTACTTCGTCTTCTTTACCATATTTCAATATCTGTATAAAATGTATCAATAAATCGTAGTCCACATTTTGTCACTTCACATCATATAATATGCGATACTTGTGATATTATAGTTTATAATGCGACAAGTGATCGCGTAAAATGCGGGAGAGACTATGTTGATAAAAAGGACAACAAGTGTTATCACAAACTAATGATTTTCAGTGGATAAAACTAAGTAGATAATGAATATAACACAAAATATTTAGATATATATATATATATATGTACTTTAACCACAAAATAATTCACACCTGCGGTCTTACGTAATGCTATACCGGATCATAAATACACTTTCGGTAACGTTTGTTTTTTGCATTATATTAGTGTATTACATATCTCACAAATCAATTCCAATGTTCGTTCAATATTTGTGCTTGTCATGACGGTTGCATATACTATCCACGTGTGGTATTGGTTAAAAAAAAAAAAATTATTAATGAGTTTCGTACGCGCCATGTTTTAGCAACATTTTGCCTACACTAGTGCGCGTTACCATTACACGGCCACACAAAAAAAAAAAGTAACATTTTTGCGAACCCAGAAATTTAGTACACATTTGACAGCGCTATATGGTAGTTGTTATATTAATCAATACGGACTGTATATGTGCGTAAAATATCGGCAGCGGATTGGCGGTTACATCGAATCGTGCACGTTACCGTTAACAAACAATTGTTTACGACGGCGAGAGCAACTGAAAAGTGCAAACCGTGTTGAATTGCATATTTATATTTTTCTTCCGCGATAATCGTTTTGTTGTAACAGCATACAGTCAACCAGGGTAAAATAAACATTGTTCAAATCTGCTCCGAGTACTGTATCGTGTACTTAACCACTCGGATAACCATTTGCCGAACTGCTGCGCGCGTACAATTGTGTCGATTTATCGAACATTCGTGTTCGACGTTTATAGCCTTCATTTTTCCCGGTATAAAGTGTTTTGTAAGTACTTGACGTTTACATGTTGCGTGTCGACACATAAAGAACTCAATACCAAACAACTAAACTTGTATAGTTTGTAGCATTATAAATAATTGTACTGTATGCAAATATTTATTCGTATTTTGAGATTATATAGGTTGGTTCGGTAAAGATGTTCTGATAATTAAAAAAGTTTTGATGGAAAACCGAAAATCCATCAAACGATCTTAATGTTTGTAAATATTAATGTCAGACAAAAAAATAATACCTATATGATTAAAGTTATTGACGTAATGTAAATATTACAATATGAACTTACTTATTATTTAGACATAAATAATTACATGAATCAGTTGAAAATGTATAGTAGTTGTCGACAATGTCAACACCAATACATTTCAAATTGTTTGCTCGATCAAGAATAATATTCATTATGTCATAATTTTTTTTAATAAATATTTTATTTTGAATTTAAAAAGACTGATGGTTCTTAAATATATGATTATGTTTTTAATCAGAACATAGGGTGATACTCCTAGGTTGTAGGTCGGGTGAGATGCGGGTATGGGTGAATGATATAGTAGTTGTATTGGCCTTTCAAACATGGTACCAATCTTTTTTTTATGGCGGGCCAAATCTGAAATTTGCTTCGGAATTGCGAGCGAAAATTACTTTAAGACGCATAGATAAAAAATATAATCTAGGAAGGATAAGAATTATTTTATATTGTATTTTAATATAGTTGTGAAAAATACCACCTGAAAAAACAAATGCAGTCTATTGTTTATAGCTTAATAAATTATTTTTTAAATAAAAAATTATTATAATATTTTTAAAACATAAGTTAGCTTGGTGGGCCAGTTAGAAAAGTGGGCCTTAGGTTGGAGACTTCTGCTCTTGAATATTATTAAAAGTACTCAGTGAATATTTTGAGTAGCTACGATTATTATTATTTAATAATAATAACTATTACCGCGTATAATCCATATTTATTGATTGTTGACGGATTTCGTCAACGTTTTAATTTTCTGGCGCATATATAAGACTTTCTGTAATTCTTTAGAATTGTTTTTTTCTTTATTAGCACAGATACAATCTTATAAAACATCTTGTATCAATGAAACATAAAAATATTAAAATATTTTTTTTATTATCATTAAATATGTAATAGTGTATGACAAAATATTAGATGGTGCACTGGTGCCGTGTTCGAAACTTGATTTCAAATTAAAAGCTTTTCCTAATTTAAAACTGTATTTCTCTATTATTCGGAAAACTGTTGAAATATTTAAATGATGGCCACCCTAAATTAGCAACTAAACACCATTTCTTATTAAAAATCTCCATAGTGGTTATGATCGGAGTAATCCATCTGGTTGAAATCGTATACACTGTCAAACAAAAATAAAAAATGAAAAACGACACATCATGATAAAACTAATACAATCTTTGTGTCAGTCACAATAAAGAATAAAGAAACTTGTATCTTTTTACAAGAAGAACAATAACCGATATAATAGTTTATACAGTAAATAAACAGGTCTATTGTTTGAAAATATTATTATTGATAATATTATTACGAACACATTCTAACACGTTAATTAATCTCGTCTGCGTTACAAAATTATTAATTCTGTTATGATTCAACAGTAATTGATAAGAATAGTTATACAAATAACAAATCAAACATTTCTTTATTGATTTTTCTCTCGAACCAATATTAGAAAAATAAAATACTCTGAAACAGTTAAGTAAGTTATTGGCAAGGCTAGTGAACTAAAATTTACATATTATAAATTCAAACGGAATAGGGCGTGTCATATGGGTATGTGGGTTAATTAGAAAAGCTCTCAGTAAGTGATTTTCGGTTAAAAATAAAGAAAGGGAAGCACCGTATTTTGAAACAACAAACATTTTAATTAACAGCAAGAAATTTCGTAATATTCCGATGTAACCCAAGTTTCTATAATATAATATTATACATTAACATAAATACATAGGAATCGAAACAACTTCATATTAAAAATATGGTTTGGATGTCAAAACCAACATACAAATGTTTTTGAGTAATTAAAACTAACATTTCAAACGTTTTAGACATCAAACAATCCATGGCAAACAGAAATTTCAGTAGAAGAAAACCTAATAAATATATGGATGCATACTGTATATAGTATGGAGTTTTTGAATAATGTTTGAATACGTTATTGCTTTGAAACTAGAAGCGTTACCTTGTATAGTTCTGTCTCTTAATTCCGGAAACTAAATCAAAATAGTAAATTCTTTTCGATCAATTTTACATATTATAATGTCTAGGAAGTTATTTTATTCCGGCCCACAATCACGTTATAATTCAATTTACATAACTTTACCTATAACGTTGATTCATATTCGTACAATAACATGTTTCAAATAAAATTATAAATACAAGTTACTTATATTGAATGCTCGAGATGATATTGTCGATTTCTCCAAATGAATGAAGTGAATACAATTTTTCGGAATCACAAATACCTATGTAGTATATTATAAACCTTTAGTACATTATACTACGTCAGTGGAATTTAAAAATTATTAAAGGGCAAACTTCTTAATCATTTATCATTATGGTTGAACGATTTATGTCCAAGAACCAAACGAGACATGTTCCCTTCAGTTCGCAATAGTTGTAATTATCTAATACATTCATTAAGTTTACTAACGTTGATTATGTATGACTGTAAAAGTGTAAAATGTACTCGAGAATATCTAATAACGAGAAACGAAAAAGAATACCCTTCAAATGAAAGATGAATTATGTATGGAATATAAGTCTTATTTTCCCAGTCCATCGCACTATACTTAATTTATCAAAGTGCCGGAGATAGTTTCAGAATTTATTTCTTTCGTTCTAGTTATTTGCAATCAGTTGAGATCAGTGAGATCAGACTTCTTCGAGAAAATATACATAATACGCCACTTACTAAGAATATTGTATAAATGTATAATACTCATACAGGTCATGATGATTATTAAAAATATTCACATTTTCATAAACCATCTCTTAAATTATGAAACAATCCCAGTTTACTATTCGGCTATTATAATTATTATATGGCCATACTTTTTTAATGGTTTTTTTTTTTTTTTTGTCCGTAGGATTTAAATCAAACCAATACATTGTATTTATTTTCTTAATTTCGCATTGAAGTTAATTAGAAAAAGCGTGGTTATTTTTAACGATTTTAAAGTGGTGGCAAATTAATTTGCTTTCCTCAGAAATTCAATTTATTCCGAAACTCATTTTATCATATTATATGTATAATATAGTATATTTATTGGGAGTTCCAAGTATTTGAATGTTAAAGTTGTTTGTTCATTTTTTTTGTATATAAATTGCAATACGTAGAACACAATTGTCACAGTTACTAATAATGATATTTAAAATAATTTTGGGCTCCTGTAAAATAATTTACATTTCTTCCAAATTACTAACAAAGTTCTTAGGAGAAGTAGTTGTCATAGTTTGATTCAACATGCTCAAAATTAATAATTCGTTGATCAATATTTGAATACGTATTTCACTAAATGTTTTGAACACATTATATTTTTAATGTATCTTAAAAGCACTGAACTGGGCTAACTATTAGGTTCAAAAGTGTGCACTTTTGAAAATACGAGTAAAAGAAACTTCACTCAAGGTAATTTAATGTCTAGAAACAAACAGTACTATGTACCGTGAAATTAATAGGGCCAAAGGGAACAGTAATGTAGGTTAGAATATACAGTGGAATTGTTGGGTAGGTACTTATTTAACTCACTGGGATACAGCTATGTACATGCAACTATTGCTCGGTAAATAATATGCATATTGTAATACGACAAAAGTAAATATAATCATTTACTCAGAACCAAAAATAAGATGTATTTTTCTTAACTTTTGGCAATTTATTTTAAAATATTTTTGAGGTTTCATGCATAATATATCACATCAATAAATTATTTAAAAAATATTAGTCACTAATGAGAACCAAATCCGAATATTTACCTTATAATGATACATGTTGGAATATATCAAATGTTCATCGTGTAATTTAAATTATGATATGATTTTAATTTTATATTTGATTGATTAAAACAGATATTCAACAGCTTTAGCAAAGCAAATAATTATTGTTAAGAAAGGGAAAATGCATATAGATGAGAACCGTTTTTAATTTATTATTTTCAATGTTTGCACAAAGATTAATTTAAATAAGCTATGCATTAGAAATTAGACATAATATTTTATTCTGACCTCGATTTAAATAATATGTTGTTCATACCACAGATTACAGTAAATTCACCATTATAAATATGAAGCCATAGTGGAATTTTATCTTATTGGATATATTAATCATCTTTTGATCTTATTAGGAATAACATACTTACTACGATACAATTAATTAACGGTCGTTTCAACATTTACTATTATACTTATACGGATGTTTTTTTAAACTTTTGTATAACCTTACCGTATGTAACATAATAATTATATCATCATAACAACGTGTATGATATCCGTGATGTATGACCTATTAGATTTATTTTTTCTTTCTAAGTTTTGAAGCAAATGTTATATTTAAATAAATATGAAATAATATAGCATAATGTATGTTTGGAGAGCAGTAATCAGTTTTAATATAATGTATATATCATGTAAGTCATGTGCTATGTACGTGTGCTAATAATGAATGTATTATAATTTACGAATAATGATATGCTTAGGTATAATAATCAGAAAATATCCATTGCACTTTCATGAGAATGATGTAAGTATAACAAGAATATACATTGATCATTTCGATAAATCTGAACGTTACCGACTGTTTTGAATAAAAAAATATTACAATTTGATGGACTATCATATTATATGGATACCAACAACATCAAGCGATATGTGTTCTAAGAAACCTCATTATGTATCCCATTTATAGATGAAAGTATGAAACTCCATAATAGGGCTATACTAGAGAATATGTTATGGTTAAGTACTGGCTCCAGGGGTTAATACATACTTTAAAGGGTAATAAATAATGTGAGCGGATTCGAAGTATATCGTAATTAGCCACAGTTAATTAATTGTAAGCCATGTAACTATGTAACCAAATACAACCGCCCCAATGATCAAATGTCTTAGACGGAATAATAGAATCAATATTATAGCAGCATAAATGCTTAGTACTTTTGTATGTATATTTAGAGAAAATTTTCAAATTATTGATAAGACTGGTGGTGAGACTAATACTCTACATTTATAGTAACCCGTATATAAAATCTATGGAACAGAATAAAAAAGTAATTTAATGATTACATTTTACCAGGATATGTTTCTGGTAAAATCGAGCATGCATGAGTTTTTAGTTTTTATCAAAACAATTGATGGAAGACGATTGAACCGCATTGTAGAATGACTATATAACATAGTTAAAGTAATAAAATATGTACGCGGGATCGTAAATTTTTGAAACTCGTTTAAAGGATAATTTTATGACAATACATATTATATTGTCAACAGTTCGTATACGAATTTACTGTTCTTTGAATAAATAATAGTATTTGATGAAACTCTGGGAAATTAAATGTTATGTTATAAATACAACTCTCCATGTATTATTCCAATATTACTTATGCAATCATATTTATCATTGATTAACTTTTTTAATTTTTAGGAAGATTGATGTAAAGACTCATTAATTTATATTCTAAATTATTGGAAAATACGTTGGTAAACTCGGAAAAAAAAGTATTACAACGTAATAGCATGAAAGATTACATTTTTTTTTTCTTTTGCGTAAATAAACACTTTAAATGTTAATTATAGTTATAACTTAGATTGTAATATATAAATATTTTTTGTTGAAAAATATTTTGTTTTGGAATAAGCTTGATTAGTAAAATAACAACCGGACTGAGACTCGCTCTGCTGTACAGTAGGAAGTGGAATAGACATCGTTCACAGTACTCGTATAGGTTATTGGTCGTTTAATGGATGTATAAAATCTGAATGCAATGCTAAGTATCAGTGCAAAACGATTCTGAACGGAAATGATTTGTTAGTCTGGAATAGGTATATATTATAATAATATATATGTTATATTTAAAATGTATTATAATGTCAATATTTGCTCTTCAAACGCTTATACAAAATAATTGTGTCTAGGTATTTCATTAATTTTTGAATGACAGTAAGAAAAACTTCTATGGAATATTTTATGAAATTTTCGAGTATTTAATCTCAACAACATATTTTTTATCAACAATTATGAAAAATCGAATATTTTAAATGCTTATAAATAGCTTGGAAATTAGTTAAACATTTTGAAAAGAAAATTATTTGAACAAAATGCCAATCGAAACAACTGGTAAAAGCTTCAAGTTTCTATGACATACTTTTTCAATATGAACAAATATTGAAAATCGTTTCAGGATAAATCGTTGAATCGTTAAAATTTAAATTTCAGATGTTCAGAAATGTTTTCTGTAAGTTTGTGAAACATTTTTTTATAGTTATTTGAAGAAAAACTTATGGTTACCCTTGTGTTAAAATTTTGAACCTTAAGTATAAATACTAAAAACTTTATGAAATTTCAACTACAAAATAACTTGTAAATTATCGCAATTTTTACATATTTCATAAAAATTTAAAATTTATGCGTTTATAAAAGAATCATGACTAACAATTTTCGATTTTCTTAATTTCGATAAGTACAACTTATAATAAACCTTGTATTCATTTTTTTTATTGGTAGTTAAAAAAAAAATAATAGAAAAATCGAAAATTTCAATTTTTTATTATTAGGTTAAATAAAAAATTCATAATATTTTGAAAACTGAGCCATATATAGAAAACGCTTATGTAAATATTTGTTGAAAATCTCAAGTATTTGCCGTTTCTCGTTTTTAAGTTAGAGAATTTAGAAAAATGTAATCGTATTTTATCAATAAGTGGTTTTGCCTATAACTTACCGTTCTTTTCATAATTTGTTTATGGTTTTTCTCAACAATTTTGAAAATTATTGAAAATGTTTAACTTTTGATATGCCCAAGTGCCAAGTGTCATCAACATTCACTCTTCTTTCAGAAAAATTGCGATATAAGGAAATCAAAGCATTTTTACTGTTCCGTAACATGACGTCAGACACAAGAAAAAAATAAAATAAATCAAAAAAAAAAAAACATTACTGTAAAATCCATACATTCATCACTCCATCCAGAATTTTAAATACACATGCATAACATAAAAAAAATTCAAATGCAATCGAAATAAAATCTCACATGATTTTGTTTAATATGTTTTCTACACGCAATAATAAAATATTTTAATATTTTTAAGTACAAATATTTATTGTTAAGAAAATTGTATTTAATATTAAAATAGTCAACGGAAATGTCTTGCCTTAAGGCACATACTATATAAATATTATAAACTATAATTGAATTCAGGTTTATACATTATTATTATACATATTATTTTACTTTCATTGATTTATAATGTTCTACTTTTTGGGTAGACCACTGGTCTTTATGTATTTCGTAATGACAGCAAATGATTTCTGATTGAAAACGAAAATGTTTAAGTAAGCCGAGTGAGTGCAAATTTGATAAGGGTACGTTTTAGATTGTTCCGTGAATATTTAATAATGTATAGATCAAACGTGGATAGAAATAGTTTGTATTAAACGCATGCTTGAATGTTGAGAACAGTAATATGGAAAATGGCAGTTTGTAGTAGACACATGTGTCACTCCATTTTCAAAGCGGAATACGCGAATGGTTTGAATGGAAAAGAAAAAAGCCCAAAATTAGCAATTTACAGTCGACGTTGGAATTGAAAAAGTCAAGTATTTTCGGTTTATTTAACGGAAGACATAATCGTAATACCATATATACAATATACCCTCTTAGTAACATGGACGGATGATTTTCTTTATGGCCGATAAAACAGCTATAGAATAATATTTTGCATTGTTTCTTTATCTACTCTGTTTTTTTTTTCCATCACGTTTAAAGAACACATTTCGTCCAATTGAAAGTCATCGTTTAGTTTTATGTTTATGAAAATTTTTTTTTTCCGATATTTGCATAATTAAACGCTGTTTTGGATACTGGCTAAACACAACAGTCTGGTCTCAAGCGTAAAAATATGGATCTGGCTAACCATGAAATTCCACCGTTGCTCTGTGTGAATACGAATGACTGCAATAATAGAGACGGCTCATGCGTATTAAATGAGTGAACAAAATACGTACGAGATAAAACCCTGGTTCGATGAATTTGGTGTATTTTAAATAATCATAATTAGAAATATTGATAAAATGCTAAATATGTGGTACAATATATAGGTACCTAGATACTGTTTTTCAATCTACTTGTACGACTTTATTGGTACAAAATTACCAATTCACAAGTTGTTTTTTTTTTTTTCTATACAAATAGTCGATTGTTATTTTCCTACAAAAAAATTTCAAAACGATTCTTTTCATATAATTTTAGATTCTGAACGGAATAATGGAATCTATTGATTTTACATTGATGTGTTTTCTTTTTTTGTTTTTTTTTTTTTTTTTGTCTGACGACACCTTTTTTGGCAGTAAAAATGCTTCGATTTTCTTAAACAGCAACTTTTCTGATAGGAATGTGAATGTAAATGTTACTTGGGTAAGTCAAAAAACCAACTTTTTCAATGCTTTTTTAAAAAATCGACAAAAACGATAAAAAAATTACGAAAAAACAGGAAATTTTACGCGAAATCACGTATTTACAAAATACATTTTTTTAAAATGCTCTAACTCAAAAACGAAAAACCGCAACAATTTAAAATTTTCACCAAATCTTTATATTGATGTTTTCTATATATGGTTAAGTTTTCAAAGTATTTTGACATATTTTGACTTATTTATAGACAATTTAAATTTTCTATTTTTATAAGTTTTTTTTTTTAAATATCTATAAAATTTTTTTGGCTATCCAAAAACTCTTGAAAATGTATTAAAGCATTAAATATAAGTTACACTTATTGTAACTAAAAAATAACGAAGATGGTTTCACTCAAATTTTTTTTATAAGCTCATAAATTTCATATTTGTATAAAATATGTTAAAATCGCGATTATTTGCAAGTTATTTTGTAGTTGAAAATTCATAAAATTTTTCTATTTGTACTTAAGGTTCAACATTTTAACACTAGGTTGTCCATAAGCTATCTTCAAAAATATATAAACAAATTTCTACCGGACTTAAAACAAAAAATTTTATGACTGTTTGAAATTTAAATTTTTACGAAATTGCATTATAATTCAATTTAAATATAAAATACTATATTATTATATACATATTTTAGACAAACATATTAACTCCGTTCAGAATCGTCATTCGTATACAATGATATCTATTATTGCATTCAACTTTAACAAATCCATTGTAATAATGACCTATCCTACAAACGAGATGAGTGCACTCCCAACTGTACAGCAAAGCAAGGCCCACCCGTTCTTTTTTATTCTGCACTTATGCAATTGACATTTTTAAATCCGTTAATAGTGATTTTAATACTTTGATAATATTATATTTAATTATATAAATTAATATATTATGAAATTTACATAACATAAACCTACAAATAACTATATATATATGTATCAATAGGTACAATTATTTAAATAACATAATTTGAGATGTAACATAAATAACATGTATAATGAAAACAAAACGGTGTAATTGTTTTGTATAATAATAATTATAATAATAGGTACATATGTTATTTATGATAGTTATAGGAGAAATAACAGGACGTACGAAATTGAATAGTTTTAAATATTTAACATTTTTAACTGTTATGTACAAAAAAAAGTTTCATTACTCTCTAAACAATCAACTATTACAGTTTTTCATTTGATAGCAAAATTAACAAAACCATCCTTTTTTATGTACAGATAAAATAACATTTTAAGGATCTAGATACTCAATATAAATTAGGAAAAATGCTTTGTAATTTTTTTTTTTTCACGCCATTCATCCATTGTTTTTCGTTTTAATGTGCTTAGGTCTTTTGTGTTTATTTTTTGAGTAATACTATTTTTGTGATTTTGTTACTACGAGGGTTCAGCGATAAAAATAAAAACTACCAGAAACGTAAAAGCATACATATTATTTTCATTTCTGTATAATGTATTTACTCAACATTTTATTATAATGAAAAGAAAACAAAATTAAATTAATATTTTGGACATAATTTATGGTGTATTGAAAGTGAAATACACCATGACTAATAGATATTAAAAACGTTTTATAATTAGTTATCACAAATATTGTAATTTAATTTAATTTTTTAATATACATATGTACATTGTTAGAGCAACATCATCAATATACAACTTTTACAACTGGAGGTGTGCTTTTAAATAATTATCAATCCTATCAAACCAAGATTTTATTAAAACAAAATAAAAGTTTATATATATTTATACTTTTGCATACAGTCATAAACCATAGAACTTTTAAATAAAAATCAAATTATTATTCCATAAAACTCTAACAAGGAATTATAATATTTGTAATGCAAATCTTTATGTTTTTTATATAATTAAATAAACAATCCATTTAGATCAATAATAACTTTTTCAGTAATAATATTTTAAAATTAAAAGTTCGGTTAGATTATCAAATTATTCGTGAAACATTATTAGTACGTTGTTAAATTATGACTTATGTATTTATATAAATATTAAATCGAAAGTAAAAGTTAAAACATTTGCATTAATATTTAATGTAGGAGTAAAATTAATTTCTCCTGTTTTTTTTTTCATCCTTATCAAAAACTGCTGAGTATAATTTTCCCAAAGTTAAAGTTACTCTGAATTTTAAACGATTACCAGTTATAACATTTAAAAAAAATAGTTCTCGGTTTAATAATAATTATTTTACTTACATTAATATGTATCAATACGTAATTATTTTTTAGACAATTACATAAAACTTGAACAAATCTGCTGTATTAAAATGCATAGGGAAATACTATGGATAGGAAAAATATATCTAATATGTCTATAACCATTTTCTACATCTTTGGATCCTGTGATAGTAATGTTTATTTATTTTCAATGTAAAGTCTAGTCGCAATAATTTGAATCTTCCGACTGGAGAATAAATGTTAGTTTTCTTGAAAAACTTTCTGCACACGTGCATATTTTATAAAGGAAACTCAAATTGAATAAAAGTAACCTCGATTTGATCATGTAATATTTTAATGGAGAAGTAAATTATATAAACCAATGATTAAATTTATACAAACGCGTGGGTTTTCATTTGTTATTTGTTTAATTTAATTTATACAGCTATAATGTATTTATCTATTGTTTTTACTAAATTTAAATTTTCAATATCATAAGAGAATTAATAATTAGTTACTTACAAACCACAGTAATATTAAAGTTTCGCCAAATATTGAATTCATATAATAATAATTCATAAAATGAGTGTTAATTTTTTTACAAATATGTACGTACACATAATTATTATGCACGAGAGTAGTATATAATGGCTATATAATACATTTAAATCAATTAACAGTTTACTATCCTTAAAATCGAAATGAAGTAGGGTACTAAAAAAAAAAAAAAAGAACCGGATGGGCCTCGCTCTGCTGTACAGATAAGTATAACTTATAATAAACATTGTATTTAATTTTCAAAAGTTTTCGGACAGCCAAATAAATTTTATAGATATTTTAAAAAACAATCTTACAAAAATCAAAAATTTAAATTGTCTATAAATAAGTCAAAATACTTTGAAAACTTAACCATGTATAGATAAAGCAAATATAAAGATTTGGTGAAAATTTGAAGTGTTTGCGGTATTTTGTTTTTGAGTTAGAGCATTATAAAAAAATGTTTTTGTCAAAACGTGAACTTGCGTAAAATTTCCCGTTTTATCGTTTTTTCGACGCTTTTCAAAAGTATTGAAATAGTTGCATTTTTGACTTGCCCAAGTACCATTTACATTCACTTTCCTTTCAGAAAAGCTGCTGTTTAAGAAAATCGAAGCATTTTTACAACCAAAAAAGGTGTCCTCGGACAAAAAAAAAAAAAAAATAGAAAAAAAAAGAAAAAAAAATAATAAAAAAAAAAAAAACACAAACATTATTGTAAAACTAATACATTCTATCACTTCATTCAGAATCTTATAAAAAATTAAAGATTCTTTTGTATTGATAACTATAGTAAAAAAAAAAAAAAAAAATACGCACAAACATATTTTATATAGTGTTTAATAACACTTACGGTTAAAATGTATACAATGTGCCTATCTACATGAGTGATCTATGAGTACACATCAACTAATACGAAACGTTAAGGTACGTAAATCTGTGCTTCAAAAATATACGCGCCGTTATTATGAACAACTATGGACCATAATTTATGATTTAAAAAATAAAAACAAATAACGCGTATTTTCGTATAAAACACAGCGTACGTGCATAAATTCGTTATATTAAAACAAACATTTTGAAAAATGACACACACGTGTAAAACAACGAGTAAAATGTGTACAGGTGTGCGTACATAAATGTAGGTAGGTAGGTACGCGAGTAATTCGTGACTTTGGATATTCTGCAGTCTTGTAGAATTTATGACGCAATATTTAACGCAAAACCCATTCTTGCGTAGTCATTACTACGTTCCCAACACGGGACACAAGCGTAATCCTAATTAATACGATTCAGTCTTCGTCATCAATCGAGAGACGGAGAAACGATTCAGTATATAATTTAGTATATTCCACGCTATGGGTTCGTAATAATTATTAAAATATATACGATTTGTCATTTGCACACCCAGTATACTAAATTATATATATATACGCGTGTTCTGTATGATCCTATTACATCGGAACAGAGATTTATAAGAATAATCGTTGACAGTTCTTAAAAATAACGTTTCATGTTCCGCAGTCGTAGAACTACACGTGAAAAAAGTAAAACGTACAAATTTGTAAAAACTATGATCAACAAGACTCCGGACTTAATGTATTAAAAAAGTATAAAACATACATATATAAATACGGATTCTTTAAAAATCATAAAATATTCGTTATATTATTTGCAATAATAATTTAGGTGAATATGCAATTGTTTGTATTGTTTTTGTATGTATGACATTTAACTTATTTTATAATACGTATCATACTATTTCAACAAATAGAAACGTGTTCAGGACCCGTCGGCTTCAGTCCTGCAATATTGCGAAGAGAACAGCTGACGTTTTCGGTGACTTCGAAATACGCATCTGAACAAGGCGTCAATCACCGAGCACTTATCAACGATTCGATTGTAGGTGTTATTACAAACATAAACTATTGGGCGACTTCACGTTGCCCGTAGCTACTGTTAAATATCTGATTGGTATCTGTGAATGCGTTTAATGATTGAATCCACCTGCGTATGAATGCAAAATCTCAGCGGAATTGAATCGAAAATATAGTATAATCATATTACGTCGCACTTAGCATGTAACCGGTTACGTAGCAGCCGTTGAAATAATATACTTTAGCTAAGTAAAACTGATCGCTTTATTATGTTCACAATTACCTAATCAAAATTTATCTAAACAGTTGTTTCTTTCTTTGTCTTTTTTTTTTTTTTTATATCTACCTATGATAACTTATAAATAATAATGGGTGATCGTTTCATTGTTTAAAAAGGTCAAACTAATAATAAAAAAAGTTTCGAAAAAGTCTAGTCCACCTATAGGTATATAAAATAAATGAAAACGAACGTTTGTTCCCACAAAAAGCTTTTTCTCTGGCAGTGTAAATTATTATTTAAAACAAGTTTTCAAGTCTGAAATAACATTATTCTTTACAGTATAGTGAGTAATTTTATTTTTGGAAAACTTTACTTTGGGATACTAAATTACGTTTATTTTATCAATGTCCGAACATATTGTTGTTGTTTTAAAAAAAAAGAATCACGCTTCTTTTAAACCAGTTTATCATTTTTTAAAACAATAGAACTAACGCAATTACAATATTTAGTTACATACATGAACTTACCGACAACAGTTTTTCAATTTTTAAGCAATGTGAATAATCGATAAATCATTACGATAACATTACAAGGTAAACGGTATTTTATAGTAGATTTGTTTCGTAAAAATGATATTATTAAGTGGTCATTTAATAGGGGAACTTGACAAAACAATTTTGAAACAGGTAATATTATATAAAGTAAGTATTAAAAAGTCCTTGGTCGTTGAGGCAGATGGTATACCCAGCTGTTGCCAGCTTTAAATTTCTCTAGTCCGGGCGCTTTACGTACTCATGATTCAATAGAAAATATTTTATAATGCATGTAAAAAGTTTAAGCAATATTTTCGACTTTAAAAAACTATTATTGGAACCATAGTTCTATTACTATAAGTGTTCTGAATTTATCCAAATGAATTTATCATCGAATTGAATCGATGTGTTAAGATACGCAAGTCATTAAATTGTGTGTAGGTAGTTTTTTGAATATAATATTGTTTGTAATGTTTGTATACTATTTATTTGTTTTTTTATTGTTTATTCAAATTAAATTATTAGTATTTTATTTAATGATCTTTAATGGAAATCATAATTCATTTTTATGTTTAAAAATATATTATTATAACTAATAAATAGGTTACTTTTATTTGATTATAACTTGAATAAATTAATTTCATATTTAAATATGATGATTCTGTTTGATGACGAAGAGGGACTAAAATCTTCGTAAACAAGCTTTAGGAAATTTTGGTTTAATTTTAGTCTAAAAGTTGATAACAAATCTTTCGCTTTCTCTATAAAACATAATTCATTGAATTACATAATTATCATATTATAATACTATCAAATTATTACAAATGTTTAATTTAATTGAATTTAGAATTCTTAATGATTATACAAATATAATGGAATAAGTAATTAAAATTGTTTTGTTTTGTTATCACTTTAATTTAGCAAATCCAACTTCATTGTTTTCTAAGTCAAATGTAGTGTATACGCTGGACAAAAATCCTCCACCCAATGACCAAATACCATCTGGCAAATTTGAATCACAGAACGCACTCATACAAATCAATCCATTTGTTCCATTATCAATCTACGACAATTACAACAATTCGTAATAAAACTTTTATTCTTTATTAGCTTATTAGTTAGCATGGTAAGTGCTCACTTTCTGTATGTAGTGTCTTCCGCTAATGCGAAAATCATGACCACCAAAATTCAGTGTGATGGTTGGCAATTTATTCACTTGTAAACATGATACCTGTAAATTGATTTATCGTAAGTTTAATATAATAAGCATTTTGAAATTGCATCACACACGACTGCGTAAGATCAGTTTTAATAATTTATCCATATGATTTGATCATTAACTGATTTTTTTTTTTCATAAACCTCACTTTGTGAAAATTTGTTTTCAATCGAGGTTATGTTATTTTGAATTTAAAATATTAACACATTATTATTCACAAAACGAGCATTAATTTTACGAATCAGTTAAATCGACTAAATTCTATCAAAATATTTGTAACCTCTATCTTATCCGAATTCTTACATTATGACAGTCACATAACTCATTTTTTTTCTTTTTGTAAAAACACCAAATACGGTTCAATTACAATTAATCATTTTCTCTGTACGCTTATTTCTTATATTGTTAACATTATTTATTCTCATAAACTATATTATTAAACCGTTTATTATAAGTTCCTACTTCAGTGTTTTTGTGTAACTGTTGACTGTACTTAATTATCAAGATTAATAGTTATACATTCAATTATATTAAAAAAATATATAATAAATATATAGAAAATGCATTGTGGTAAATATAGTTTCTTTTTAAAATTAATTACTCGTAATATAATTCTATATTTCTCAAATAGTCAGATGTAACTTTATTGTTATATAAATACCTATTCTACATTTTACTGCCCAATTCTGTACCTATTTAAATACGGTTATATGTATAAAACTATAAAATAATATTTATGAACTATATTATTTTATCATTTGTTTAACTAAAATTTATTCACTGATCTGAAACGGCTTTTCTTAAATGATTTGAAAAAACGAACGAAAACCCGGAACACCACTAAATATATTAATACAATAATTGAAAGTTTTTAATTCATTGATAAGATTTTAACTGATCCAGGTACCATGATATCGATATTTTCAAACTATGTAAGGTCCGTATATACGTTTTGAATTCAAACGTATGATTTGGTTTATTTTCATTTTTCTGATTTTCCGACAAGCATTTTATTCGTTGATCTTGGTTTTGACAGTTTTTAAACATTTGGACGTGGTCAATAAGGAACGACAACGAGTGATGTAATAACGTGAATCTCACCACAAACACAACTTTACTCACCACATATCTGTTGTGGAAGTATTCTTCGGCTTCAATTAAATCATTTATAGCAGCTACATATTCTTTGGGTACACCGATTTTGTTTGAACCCGTATCCAATATCGCTTGACACGTTGTATTACAAAACGTCTTTGCGTACGTTTTATTCAACTGGACTGAAAATCTAAAAAAAAAAAAACAAAATGAAATCGACCTTAAGAAACGTTAAAATAGCTAACACTACACTTGGGTATTTTTCATTATGAAATAATTTAAAATGCATGGAAATAATAATCGCCATCAGTAATCGATTTATCGTCAATATACATATTTTCATAATTATAGGTATACATAGTGATGCTTTGTCGTCTCTGTATAATGAAGTTTCATTGGAGTTTGTAAACACACAATAAAATAACGATAGAAACTGAGAAGTAATTATTTATCATAGTCGGTAAACGGCGTGTACATGAAGTATAAATGATATATAAGTTACAATGTACATTGAGAATATTCAAACTCTTGCTCATCATACTATAATATATTTCTATACTGACCAAAAATATATAATTTAATAAACGATTTCCACGGACACCAATTTTATTTTATTTGTTGTATTATATACTATAAAGTGTAGGTAAACAACAAACTATATACAATATAAAATTAAAGGTCACTACAATGCATGTAATTGATGGTCGTGTTTCTGCAAACATATTAGGTACTATTACAATTAGGGATGGGCATCAAATCCGAATATCTGAATTTTCCGAATATCCGAATATTCAAATCCAGATTTGATTTAAAATCATATCCGGATTTTCCGAAGTATTCGGATTATTCAGATTAATTAATTATTCTTATTGCTAAGCACAAAACAACACTGATAGTTGAATGCATCAGAAATATAATATACCCGTTCGAAAATGTATGTTAATGAATTTAAATATAATTAGAATTTAAAAATGAGACATCGAACAGCAAAATTGAATTGAATAATCCAGATTCACTAAATTCGGATTTGATAAATCCGAATAATCCAGATTTTTTAAATCCGGATATGCCCACTACTAATTACAATACACTTATACGACTCTCAACCACTTTGATATAATTCTTAATTCAATTAGTAAAAATCAAACAGGAAATCTGAAACGTTTCAAACGTTCCAGCAATCAGGGAAACTTGATGCGGGAATTTTGTAGACATTGTATGCAAAATATTTTATCGTAAACGATAATAGACATTTTTCCAACAATACATCACAACCGTCAAAACAATGTAATATTATTGTTCAGTGGTCTTAGCGAGATCATAATATTACAATGCATACAACCAGAATGATATGTTATTTTATAAAAGTATTAGAAGCTGTACCACCCGTGGACACGTTTTGTTATGATTACGATCACGGTATGTTTGTGAAGTGTGTTTTATACTGTCGTTACGGTAAGGACAGACATCATAATAATATATTACTAATCGCTGAACTACAGAAATAATAATCATTGAGAGTGAAAATGATTATTCTTGGCCCACTGCTTGATATTTTCATGGCCCTGAATAAAGTTTCGAATTGGGTTCACTAGTGCGAATTGAAGTATTCAAATTAAATATCGTTTACTAGGGTAAACCCATTACTGCAGTTTCAACGTCCAAATGTTAAGGAGATTTTTATTATTATTATTATTATTATTTAAAGTAAGCCTGCATTGACCATTTTATGGTTATAGTTCGTAATATAAACATTTTATTTCTTTTTTAAAAAAAAAAAAAACTTCATTATAGTCAAATAAAAAATGCGATTCTGAACTTATTCCATAGAATAATAATTAAGACAATAAACAACAAATTAAAATTTCTAAGTTATAACTACATTAAAAACTTAAAGTACTACCCAATAAATTTATTATGTAGACAACAAACTTAGAACTATGAATATAAATTAAAACACTTGCTAGTACCAATCTGCACATAATACTTCGGTCTTTAGTTTTTATAGTAAATTAAATGTTTGTATGTTTACTGTTGATGAATGTTAATGTTAATTGTGAATGTGATTATGCTTATCGTTTATTATACGTCTATACGTCTTATGGATAGTTATACATTTTCAGTGTTTTTCTTACGATGTAAATGTCATTAGAAAAAAAAAATATGCAATAAAAATATAATTTAATTTAAATTATAGAAATCAAAAATAATGGTTTTAGTAACTTATGACGTAATATTATATAAAATAATCAATAAAATACGTTGTGTTAATAAATTTAAGATTGGAGTACTGCCATAAATAAATTCTAAATGTATTGGGAGTTACAATTAAACAATTGGACGTTGATAAGCAATGTTTTCTACATGTTATCATAGGGCAATACACAAATTAATTGTGCATTATTCTTTCCGGGATATGTATTATTGGAATTTTTTAGTGTAACTTTTCAGAGAGTTATACTTTCTATTATTATTACAAACGCCTTATTTCAGGTTTAGATAGTTAATAGTGAACTGCAATACTGAAATAACAAGAATTATGTACACTGTACACGTATCATTTTAGGAAATTATTGAACTTCTTTTGCATCACATACGTTTCATAAAATATCTACTCGACGACAATGCCAGTCACACTGCTCGGTAGTTCAGTAAGTTAAACTGGACGTTTAACTGGAAGTAATATTACTTCGCCATTTTCCATTGGTTCAATAAGATTCGTATGGTTTGAATAGGTTTATATAGTACTTACTGACTCATTTCAATCTGCCAATAGTCTTTCTTTACAACCGGTACGTAGGTAATTTCACCGTTTATATGTTTTTTGCTTATACCTCCAAGAAATATCGTTCCTCCTTTGTTCGTATTAATATCACTGAAGAAAAATAAACTTTAAAATATTTGTGTGTTACAAAACGGACAGCTACGTTTGATATAATATGGTTATATGTTTTTATTTTATATTACTCCGACGAAATATATACCAGCCTAACGTGTATGGCCCTATATGATTGATATATAATGTAATATTATTACCATAAAATTAAATTTATATATTCACGGGTTGGCCCAGAAAAATCTATTTGTATCGTTCGTGAATAATATTTACGAACAGTTGACTTTAAGTTTGTATTAAGATAGATTCGGCTGGAAGCTTTTAAACATAATAATTTTTCTCCTACAGCGAACGTCATTATTAAAAACTGGCTGAAATAGTTATAGCTAGGTATAGACAAGTTTATGATTTAGGTATCTAATTGTAAATTAATATTACGTTATACTATACGATTTTCCAGGGATATAGTCGGTACGACCCTAAGTATAAAGGCCGTGATCGAAATATTCAAAAATATTGTCAGTCGTGTTAATTGATGCCTAATTATTTTATCTTATAGCTGGGATAGAATTATTGACTTCAAAGGCTTATAATTATACCAGGTAATATAATTTTTATATATAATTTAATCCAACATGAAACACGGTATAAAATCAAGGCTATGAATAATTATTACATGGCGTTGGAAATGCAATATTAGAAACCAACATATTTCAATGAATAGTTAAATTTAAATTACAAAAAAAAAAAATACATAAATATCATTATTTTATATTATTCATATTTAATGACAGTTCAAATAACTCAATATTATTGGTTTAATATGTTGGTTTAAACTAAAATTTCTAAAGAAATAATAACAAGTTTTTGGAGTATGAAAGCACACATCTGTTTCATATTTAACATCAAAACGGACAAAATTTGATAAATGAATATTGACGATAAGAAATTGATACGGGAGGCAAAGATTTAAGAGCTAAGATGATTTAAAATTTTCCCAGATGAATTTGGTAATATATGTATATTTTGTTTAATGTTTAAACGATATTCTCTTTAAAGGTCTTTTTTTTTTTTTTCATATATATCCTAATTGATAATTTGTTGCTTGGGATTATAAGTCATACATAAGACTATTCATTACTACATTTTTAGATAAAATATTATAATCACACACATACAACGAGTTTGAACATTTAAAATAGTCATAAGTATTATACCGTACACCTATTTTACTAGATGTTCGGAAATATATTATTTTCATGTTTAAACTCATATCCAATATTGTTAACTACAATAATTTTTACTTACCGATTCAAGTACAATGAGAAGATTGGTTTTAAAATCTTTCTGTCAGCGAGAAGCTTGTAAAAAAACGGATCAGAATTAATTCTAGACATACTTTTATATCCCAAGCCAATTATTCCATCAGCGTACATATTTTCGAAATCCTCTGTGTCAGGTATCTCTTTTATTTCGGCAAATATCAAGTCAGATACATTCAAATGAGCCAGCTAAACAAGTAAGCTATATTATAATTTATATGACTATTAATATACATTTTCCCCCTCAACGTGCTGGTTTATTTTTAACTATTTTTCTCTCACCATACCTACACCTGTACATTTATTAAAAAAAATATTTTTCATGATCAAAACATTATCTAAGTTAATGATAATTATATCAAATCAAGTAGTAGAAAAGTTTTACTATTTATTAAATTCTACGTTCATTTGAACTAATTTAAATGTGTTAAGTTTCAACGTCCTGAAATGTTTGTGCGATTATTATACGTTTTTACTCAAAAGTAAATATTAAAAAGAAAATATTACAACCAAAGTCAAATGATAAGGTAATTTAATTAAAATTGTACTTTTGTAGGTGCCGCGAACTCGCTTTCATTAAGCATTATGATAATATACTGTGCAAGGCAAAAGCACATAATTTCTAATAAGATTTCCATGCGGGTGCTCGTTTCAGAATCATCAGCTTTTGACGTGGTTTAACTACTTAACTATACTATAAAGGGAATACATCCAGTCACCAATCCCACCGTACTACTTTACGGCCTTCGTATTTAATCAATCTGTGACTAAGTAAAAGTTATTGACAGGTTTTTTTTTTTACATAAAAAAAAAAAATATTGAGTTTACACAGCATAATTCATCATAGTAAAAAACTATGTCGTGGAAAGGAGTGAAATAAATTGTATTAAAAATGACCAGTCATCGGTCCACGGAATCACTTACGTTGGTCATATTGATTTCACTTCTATATATTTATATAGCTGGATGGCGCACCATAATTTATTTTGGTATTCTTTTTAACGATTGTTAGCATACTATTATCATTTACGCAATACTATACGGATCATTTAAATAGATTATAAAACGTTTTTACCACAACTCACCCTAACCGTGTCGCATGTTAAGTTTCCAACTAATCCCATTGCTTCAAATGGAGCCGGATCGATTGACTTGTGGGTCGAGGAAACGTTCGAATCGTACAAGTGTTTCGAATCTTTTTAGAAAAACAGAGTTCAAATATTGTATTATAATATTTTGTTGTATATTATAATATGTGCATAGTGTTTATAACTCAAACAAGATGATCCACATCAATGACTTTTATCAGTATATATTTGCGTTTTAACACTATTTTATATTTTCATTGTTATTATACATATACCTTCTGATGAAAGACCTTTTATTTTAAAAAAAATATGATTCTTCTACTCAAAATTTAATAACATTAACCATATAAATTAATATAATTATAATAACCTATGTTAAACTACATATTTATTTTTATATAGCAGTTCAGATACAAAAATTTTAAAAGTTATTTCGATTTTATTTTATTTCGACAACTTTTCTATAAATCACTATGAATTGAATATCGTGCAAAGTGGGTACATTGTTTACTAAATACACATTATTGTAGTTATAATTTTATAAGTCCTTCAAACTTTTCGGTAGTTTGGAACATATTTTATCTTAACCTTACCCAATAAGTCAAGTGTGGGCCGTAGTTCAATAAAATGTACCCTGTACAACCAAATGCGTTATAGTTTTTCAAATTGCTATAGAAATTTCAATTACTTAATTACATTTATTATGAAAATGGTCCGTAAATTTTATAATTATAACAGTTAGTTTAAATTAAAAAAAAAAAAAAAAAACAAACAAAAAACAAATATACTACTTATATTTAAGTATATTCTTATATTATGTGAGTAGGTATCTCAAATGCATAGAAATAAATAAATTACCTAGGAAATGGGTGCGTGTAGACATTTAAATGGATCACATGCTGTAAATATATTACATAGATATGTACGATATACCTAAACATAATATGACATATGAAAAGTATAATTATGCTTACTGCACAGCGGAAATAATGCTTTTGCACATAACTTTGACGGTATCCACATATCACCCCACGATGTGTCGAAAATCACACGAAACTTCTGTCCAGGTTTGCCGACTAATATCTCCGCATAGTATTCACTCTAACAATAATGATATAACTTATCCAAGGATTATAAACAAACGTGTTATATAATATTATAGATAATTAATAATTAAATAAATTATAACAGTTTAGGATTTCAGTAATGTTTCATATTATCTGTACATTTCCTGGGCATACACATTTAGTTATAACATTTATCAACTTCGTCGTTAAAGGTCCGTATTAAAATTTTTTGTCTGTCTAAATAGTTTAATGGTTTTTAAGATGTATTTTCCGTAAAAACATTACATTAATTTATTTGTACATCGAGTATTAAATCATAATTAAATTTACAACTTATGTACATTATACCGAGATTAAAATGTTTCCAAACATATATATATATATGATTTCTGATCTAAAGAAAACTCTACTCGAAGTAAAATAAACTATATAATTATATCAGAATGTATTTTTCAACATTATAGTAAGCCATTGAAGTTCTAAATGTAAATTTTGCTCTATAACTATAAATAACACAATATTATTTAAAAGATTAATCTTAGATTTAAAACCAAGTCAAAACAAAAACTCGAGAGAAGTGTAATAAAAATGTGGGTTAAGTATGTGGTATACATAACATGACATCCCAAATATTAAATTACACAATACAACTTATATTTATATTTTCACGTATTAACCTATATTTATATTTTATTCACTAAGATAGTATACGAGTTTAACATAAAACTTACGTCCAAGTGCTTAAACAGCGTAATATTCTCGTTGGTCGGAGGATGTTTTTCTAAGTTTTTTTCTGAATTTCCAATCATCAAATATTCTAATGAAGATTTTCCTTTCATCAAAGATACACTGAAAACAATTTGTATTTTAACTACAATATTCGTATAAGATACTAGTTCAGCTTTATAATTACTCATTATTATAAACATAATTATCTTTTACTGTCGGAGAACTCAAGTATGGCAACTCGTAGAAAACCATGAAAAACATAAATCGGTGTATCATATTTATTTATTTTTGCTTTTAACATTAACTTAACAAGAAAAACAATTTAAAATGATAAATAGTTGATGACTTGTGTGTCATCTAATAGCTATATCGAAACTGTTAATGTGAAATATGTTTCCCGTCATCTGACTATACATGTAAATATATATATATATGTATAAATGATAAAAATAATATATGATAACCTGTATTTGTCGACTAATAAACGACGGCAATACCTAATTATTAAATATTCTACCGTTTGATATTTGTACATAAGATGATTTTATACGCACACATTTTTCATTTAAATATTATTTTAAGAATATAATGAAAAACTGATCATCTATAAGTGTTTTTATCAAATGTATAGATTAAATGTATTTTATTATTAATCTATATCAAAGTTAAATAGAAAACTCAATCAAATATATCTTTTCGGGTGTGATATTGGTTAAAAGTTAAATGATCCAGTTGTAACTACAGTTTTTTTTAACATGGATAAACTTTAACTTTGATAATTATTAAATGCTTGTTTAAGTTAAACCTCGTTTTCTTTTTTTCTTTTTATTTTTGTATTTATACATTACGACGTGTGAACAATATTATCAGTTAACATTTTCGAAATATTTTTGTAGCATGGTTATTACTTACAATATAATTAGTTATTATATATATTTTTATAAATAATTAGATATATCCATATATAAATTATTATTGTCACTAAGACCACAAATATTATCAAAAGACATATTATGTCCTGTATTGTATAAATTGTATAAATAATTCGCTTTCGCTTTTAAATGCCCATGATAAATATTTAGATATATATATATATATATATATATATATATATATATATATATACAGTAAAAGGTTATCTAAATACAATTTATCCGGTTTGTATTAAATGGTATCAGAAATAACAATTTTCTGCAGAAACATGTGATTTGTGTTATAATGTATAATTTACATATGAATTTACATTGAATTTTATTCAATTTAAAGTATATGGAATAATATGGCTTATATTAAATAAAAGTTAAACACGTAACAACAAAAATATAAAGTTATCAATTATAATATTTTTAAATGTTTAATAACAATAATTGGCACAAATTCTACCTTTTACTTTTGTCTTGGTTTTTTTTATTTAGATAACATTCTATCAGACTTTAACCTTTGTGCTTAGTAGTATATATATATATATAAATATACATTTTTATTTTTATGAATATTCAAATATTTAGCGAATATTTCGTTTAGGATAAAGTCCAAAACTAATTGCTAGTTCATATACAATTTGTTTTACAGCTAATTTTTTTCACAATATAGTATGGCATAATTTTTAAAGAACAACCATTTTAAGTGTTTAACCGGGTTAAAATTATGTATTATATATTGTTTATTTCGCAATATGTGGATGCCAGTTATCTATGATTAAATCATAATCATTAAGATTAGCTAACGAGTGATTTTTAAACCCTTTGCCTACAAAGAAATATTACATTTTAGAAATTAGAAGCATTACATACGTAGCAATTATTAATTAAGACAAATTATATAATTATTACTGTATATTCATTTTTATAAAAATTCTCATTTACTTGTTTAAAAATTAACATAAATTATAGTTTAAAATATAAAGATATTTACACTATTGGCTCAGATCATAATAAATATGATAGCCATTTTTAAATAACAATGCATTGATTAATCATAATTTTAACGTTGATTAAAAATACACAATAAATTATATGAAATCAAAAATTAAATTTTATAAAGGGCAGTATTAATGTAAATTAACGATAAATAAATAATAAATGTATAACTCAATTTGAAACGTAAGTAAAAAAAATCGCTTACGTCTTGTATAACTATTATAAACAAATTAAATATAAATAAAAAAATAAAATAAACGAATGACATAGCTTTCATAAATTAAAAAGATCGGGTATGATGTAAATTCAAAATTAGAAAAATTACACTAATTATAGTAGACTGGATACACAGTATGTGTTATTTTCGATGAAATATATATATATAATAAATCTAATTTCCATGTTTTACCATCTCTCATAAAATCTTCTTAAAATGTGATTTAAATACAAATATAAATCCAATGATTTTTATGTTTATCAAAATAATATTATATAAGTAGGTATTTTTAATGTTTATTTTTAGATTTTTCTAATTGAAATGAATCGTATCTTTACATGTATTATTTGAATTGCATAGCCTTGTTCATAAGTAGGTCAATAAGGTAGAAGATGAGAGTTAAAATTTATTTCATTTACTGTCGGTAAGAAATTCATTGTTAAAATATGTTTATGTAACATCTTTGAACGTAAATTTTAAGTATATAACATTATATTTTAATATCATACTTCAGTTAACATCTGAATATGTTAATACAAAGTTTATGATGGCAACATAATAGTATTGTTCATTATTAAAATATCTTCCAAATAGTTTAATTTTAAGTCAAACATGTCAGGACACACGGAACACCTAAGAAAGTCATTATTCAATCATCAATTATGAAATAAGTTCTTTTTATTCCGGACACAGATTTTTTAATTTGTCGATAACTCAAACAAAATTGTAATACTTTAGGGACTCGATGTAGTCAATATAGCGTATTTTATAAAAATTAATACCACAAATTTTTGTTATTCCCCTTGAGGTTCGGCACAACGAATCTACTGCATAACTTATACTGTAACTCAAATAGTGTTGAACATTCATATAAGTAGGTATATACTGTAAATTCATTTCAGGTGAATCAAAAGTTTTTAATGAGAAAATAATTATCATAATTCTGTTGCGGTTATGCAGAACAAACAACCGTCAACCGTATGGTAATCACAAGAACGTAATAATTTTTACATTTTTTTTTCAACGGAATACATACTTGATAGTAACAGTTTTCATTAGAAATATCATCTATGGTTTTTTAGTTTTCGCTGTGTTGCCATAATGATGTAAAAGAATGCATTAAAAAACTCGATGCCATCAGGTTATTATTTCATGATATATGGTGCTAACAAAATTTGGCCAGCATCGATAATTTAATATTAATGACCCACCAATGGGCAATAATAACCTTGGACTTGCGCTTTCCTTAAATTTTCGCAGAAAGACTATTTTTATTTTTTTATTTTTTTTTAAATGCACAACTAATTTAGGTAAAAACATAATAACTACAACTGAACGAAATAATAAGGTAAAATATGAATATCATTTGTTAAAAAATGTTCAACTTACCAATAATGGAATAACTCATCTTTATAAAAATGTATCTTCTTTCATGTTGTACCTTTAATCAAATGGGGCATACAATTATTATTATATAAACTATTCGGGTTAACAAGGATATTTATATATGCATCAACTTTTTTTGCACTATTTACACTTCTAAGAAGTCAGGTTGCAATGCTTCTTTAAATCTTCTGCAAATTTAAATTTCTCATGCTCAAAAGCTTGCCGAGTGTAAAAAAAAAAAAAAAAAATATCTTTAGTACATAATACATAATATTATGTATGTGCAAGAAAAAAAAAAAGAGAAATCCAGAGGAATGAAAAATTAATGGTAGGAGAAACATTTGAACGTGTAAGTATCTTGGGAACAAAAGAAAAAGTAAATGGAAAAATATAAGAAAATGTCCTCCATCAACAGTAAACGGAACTCTTATTAAACGTGAATCCTGTGGACCTAGAAAAATTTTCTTTGATTAATTACACAGCGTTTTGTCTTGTGGAAAATTGATGCTCGTTAAAAAAGAGGCATGCTTTTTAAACTCTATTTATAAATATTAGGGGGAATCAGAGAATTTGAAGAAAAAAATAATAACTATAGTATAATAAATACGTATTTTCGGTTGTTCAGAGTAAATTATGATTGGTTAGTTAGTTTAATTTCGATTATATTTACATTACAAACATTTGATGTATAATTCGGAATAACCTTACATTTTTCATTTACATAATCATGATATGAACATTAAATTCATTGAATATGATAAACAGATTTTATTCATTATAATATATGGAATATTTATGTAGGTACTATACTAAGAATATAAAAATAAAATGAAATAATATACTTGCTTATTTTTTTAGCTCATCGTTTAAAGTTAGTATTTAAAGAGTTTAAATGTATTTAAATTTTATGTAATTTAAAAAAAAAAAAATTTTACATACATTACAAAAATGTTAAAACTGGCTGACAGAAATATATAAATATTTTAAGTTTTTATAGTTTTAAATAAATTCAAAGTATTTCATATTATATAAAAAAATATTGAAAAATATGTTTACTGTAGTATTGTTCGAAAAATGCAATTTATTCAAGAAATTCTTCCTTACCACAAAATACAGGGTAATTCATTTCTTTTCATTCGTGTTAACTACAGCTTGTAAAGAAAAATTGTTTTATTTCTTTGTATTTTCTTTCCTCGTACCTTTTAACCCATTATTATTCCGGTTTTTAACGATTTTATTCAAATAAGTTGTCATACGATGGTAATTCCGGCGACCGGAAAAAATGTGCAGTCAGTTGGTATCCTTAACGTCAAAAATTACTGTTCTTTTGAATGAGATTTAATTCCATCACAATAATTTAATTCACTTTAATATTTCTGTAAAATTAACGTTTTTCAATTGACATAAACGTTTTCTTTAAAGAAATAATATTTTGATAATACACTGATCTCCATGTTTTTAATGTCATAAATTTCTTATAAATTTATTAAAACGTATAGAATATTTTACAATATTGCAACAGCGTATTGTGTTATTATTTGTTTAAATTTTAAACTAGTTTAAACTTTAAATCATTTGAAAAAAAAGCAAATATCTTTTTCTCTCAAACGTTATTAATTAATTAATTATTCCATTATAAAAAAAATATCAATCCCATTGGACACATTTATGCATTTTATTTATTTATTTTTAACTAGAATTAAATCTACGTAGAGTGTGTTTTACCATGAACATCATTGATGTTGAAATCCGAAATGTGTCACCACAACGTTATAGTGTCCAACAGTGCAGAGACATTAAAAATTCAAATTTTCGAGGGCACATACTGCACACATACACACACAGCCGATTATGGTTGTACATTCCATAACGAATAATTTAAAGTATTTTTAATGTGTGATTCGTTAATGCTTAACGGGTCGTTGGGCGTTCGTAATACTATCATGAGTGGCCGATGACGAAAATAAGGCGTACAACTACGGATAAAATTTCATACGAACATTTATAATATAACATATTATGCAATTGTCTGGGAACGGGAAGATGATAATGTAATAATACGTACTCGGGAAACTATATTATTATGATGTGGACAACGTACACGGGACATGGCCGTCGGACCCGTAACTTTTACCCGCATCTATAACCATCCTGTGTATAGCCTGTGTGATGTATATTTGCGAGTGCGAGCGTATAAGTATTTAATCTGGTGTCAACCCTCGGTTGTTTGTGTTGAAAAATTAATTGCACAGACAGGAGCGTGCGCGATGGCGAGAGAGGAACAACAAAAACAAAAATTATATCACACCATTTCGGCGATGGTGCGTCGACAGGGAACGCCTTCTTCTGCGTTTCACGCACACCGGCCCAGCACTTGTAACGTGTTAATGGACGTGTCGTTTGGCCGCGTGACGTCTACACTTAAAAACGGTATCCAAGACTAATGATCGCCGGGCCGGGGAGAGATGTCTTTTCGTTTGTCTCGGGATGTAAAATATAAAACAATAATAAACAGACGGGCAGCACGGAGGATGGGGAGAAAACGTATTACTTCTTTCCCGCGCCACGGTAACGCAACGGGATGGGTACGGGGAAAACACGCTGGAACGATATAATATATATATATATATATATAATAAACGACGGCAAGGCGGAAAAAAAAAAAAAAAATATATAAAACTGCCTGGATATTGAACAATGAGCGTAGCCGTGAAACAGTAGGAGTAGGAGGAAGAGGAGAGTCGGGTGGAAAAATCCTTTTTGTCCGCGATCGGCGATGGAAATATTATAACGTACGGGAGGTCTCGGCGTTTCCAGCGCAGGCTGCAGCTGCAGATGGAAAACACCGCGGGAACAATGTCGGGCACTCGAAAACGGCAAAACGCGCCGCGCCGGAGGGACGAGATCACTCGGTCTGGGGTGGTGCAGAAATAGGGACGTGAAGTGTGCAGTAAGTAGTAGCAGCAGCCGCGTCGAATCCGCTGTCGTACGCAATCGACTCCGCGTGTCACAAGCACAACACGGCCATCTCGTGAGCATATTTATAATATATTGAGTACAGAGAGCCGCGGGCACCGAACAGTAACTCCTTGGGTGGATATTTTATTCCTAGTGATAGATATTAAAAATAACTTTAATATGCATTGTACTATATGTATATTATGTTACAATCATCGAATAAATACAACACAATCATATACTAATAAAACTAATCATGCTAACAACTACTTTAGTTACGCATTCTTTTTTTATGAAAAAAAAGTATTCTTTTTTTTTTTATTGAAAACATAACGTTTACGATCTGTATTTTAAGAAAATTACAAAGAATAAATAGGAAAACGAAATATGACATGATAAGAAGACGGTGAGTAGAGAAGCTATCCAGTGATAGGACCCTTTATATATTGTTTAAACATTTCATCAGTGTAATATAAATTATAACAATTATATGAAATAATATAATAGTTACTTTGAAGTAGTTTTTAAATTTCGACAGGCAACTGAATTATTATTATGCCTACTAATCGATTACGATTTATTAACTCCGATAATCTGAGGACTAACCATTTCATAATAGAGAACTATTTGTAAAAAATAAACAAAAATCAATAAATTTATATACTTTGTATACAATACTCTGCTAAAAATTTAGTACCTAAATGGTCAAGCATTTAACAAAGGGTAATTAAATCATTATCATTGCCTTTTATGTACAAAACTTTTCCTCTTCACCAAAGCCACGAAAGTCATTTACCCGTTCATTGAATTAAATGTACCTCCACTGTTTCTATTTTTAAGAAATTAAAACCTTATAAGTTGTAATATATTTTTAGATAAAATATTAGAAAATAAGTACCACTTAAAATGTATTAGGGGTTTGAATCAAATTTAACATTAAATCGTGTAAAACCCATACGTTATGAGGTTGCTCAATATTCATATATTGTTTATAGTAAAAAAAAAAAATGAAGAGAATCATCCTAAACATACTACGTTTTATTTTTGAAAAAAAAAATATATGTAAAAATCAAAATAAACAATTAATTTGATAAAAACTTATTTTAATAGTATCACGAAAATCATAATAACCACGTTATTCGTAAAAATACTTTTTTCCACTTGATTAATAAGTGACTTTAGGCCTTTAGCACATTCATTACCTTAATGATAGTGCTTTAACGTTTGCTTTAAATGATTTAAATATATAAATATATTCCAGTCAAATATTAAAATAATTGGAGTTTAAACAATCAAACCCTAACCAAAGCTCACACGATAAAATAAAAAATAAAGATTGTTGAGAGTTTGTACTTAAACGTTAAATTTATTATTTTTCGTTAATAATTGCTTTACCTTTAGACTATAAGGCATATACACTGTGCATCACTGTACATGCACATATACACAACTAATAAAGTAACAATAATATTTTGATTAATGATTTGCTTAAAAGTAAAATATTTCAACTTAAAATTTAACACAGATAATGATTCTCAATTATTATTATTGCCGGAACTTCGATGTCACAATTTTTTCTGGGCATTCGAAGATTTAGGACCATACTCCGTATATATTAAATGTATAAACGGTTAAACAGTTTGTGATGATCCTGAATACTGATTGGTGATTATTTTAACGACATTTTTTTTCCTTTATTTACATTTTTTTGATATATTTAATCTATTAAAGATATTTTATGTATTTATTGAGATATATTAGGCAATCCCTAATTTTTAATATCATAATAAAATATTATCTCAACCTATATCATATGTACATGATATATTTATGTAGAAATAATAACTGATAAGGTATTTACCTGATACGATCCAGTATATATACATAACACCAAATTTAGCTCAAAAACGTTTTTGGAATATGATGATGATTTTTTATTATAAATTGAAAATATAAACCAATAAGTAGACAAGATGTGTTTCCTGCTTTTATTATTTTCGACTCGAAGCTACTTGCTCAATTTTATTCCGTGATCTCGTAAATACACTATTGTTGAAATATATGAAACCAAAAGTTGTAAGCACAAAACAAAAAATACATAATTTTTTAATATAAAAACAAATGAGTTCATTTTCCCAAGAAAAGATTTAAAGTTGTATGTTCTATGGATATTTGTTAAAGTTATTCAAGTTAAATTTATTATTTCAGCTTTAGTCGGCATAAAACATTGATTGGTATTCAAATATTTCAGTGCTTTATTCTTATTTTACTTCAAGTGATCTGATTATCTCAGGGATATCGAAACATTCAGTAAAATAAAAATCAATACCTTTTCATCTACATAGCACTTACATGAATAACCAAAACTCCATTTTTAACTTATATATAGCTCTTGAAATTGTATTAATGAGTCTCATAAATATCAAATTTATGATGATCAACTTAGTAGTACATTATATAACATAATACAACAAGATTTAATATAAAAAAAAAATCAATAAAAATATATCATAAATGCTTGACAACAATTTACTTATTAAACATATAATATGTTCAATAATTATTAAAAACACCAAATGGCATATGTTTTTAAAATTCAATTTTTTCTTAAAATTTTAATATGAGCATAAGCATGAGTAAAAATACTTTCTATGGCTTTTCATTGATCTGAGAATAATAAAAACTTGAGCATATAAAAGAAGCAATACACGTAAAGTCATAAAGGCAACATGTTCAATTAAATTTCATAGTGTTTAAAATAAAATCTCTACTTTGTGAATATGTTTAATGAAAGTAAATGTCTGGTTTATACAATTGATTTGAAATTAATTTGACTGAAGCCATATTCAAAATGACTTTTTTAAATTCACATTATATTACTTACTGAAAGATGTTAAAGGGACCAAAACGTGCAACAATAATTTTAAAATCAAATAACCGAACAGTTAACAAAGGGAAAACCGTTAAATAAAAATAAAATATAGACACTCCAAAATAATGAATCGTGGATTCAGAGCACCTGCAACAACCAACAGATTACCACTGAATTATGTAATGGCACAGTTGTATATTATAGTATACATTTTAAGTATAGGTTTTACCTTTTACGTGTATGAAAGAAGACGAAAACCAATCATTATGTGCGGTAACGATCTGCATCAAAAACGAGTAGCTTCGTAGTCAATCCTTCATGGTGATGATTAACTGATTAAAGTAATAACAATATATTGTAATTTGGTTCGCTGCAGGACGTCATCACGTTTGTATTACTACATTAGTGTTATTCCGGCATTTCGTTAACTGTTGATTGTGCGTGTTCACCAAACGCCCAGCTATTTATGTAAAATCCATTGAAACCTGCGCAAAGAGTTCTATTGAAATCCATTGGTTTGTATGTCATTTGAACCAAAACAATAATTATATTTATTTACGAGTGTTACATAATATTGTGGTGTGCACACAGTGATTAACATAATTCACATGTCTATCATCAAGTTAAATAGTCGTTATTTACTGCAATTAATTGCCAAAAGGTCTGATTTAATTATGTTCCGAATATCGAGTGTGATAACTTTGTACTCATACTATTTTAATACAAAGCACGAGCAAATTATTCAAAGGCTTTATTGAAACTATTTGAATATGACACTAATTGCAGATATATGCTAATGAATGGATTTTATTTGGCTTATTATTATACATTATTTATGCATTATATATTACGTCTTTTTTAATTTCGTCTTCACGGATATTATTAATAATTTTGAATTCTAAATAAATACAAAATAAATACATACGTTATTATATACTTTGTAATCTTTTTCCTTTTTTTATTTAATTAAAACTTGTAAATAGTATACAGGTATTTGTAGCTATGTTGATTAAATAAAATTTTATTTAGTCTGCTAATATTTATTTTTTAGAATGTCTTATGATAATATATAATACCAAGGTGATAATATTGTCGGATATGCCTCAATTTTTTGTGATAAAATAGTCGTTTACGTAAGATAAAATAAGTATGTATGTCATATATCCTTAAATATTTTCTATATCATTAACGAATAAATAGAATCTTATTTAAGTAATTACAATTTTCAAGTTGTTTTTCATATTTTCAATAGTGAATTTATGCTACGACAATAATTATATATGTCTTGTTTTACTCTTAGTAAAACCTAAAAATATTGTTTTTAAAGTCTTATTTTAATTTTGATTTTTTTTTTTATAGGTATGTTATTTATCTATTTAATTATTAATTAATATTAATAGATAAGAACAATTTTTGAGTGAATAACTGTTGAATATATGAACTATATTTTCTATTCAAAATGGATGTGCTACCTTTCAATTACCAACATTATCATAATTTTCAATGATCTTAATGTATTATAATCAAATTGTTTTTTTATAATATATTGCAGTAAGATACAGTATAATTCTAGCATTATCAATATTGTTTTTTTACTATCTTACATTGTATTTGTGTTTTAATACTTCAACAACTCTATTAAAGGTATATAATATGTAGGTACATTAATTATCTAACCATTTTACCTAACTAATTTACACATTTTTTTTCAGACTTATTCATTCAACTATTGTCTATTATTTAATATTAAGTCATTTTATATAATAATTGAATAATTGATTGGTAGGTATCTATATAATACATATATAAGTTCATTTGTAAGTAATAATTCAATTTTTTTTTTTTTTAGATTTTGTTGGTACAGAGAATCTGAGTTTGCAATACAATTAGTTCAAGAAAATGTTTCCCAATTTTTGACAAGGATAATCCTAAATAATAATTTGGTAAGTTTTACACCAAAATAATAATTTGGTATAACCTATTATTAATGATTGAAGTTTTTGCATCAAATGTTATTTTTCTCTAATTTTTAAATTTATCTATGTCCGAATATACAGCTGGTTATGCATGATAGAAAAGTATAATAGTACACGTGACAGTTTATTGGATAAAAACAATAAAATAACTAATTAAACATTTAAATTAAAGCTATAGTGTTATTATAGTATTAACTATATTTAAACTATGCAAACCAACTTGAATACATGTAAAATGTGTTGTTGTAAAATTAATAAGAAAACGAGTTTAGAATATATAACATTGGCTGCTATTTGTTCAAATTGTACGCTGTTGTTGACTATTAAAATTGAAAAGAAAATTATAGCATTTAAATATTAAATTATTAGAAATAAATTTAGATATTCTGGAATTATTAAGTGAAATTTATATATTTTGTCCCTAGCCAGAAAATTTCTCTATGTACGGTAAATGTGTTAGTATATCTCATTTCTTCCTGTGTTTATTAAAACTTTAAAACTTTTTTGTTCAATAAATTTTACATTTTTGACAAACAAGTGTGATGGTAGAATTTTAAGTTTTAAAAGTAACATGAATTTTTTACTACTTACAGTAAAGTGTATTGATGTACAGTGAATATTCATTATTACGATTTACGTTCTCCGAGGGATATTCTTATTTCTTTTAAGGTTTTAATTCTTCAATTTGACTGAAGAAATGGCAGTTCTATTTTTCTCATCTAAATACAAAATATATAATCATGAGTTTAATTTATTATTGATAAAATTCTCTTTCTCTAACATATTTTGAATAAAATCCGTTTATTACAAAGATATATTGGTTTTTTATTTAACTCTTGCCATCAAGCAACATAATCTCTGGAACAAGAATTGGTAGAAAAATCAAGTATTTGATAAGAATAATAAGAAATTTCATTAGTTATTAGTTATTTCTTATATTGGTTACAACTTTTATTAAGTACTGAACAAATAAATAAATAAATGAATAAATAAAAAGTAATAAATAAATTTGTATGAATAAAAAAAAATGTAATTAAATAATAATTTACTAAAAACCGTATCTGAATAATGGCAACGTATTAAGCTAAATTTTCTTGAATATATCTCATAACCGTTATTTTCAAACCAATGCAATAATATTGTACAGGTTTAAAAACACGGACTAAATAAATCATTTAAACAAGATGATATAAACAAACACAGATCACTTCATTCTCGATTCAACCCGGTGTTTAGGTGTAAGAACTTCGATAATTTGGTTAATAATTCCACAAACTCCGATATAGTACCTACATACGTATCCTATTATTAATGCATATTGTATGATGTATAAAATGGATAAATTTAAAACCATAAAATTAAAGCCATCTAAAGAAATTTAAGTTATAGCGTACATCAGCTGTATTATTAAACTAAGCTAACCATTTGCATTTGTTTGTTTTAATAGACAAACAATTGGATTAGAATTTTCATTTATCTTCTGGTAGAAATAACAGTAAAAATTACATTAGTTAAATCCTAATTTGTGTACGGCAGGACTGGTGACGGTCACAATATTCTATCTTCTAATTTTTAACAAGAAGTGCAAATATATAAATAAGTCAATATAAGGTTCCCGAAATTTTCTCTAATAATCAAGGCACTTTATGTATTATAATGCGGTTTTTCATTTTATTAAAATATTTCCTATAACGACTATTACGCATAAAGTTTATCGAACCAGTGAATCATAATATGTATGGTGCCATGTGTATATAGTATATACTATACACATGGTATTAGATATTTGTTTAATTATCCTTGTTTTTTAAATCACTATGCAATCAGATTACAGTTTACAAATAACCGTATTGTCAATTTTTAAATTATACATACATTTATTATTATATTATATAATTTTATTAGATAAATTTTTATTTCGTACCATAAACTCTCTAGTTCGTCTGATATCAGACACAGGAATTAATAATAAGTAATGTGTAGTTCAATGGTTACGTTTTGAAAGCTTTGGTATTGTTTAATACGATTTTAAATAATTATAATTACAAAATTTAATTATATTACCAAAGTAAAAAAACAAATTGCGATAAGAGAATACATGTTGAAACACTTAAAAAATGGGAACAAACGTGACATTTTCCAAGATCCGAATTCAGACTTTATTTCAAAATGTTATTTTAATTGGTTGGATACTCGAAAGCAGAATATATCTTGTGTATGAATTTTAATGTTTCAAGCTTTTGGGAAATGGTTAAATTCATCTAATCTAAGGTATTACATTGATCTACTTCATATGACATTATATTACAAGAAGGTTATTCGGAAGCACTTGTATAAACTTTGAGGGACAGAGAATTTTCTTCAACTATAATAATTGAATATATTAATAAATAATAATCAAATATGGGCCTAAATATGTAATATATGTTTATGAATAACTTGACAAAATTAAGTTAGTTCCAGCAGTACAATTTAAAAATTGATATTATTATAATATGGACATATATAGTACTAAATATAATAAACATAATATTATGCAATACATTTGGCTCAGTTGAATTTTAAGTTTGACATGCCTAGTCTATAGAGTCTAGAGGTCTATAGTTCGGGCTATGATCGGGTTTGGTGGTTTTAACGGTGTATAAATAGTCAAAGGATTTGTTAAGCATGGCTAAATATTTGTTTAATTAGTTTGGTTCGGTTTATGTAAAAAAAACAAATTTATTGGTCCGGGTCCGGTTTCAGCAAAATAAAAATTATCGTTTCGGTCGGGAGTACAAATTATTGGACACGGTTCTTAAAATCTATCGAACAAAGTTTTGATCACTATAGATATAATAATAGTGTGGATTCAATCCGAATTCGATCCTTTGTCAAAATGGTCCGGTACTCCGGTCCCCAAGATCATTAACCGTGCAAAGCACTAGGCCACTGGGTGTACCCATAAATTTGTAGCACGTGTATTTAGTGGTTAAGTTTTCTAAACAGATCGCAAACAACGCGAAACGTGTTCATTACCTCGAATAATACGTGATTACCGACTACGTTCATATCGTAGTTGTTGTGCAGTGTGTGTAATTTATTTAATTGTCTCCACGCGAAATAATGCTCGGACATTGCAGTGGATCATTTTCATCTGCGGCCGGCGATGGCACAATACCAAAAGTTAGAAAATAATAATAATTGTTATATAGGTACCGGAAAGGTGTGGTCGGCGCTTGTGTTGTGCCGCTGGGAGTGTAGTAACATGCGTGGTAACATGTGTTCCCCGAAACGGTTTTCTGCTTGCACACTTTCAATATTTTACACGCACACGCCGGCGACGGAGTTCTACGGGCAAAAACCATCACAATCTCCTAATTACTTTCCGCACAATAAATTCAAATGTAAACTTTAGCAGCTATATAGCTGGGACCATATCCTGCATCGTCTCTTCATAACTCGCAGTATTATGTTCGCATACATATCAACCACGACACGAGCATATGGTTCTTGTTTTGCACGTCTTATTGTTTCACGTGCCGACGTATAAATGTTATTACGTTTCGTATCGTGTACTCCGCGCGTTGCAGACAACCTACTGCGAAACGTTCGCGACGATTATAATAACATGATGTTATATGCGTAATACTGTTATTGTATAGTACGGTGCTGATATTATTATTGTTATTGTATGGTGCACATATTTTTTTATTATTATTATTATTTTTATTCAAACGCCCTGTATTGTGTACCTACTAAGTAAACGTTTAAATGTTTCAAAATTGATCGACAAACATTTCGTTAATCGTTCGTCGATGTCGATATTCGTTGAGTAAGAAGAACGTATCCACTTTATGATTAAACCCAAATAAACCCATAATGCGTACATTTAGAGATTTATGACGACATGTTATACTATCGTGTTTAAAATTGGATACAATTAACGAAAAAAAAAATATATTATATTTATTATAATTTTTAATTTATACCCGATAATCATATTTAAACATATAATTTATACACTTACGTTTTGGTTTGAATAATTGTCATAAATGCCAGGAATCGTTATTTTAGGCATCCCATATAATTTATCTAAATAGATTGATACCCGTCTACTAATGAAATACCATGAAATATATGTCCGTGAATAGGAAAAAAGTAAAATTACTATTACATCCATACAACCCAAATAACATTTTCGGTTTGAAGAGAAATATTAGGTATATTGTTGTACGCCTTTTTATTTCCCGGCAAAAAAATGTAAACTAACCAACATCTAATAATTCTAATACAATTTAACAAACCTAAATGTTATAAATTATTTTAATTGCAAATGGTTCAGGTTGATGTGAAAATATTTATTATTTAACCATTAACATAATATAATTAACTATATTTTTAAAAGTTTAATTATGATATTGTTTTGAAAAAATAATTATTTTATCACGACGTCAATGATGAATGTTTAACTGTTGAAGGTTGTGTACAAAATTCGAAACATTTCACGTTGTTTCCTACTCGTCATCGAGTGTCCTACGATATGCATTGGCACATTATATTATAGATTAAAGTTAGTACACTGGTCCGTGACTGTTTCCCTGACAACGATTAATTAGTTGTCGCAATGCATTGTGAAATAATATAGTCAAAATCATGGTATCAACCATTTCTGTTTTTATTAAAATGCATGTTTACAAATAATTTAATATGATTTCAGTATGAATTTCCTATGACAACCAAATCGATGTTAGGGAAAAGGTGAATTTTACTTGTTTGTACTGTTTTTCACTCGACGAGTGAATTTACTTTCTGTACATTTTAGCATAACTCTCAGCCTTGAAACATATCCATGTCAAAACCTTCTACGAATCATCATTGACTTTCATCCAGTTTCGAGTTGTAACGCTATTATTTTATTTTAAAATTAATATGTTATACCATATTGACAAGTAATTGGGTTTCCACGATCTCCTCCTCCATCGTTATTGTGACAGATTGTTGCTGTGCCGTTTTTTTGTCTTCGCAGTTGGGTCTAGGTTTATTCTCCGACGGTGCTAAATTATTTGATTTCAAGATTCTTTTTTCTTTTTATGTATTTCACTAATTTGATTCCTGATGTTTTTCAGTAAATATTTTCCTTACAATTCCAACGGACTTAGAACTGTATATAATTAATTTTTTACTGAACCATTATGATATTATATAATATAATACAACATAATATAACGAGAAAATATTAAAAAAATACATGTTTATTGTAAGTAATAACTGATATTAATGTACCTGTGGTAAATATTTGATCATAAATGGTCCCACAAGTCTGTTAAAACGAGAAGAAAAATCATAATGTAACGCAGAAAATGCCAAAAACCATCTGAAGTCCAAATATACCTACAGGTACCTTTAATTACCACATTCAATATAGTATATTGTGTATAAAATATTCCGGAACTCAACTATAATGTACCTGAAATAATTGAGGACTCGACCATAGTACACTTCCTTTTATTAGCTTCTAATGTTTGAGACCAGGAACCGGGTGAATAATAATACTTACAATATAATTTTAGAAATAATAAATTTATTAATATAAATAATAAAACATATTTTTTCATTTAGAATGAAAATATTATTACGCGTTCGTAGTACTCTGTAAACTTACCTAAAGAGTGCGGGCTAAATTGTTGATAAATATTCACATTTTTCTGGTGAGTAATTTTTATCAAAAAAACTACAACAATTATATGCTTTATCATATTTTGAGTTTGTATCCATTTATGATCTTAAAAAAAAAAAAATGGTTCAAAATGTTCCGAAATTCTGAGTATATTATAGAAACTGTAAGTATTATTAAATTTTTCTGTCAATATTCCGCCACCCAAGTGAAATCGTGACAAATTTTCCGTTTTGATTTATTACTGACTATTTTTCGATATAAATTATTATTTTTCGTCTATATACTTGACGTGGTTGTAAAATCGCAAAAGTACTCTTATTGTTTTAATTTTACTTAAAGAAACTTGAACACATACGTTTTGTGCCATGTCCATAGTGGAAATCGTTGTTTGAAAACTTTTAAAAATAAAATGTAATGCCGTTTGTAACAAAAAGATTTTTGTCCTTTCCACTGTACATTATTTCATGCATTGTGAAAATTTGTGAATACAGAGTTGCTGAACATGCATAATCATACATAAGAGTCTAGTATAATATATGGATAATCATAGTAATTTATCCGAGACTAATTTATTCAAGATTTTATCTCATCATATCATAATTATCATATACATATTATCTATACCATATCTACGGAAAAACAAACGTTTTATTATTTATAATAAGACCTTTTTAACTAGGTAACAGCTTTATTATTTAATCGTATAACTTATGTGCATATAAATATATAGTAACCCAGCACAAAACTCAGATTTACCACTGATAAGTTAAGCCCACAATTCGGATGCAGCTATTGAGCCATCTATGCCCTATGCCCTATGGCAGGGGTCGGTAACTGGCGGATCGCGGTCCGAATCCGGACCGCGAAAGGAAAAACTCTGGACCTTGTCAACTGTACTTAACTATGTTATTTACTGTAATATTATTATTATTAATAGAGAATATTTATTTAATTTAATTTATCAAACTCAGATTATAGCTATGTCTTAGATCATTGCAAATATTTTATCGGGCAGGTAATAATCAGTTTTATTACGATGTTATCGGCCGATGGCCGAGTCGTGACAATACCAAATATCAAATATACCGATGCATCACGATGGCGTAAAATTACATTTATTGCTTATCGTTGCTATCAATTGAAATAGTTATATTATTTGTCTGTAATCCGTATTTTTTTAAATAACAAGTTACCTATAGTTAATGATTTAGAACGTGTACATTCACCAGTGGATACAGTGCGTTTTTCGTTTTATATTATTTTTTCTTATTATTCGTTCAATAGGTTGAGTAAAAAACACAAAACTAACATCGAAAATAGGAAGTTTTTGAACGAGTGGACAGAATAATATTGTTTTGTATTACCTGAAAGGGTTGAAGCCATTCCACTATTCCAGTCTGTTTAATTTTTTTACTGGACCTCATTGATTTATTATTTTAATCTTTAGGACTCCAATAGAAATTACTTGCCGACCCCTGCCCTATGGTACTGATTTGAAATATTTAATTTTAAATATTATTAATATCAATATTCTGTACAATATTATGAAATATATCACTATAGTACTATGAAAAAAGTCAATTCTCATGCACACAATGTGCGGATCAAAACGATATTATCGTGTTTACGTAAAACCAATATTACTCAAGATCGCCCTTTATATAAATGTGCGTTTTTTTCGCTTTACCTGATTTTATATAATAACTGCAGTTATCTACGAAACAGTGTACCAATTATAAGTATGTTATTAGGTCATTCCGATCAGGCCGAACCGGGTAGATTTAATTAAAATCGTACTATCGTGTCATATTATATAACATAATATTGTTAAATATAGTTTCTGCCTGTAATACAGTAGTATCCATGTTCTCTCGCCGGACTGCTTGTCGAATTTAATTTAATTGACTATTGTCGCTGTGACGAGCAAACCGCGAATAATCACAATTATTATACAGCGAAAACGGCTCTGAGATAATACATAACACACACACACACACACACACATATATATATATCCCCGGTACGATTATATTATTATACGCATTGCGGTCGATGGGAAATTAGTGAAATTTAGCGTTCGCCACCCGGAAAATCGGCCCTGTTGTCTGTAATTGAATCGGTTGTCCTAAACCATTGCACGTATTACGGGCGTACTCAAACCCCTGGAACGCTGGAAAACATGCTGGCGCAATAATACAGTCGAATCATTTGTGTAGCGGCTAAAAATTATCACTGTGCCGGAAGAATGGAGCGGACCGGAACGGGGTTGTAGTCGGTCAGGCCCACGTGATGATGAAGTGAACGACATTTTCCGGTGTTTGGCTTACAGATCCCGCGAGCTTTTGAATACGACTACTATTATGGTTACATTGACGTGGAAATCAGCACTTTTTTTTGCATTGTCTCGGACGGCGTGCAATCAAGTCCACTACAAGAACGTTACCCATTCCGCCGTTAAATCAATCCGTATAGTGTACAACACGGTGTTGTTCCATGCTTTCTAAACCAAAATTTATCCATACATTTTGTCCATAAATATTTATACTAATCGGTGTATATGTTACCGGCAATATGGATAATTCAGGTATTTCGTAAAATTACTATATTGCCTAATGCATATTGCCGACCGGTTTTAAGCAATGTAAATAAAACATACGATTTTCAATATTATTTTACACATAATACCTAGGCATTATGTGAAATGCCAATTTTTTTTTAGGCAAAGTAAAAAACAAATTATTTTATGTTATCATATACATATATATATTTATTATTATTGATATTATTAATATAGCTACTTTATTCAGTTTATTAACTCAGTTAATTGTTTTTCATTTATTTAGTAATTTAGGGCCTAGACTAAATATGTTTATTGTGTATATATTACGTAACATGATTACTTACTTTTTGTTTAAACGGAAGTAATTGGGCTGTTTTTTTCTTATAGTCACCTTTAAGTTTTAAAATGATTTCTATTAACTCATTATATTGTTCATCAGATAAAAAACTTGTGTTATTGGCCAAATGTTTACGAATTTTCGGCAATTCGTTATAAAAATTTGACTTCATATCATTCGTATCTATACCTATGCCACACCACGACGAGACACGAAAATGACGATAACGTAATACAATTATGAGTACGTTCAATATTCTTAATATATAATCTCAATAATCTTAATTGCGTTAACTCGTGCACACACAGCACACGCATTTACAATAAACGATATGTAAAATCGTTGGTAATAGACGGTAAGCAATTTTGTTTATTTGTATCATATTTTCTAATTAACGTTTGGTGTCTATACGGAATACCTAGGTAAAGCTCGTATTACATATATTGCCGAGTGATTTTTAGCATTTTACATATTGCCTAGACATTTTGCAAAATACCGGATTAACCATATTGTCGGTAACATATACAAACAGCACACATAATCAGTATATTTTATCAATATCATCACGTTTAAAGTATCGAATGTAGTATTACATTGTCATTATAATATAAATGAGTACATGGCTTTTTGCAACCGGAACATATATGTCCTATTATATGATATAAAAAATACCCGTAAAAAATATTTGAAATCTAATTCATTGCAGAAAAATTTAATTGTTTCCATATTATCATAATATAATGTTTTTTTTTTACTTTTTCTGGAGATTTTTAAAACCTGGACATGTACCCTTCTGTATTTGACGATAATTATTATTCTATACACGTATTACATTCAAGCATTTAATATCTTATGTTGCAAATAAAATTTTGTTTTTCTACCGGAGGTGCATCATACCGGACATATTTCAATCGTATGTGATTTTCAAACTGTGGACATTCTTTCTTTTAGGAATAAGCACATAAATACCATTCCGAGGATTCAAGATAATAACAATTATTATAACATCTTGTTGAAGTCGAAACAATTTAGTAAATACTTAAAAACTAATTTACGGACGGATTTACGGTACCTTATAAAATTGTCATATGTTCAAATGTTAAATCATACCTGCAGTTGTTAATGCATATCGTGTTTATCATAATAATATGATGATCAGACGAAACTTATATAATGTCCTTATTGTCGATGATTCTGCCTTAACTGATCACATCGATATCACGCCACCTTGGGAAATACGCAAATTTATTCTCAGTACTAATATATTATTGTATAAGCTCTATAATATATCAATTCACATTTGTTTTAGTTTCAATAAATATTTTAACCCGTAAAATGGCGGTGGGCTTTGAATTTTTAATCAATTCACTTTTTTCAAACCGCAATACCAATATATTATCAAAAATATTTCGGTATGAGATTCACATAATATTTATAATATACAAAATAAACTTGGGTCACGATTTATATAAGTACGAAAAATACAAATTTACAAAAGTGCACACAAATACAAAATTTACGATGATAAAAAAAATGTTTTTTTAATTTCTATATCATTTGATTTGCAATTTCAAATAAATTTCATTTCAATGATAACATAACTTAACAACTAAAAAATATACTTAAAAATATGTCGTTTTTAATGTGTAAAACAAATTCATAAAATACTGAGTGCGTAGATATATTTCTTTGCATTTTGACTTTTCTATAATATTATTAAATTATCTTCCTTGATTAATCACCATAATAGTCTTCTTTCTTAATTTCTGCTGATTGAGCTAACACTACTTCGCCTTCTGAATCACTTTCCTCTTTTAGTTGATCATATAAACGTTCAATATTTACATAGTTGAACTTGTCTCGTTTATTATGTCGGTTATAATATGCTACGGTGTTGAAAAATTGCGCCATACTAGCCGGAAACTCACAATTTTGAGTTGATAAATATTTTAAATTCAAATTAGTTTTCAACGCTGCGTATAATGAAACACCCACGTTCAATTTTAATGGATTGTTATCTATTTCCAAAGAGCATAACCCTTGGTCGTATGCTAACGATTCTACGATATTCATGCCTCCGATTTCGGATATATCACAAGTACGGATCCGAAGTTCGGTAAAAGGTTGGCTTCCAGACGCTAACGCAGATGCTAAATATTTGGCACCAGTGTCTGCTATGCAATTCATGTCTAAATCATTAAAAAAAAATACCCAAATTAATATCAAGTTATAAATATACTCCATAGCCGAGAGTGTTTTATACGATATTTGATTCAGTCAATTTAAATTCATCTAATTTGTTTATTTACTAGAAAAAATTACTTTACCCTAAAAATTCGTACATTGCATCGGAGTTCAATGCTTGCGGTCGAATTCGTGTGAAGAAAAGCACGAAAAATACAAATAAAGAAACAAACATACTCGTTACGAAACCAATGCAATGTCACCGGGAATTTTAAATAAAATGTTATCGATGTAAATAATATTTTATAATAAGAGTCAGAAAGCTGTATACAAGTTGCACGAAGACGACAAATTCAATCACTCGTGGTACGTTTTGCCCTATCAATATTACTATCAGGGCCTAAAATACTGTATCCCTTGAAAATCAAAGTGTGTCTCCTGAATGACAAATGTGTGTCCCAAGTTTTATAATGCGTTTTTAGTTTTAATTGCGGAAATAAGTACCTAATAATAAAAATTTAGGAATTTCAACACAATTTTATTATAACTTAATTTCAAAATAAACTGAAAATCATAATCAATTTTATATATATATATATATATATTGAGTGATAAGCATTTATATCTGATATCATACACTTTGGCTGGTCATTACACATTGTTCCACAAAACACATGTTCCTAGTTCCAATAGACTTTTGTTCCACAAAATTCTTGTTTCAAACGTGGTTTTGTTTATAAATATACTATGTGGGTATTTTGGAATTTTATTTATATTTATTTTATGTATTTTTAGTACCAATATCATATAAATATTATTAATGTGTAAACTGTATGGTAATAAGTGGTATTTACATAAAAGAAGGGGGATTTTGGGAGTTACAACCTACACAGGTTTTTTTTTTTTTTATGTTATAAAAATCTGTCAAAGTCCAAAGCCAACAGTTAAATTAATAAGTGTGTACCCTGAAATTAGATATATTTTAGGCCCTGATTACTATGTGTCAGTAAACTACCGGACAAATTATAATCCCGTTATAAAGAAAATTGTTGTCTTAAATCTATTGATAAATACGGATAAGTGGTCCTTATCCGCAAGCCGACGAAATGCCGTTACCCAAGTTCAACGCGATCGGCGGGTGACCATTTTGCCGCCTGGCCACGGCCATGTACGCCAGCGATTGGACGCCGTCCGCGGCCACGCGGTTGTCGCGCAGCACCAGCGACCGCAATGAACGGGCCGCGGCCGCGTGTCGGGCCACGGACGCGGCGCCCACGCATCCCAGCCGGCAGTGCGACAGGTCTACGCGCTCGAGCCGGTCGCACGGCACCAAGTACGGCGACAGCGCGTCGAATCGTGTTGCGTCCACGCGGCTGCCGGTGATGGCCAACGTGGTGAGACGGCGCAACGTGGCCAGGCCGCGGCCCAACGCGTGCAAGTCGGCCACGGGCAGCCCGTAGTATCGGCTGCCCACGGGCGGCAGGCCGAAGCATACGTGCAGCGAGCGCAGGCTGTCGGCCAGGTGACAGAGGACGGCGCCGAGGTCCGCATGCACCGGGTCGCTGGACGACGGGTCCGACGGTAGCGTTTCGGTGGCGCGCAACCGGCCCACGTGCAGCGTGGTCACGTGCCGTCCGTACACGGCCAGTTCCGGCCGCTCGCCATCCACCGGCCCCGGTTCCAGGTCCTCGGCCGCGCGGCTGGCCATCTCGTTCAGGCACGTGGTCCTGGCCGACTCGGTGGCTGGCGGCGGCGGCGGCGGTCGGGCCCGTCGCGGCCACGGTGGCAAGTCGTCCAGCCGCCGGCGCCAGTATTCGTCCACGGGCACGTGGTCGACGGACGCGACCGGCAGACCGGTGTCTAGTGTTTCGGCCAGGTACGCCGCGTTCACCGGGGTCAGCGCGTCGAACAGCGTGCGCGGGAACAGTGCGAAATCGGCCGCGATCACATCCACGCACAACATCCTCAGCGGCTTCGGGCACCGTCGCGCCCAACCGAAGTCGCCCGATCTGATCGCGAAGCCGCCGTCGCCGTTCCAGGTGCTGTTGATGTCCGTTGGAGAATCGGAAAACCAGCAGAGCGCGGACTTCGGTATGGTGTGCGGTATCCACGCCATGGTTCGCGTCGCTTCGTGTTGTATTTATCGTTTTTTGTTATTCCTCCAATAAAGATTCGCCTTCAACTAAGCGAGAACAATGTCCATAGCAAGGTTTTTGGTATGGGCAAAAAAAAAAAAAATATATATATTATATATATATATATTCGATCTTACCCAACTGCGTCGATAAAAAAAAAAAAAAATAAAATAAAAATCTTGCTGCGATCCCTGATCCGTATTGTTCACAGTTTTGTATAGAATTTTTCGTCACTGATTCTGCCTACCAATCGCAATGGTTTGCTCTTGTATCCTGCATATTACAGTGTAATATGAATAAATAAAGCCCAACGGATATTTTATGGTTACATTCAATTATTTATTTTTCGAATTATTTATTTAGCTTTGACGATCCCATATTATTATAGGTAGGTAGGTACGTAGTCCGTATGTCGGTGGTAACCACGATAACGCGCTGTTCGTCGACGGCCAATCGAGCAAAATGCGACCCAATACGATCGATATAATATTCAAACATATCGATTTTTTTTTTCTTTTACTACGTTAATGCCTAATATACATGTGTATTATTTTTGCTTCTATGATATTATTGTAATATTTTTTTTTCGCGTCATACATATTATATTCTGAACGGAGTGATGGAATCTATTTGATATATTATTTTCTGCATGTGCGTTTGAGAGCAAAGTGAGTGGCGTAGACTAAAAAAAACAGCACACCTACGTATTTAGACGAATACTTAAATATGATGAGTGCTTAAAATATGTATGTGTAAGTTTTAGAACTCATATTTTAGTATGGAGTATTTACAAAGCAATTTTAAAGAAGCTTAATCCGCACAAATTTCAAAAATAATTGTATTCCTTGTCATACCTCTATGAATATAAATGTTTTAATAAAACAATTGACGGCTGTCTATGCATGGATTATTATTAAAAAAAAAAGAACATAGTCTGTTTTAAACCCTGCCATGAAAAATTAATGTTTTGAATTATAGTTTTTATTCAAATCATAGTTAAAATACGTTGCTGATAGTTTTTTATCAGCATTTTTAATAGTGCAGTTACTGTTTGTATTTACTTGTACTACGGTCAAGTTCAATAAAGTATTTTAATAAAATATTTACAAAATAAGTTACTTTTTGAAAACATGAAAAATTAAACGTTATCAAATGGAAATTAAAAATTTTATATTTATTTCAAATGCGAATGTAGTAAAAAAATATTAGGATTCTTTCTCATAAATCCCTCTCATTCATATCTTTAATCATCAAATTCATACTTATAGACTATAGTGAATAGTGATATCTTCCTTATTTTATTTTTCTTACTCTCCAATCCTCTATACATTTTCAATGAAGTTACGTAATTTTGGTTAAGCTTTAATGTGTAACAGCTTTACTATAATGCTGCAAAGCAAAAGCAAAAGAGAATAATGCTGTGATATATTGCGTTTATTTAACCATAATATAATTTACGCGATGAAACTAATATCTTACTACACTACGTTATTGTGTTTTCTTCTTACTCCTTAGATAAATACTTGTAAAACCATTAATGCTCTTATACACCCTCGTCCATTACTTATATTTCAAGCTATAAACGAATAAAAAAAAAACTTAAGACATTAGATTAACTTGAGCTTCTAACATATAACTGAGTTTCGATAGAAATTCTCATATCACATGGCATACGATATATATAAATATAGTTTTTTAATTGGTATCTATGTTGCATTACACAAAAACCAATGAATATCAACTATAAAATTAATTGATTAATTAGTTAATTATTTTTTTCATAATCTTCTTATGAATTACAAAAACAAAATTACATTACGTTGTTTTTATTATAAATTGAATTGGTAAAAAAAAAAATATAATAATAAATTTTACAGAAAAATTAAGCATCCATATTATATAAATATATACATATTATCAAAATAATTTACTCATCATGGTATATTTTATTAATAAATATTTTCAAAAATGCATTTTACTATGTGGTTATACCTATACACTCAATATTTTTTTACAAGCATGCTGTTCCAGTCACTCATCTGAAGTATGATGTTAGTGCTTAGTACTCTGTATAACACTGTGATATTTAATTTTTAAAGTTCAAACAACATTTTTTTTTCGAAAACTAAATAACCTACAAAAGAACAAACTAATAATTAATTTTGCTTATTACACTGTGTGAAAACATCAATGATAGTTTTGGGAAGTACTCATACTATAAAAATAAATGTTAACATACAATATTGTTATACTAACACTTAGGAGAAAGAATCGTAATTAATTATTATAACTTAATAGTTAGGTTAGTAGTTCTACAAGTTAGGTTCATTATGTATAATTGAAATTAATATCACATTAAAAAATTAAAATACACTATCCATGATAAATACATAATGTTTTCTGATCAAAGGTGTTTTCACATAAATATACTTATTAAAAAGGTTTTTGGTTATAAATCATTTACCTATAAAGTGTTAAGACGTGAAGGGGAAGGGGTTTTCAAACGGCAGTATTTATAAACTACGAATCCGATTAATCATCAATATAATTATTTGATATTATAGGTGATATGAAACATTGGCTTAAGAAAATATTTGTAAGTTCCATAAACGCACGCACGTACATGGATGTGCGTATGTGAATATGTGAATGTGTGATGTATACACTATGTGTGTGTGTGTGTGTGTGTGTGTGTGTGTGTGTGTGTGTGTGTGTGTGTACACACTATGTGTGTGTGTTTGTGTGATCATTGTGATCTTGTGATCATTGTGATCATAAAAACGTATTATCTTTACAAACAAACTTTAAGCTGTAACATATAAGAATAAAGCAAAACACTTTAAATATTGTTATGTAGCACTTATTTAATTTATATTTTTGTATTTAAATTAATATTTTCTTCAAGAAACGAAATAATAACCAAGAATTTATGTTAGTTTCTACACAGAAAACTCATTTGTAATGAGTCGTTTAAATAATTTCGTTTTTGCACGTTGTTAAACTTCAAAATAGTAACTGTTTTTAAATGACATTTATATATGTATATTATACTTCTATTTCACTAAAGTAGACTGTTATTTTTGTAATATTATTATGATAAAATAATAAGAATTGTTTTTCTTTTATTAGGTACTGTAGTCTGTATTGCATGCTAATTGTTTTATGTTTGTTTTAATTTCATCCGATTTCAAAAACTAAATTGGATGTGAACAATAAAAACGAAATATAGTAATAAAGGTTTAAACTTGTTTAATTTATGTCAAAACAAAGAAAATAATTTAGGTCTCAACTATGTAAGTATATAATAGTATATACATTACGTGTATGTAAATCCAAAATAAAGTGCCTATTATAGGTAGCTTTTAGATTCTGAGCGAAGTGATGAATGTATTGATTTTACAATGCTGTGTTTTTTTTTTTTTGTTTATATTATTTTTGTATCCATCATCACGTTTTGGAGCAATAGTGGAGCTTTTATTTTCTTATCCAACAACTTTTTTGAAAGGAAAGTAAGTCTAGTTATGGTATTTTGGGGCTTAAAAGTAAAAATGTATCAATAGTTTTCAAAATCGTCGGGAAAACCCTCAAAAAAATAACGGAAAAACGGCCATTTTTATGCGAAATCACTTTTTAACAAAATAATTAATTTGATTTTACTCTAACTAAAAAACGAAAATTCGTAAACGCTTGAAATTTTCAATACATTTTTATTTTAACGTTTTCCATACACGGATAACCATACGCAGCATATGCATAATCATGATATATTGATTCGCCAAGTTTCGAAAGCAGGATCACGATCACAAGATATTGTTCTAGGCTGGAGGGCGAAAAAATTACAATAGCATTGTGCTCGTTATTATACATACGCCGCCGTATGTATTATAATAGGTTTCATAGGGATTACATACGAAATTTGGGTGTGAAATAAATAATTATTGTCATTGTCGTCACTGTCAAATATTATGCGGTGAACGCGATGTATGATAATATTATAGAGATTTTATGATGATATTTTATAATCCTTTAGGTAATGGTACACCATATTTCGGGCGTTAGTATTATTCTCATTGTATAATGCACTACGCGATCTATGTAGACGCTGAATGCGGACGACCATGGCGAAAAATGTTAGCGTAACATTAGCGCATTCTCAACTGGACGGAAAAGCATACGTGTGTGTGTGTGTGTGTGTGTGTGTGTGTGTGTGTGTGTGTGTGTGTGTGTGTGAGTTATCCTTTTCTATACCTTCATATCGCCTCCACCACCAGAGACTATATACATCCTCACAGCGATCCTTTCCGCTCCGCCCCTTTTTCGGTCCCTTATCGTCCACTTCACTTTGCAATCCCTAAAACTCCTTGTGCCCTCGACCCCGGAGGACACCGTGATGCTCTGGCATACATTTCACGCGCGTACAGTAGTGGGTTTGTCCGGTCCAATAACTAATGGACAAACGGCTGCGTTCTGTTTTACTGTGTAACGCACGTTGCCACCGCCGCGCCCCCGGACAGATTTACTGAGCCGTTGCTTTGGACAAACAAAACCTTCGCGGAGCGGTCTAGAAGGACGATGTGGAAGAGTCACATCCGCAGATGGAATTTAAATGGAAGTGGTATACCGTCAAATGCGCAGCAGAACAAAAGCCGGTCCACAGAGGAATAGAGAGCGAAATAGAATTAATGTGGCTATGTCGACCATTATATAGTTTTATGTTATATGTGAAAAATTAAAAAAAAAAAAAAACTGTCGGATCATTTTCTACTGGGTATCCGTTGTTGCGTGTAAGCAGCGTGATGTATGATTTGTTTTTAATCGTTATCAAATGGGTATTTTCGATACGCTACGACTGGATACCGTGTAAACTCCGTGACTCCAAATCTGTTGCACGTCCCTTGGCGATAATTATTTACACACCGATAACGGCCTTCGATGATTACTTTCATCGAGTCCGCAACGGTATACATTGTGAATTCGACGAAAAGGTGGATAACTGATAACTGATGAATTTTTTTAATCGTAAAAAATGCACTTGCCTATAATATTGGTTTTTCCACATGTATATGGCTGACATAATCATATTTTAGTACTATTCGGTGTGGTCGTCGTTACACGTAGCATAAAGTTATTTTATGCGTGTCAAGCACATATGTTCAAAGTACTTACGTAAGTGTACCCCACGATCAATAATGTAATATTTTTATTATTATTATTTTATTTTTTTTTTTTTAACCATCTTCGGTGCAGTGTATAATTATTGATGTGTCCGTTTGTTTTGGTATTTTTAACCTACAATTATAATATTTTCAATTAATCATGACGGTATATTATAAAAACGCTGGTTATAATTATTAAAGAGCACATTTTTATGCCTGTCAATAAACAAGCAAAATCAATAAAGCACATAATAGGTACGAAATAGAAGTAATAGTAAAAATTACACATTCTTTTTTGATCCACTGTACTATATTTTATTATAAAATAATCGCTATCATAGTTTAATTAGAATTTTGCGCTTCACAAATCTAATAACAAAAATACAGTATGTTTAATGCTAATAACAACAATAATTTAATCAATCAACCGCAGTTTATAGATTATTTATTGTATTATTTGAATTGATTTATATTTTTTTTCTCTTAGTGACCATTCTACGGACAATAAATTCACGTTTATAGCCTATAATATTTGGCACCCTTAGGTAACTATACTGTTTTTTTTTCAATAAGTAAGTATTTGAAAATAATTCAGAGAATTTCTTTTAGGACTGTGAAAAGCTTTTGGAATTCTTTTGTTTAATTTTTTTTGATTAATTCAAAATTATTAAAAAATATATATATATATATAACTAGTAAAAGTTATAATATCATGATTTTTATTAAGTCTGATAAACTTATATAGCAATACAATAAAACTAAGAAAATAGCAAAATAAAGAACATACGATTTATCAATTTTAACTCCAAGGTACTCCAAGGTAATCAATATTATAAGTAGTAAGATAACAAACTCGTTCATGAATCATGAATGTATATCAAACTTGATTACACACATAAACATAAATTAATATCTGATTTTTAAAATCAATATTATAAAAAAATTATAATCATGCACCAATAATGCTAAAACGTGTTTAATAAATGAAAAATATTTAACTAATTTCACATATAAAAATTATGAAATGTTCAGTGACATTGGCAAAATATGTTCATAATGGAAGGGAAGAATGTACCATGAATATAGTTTATACATATAATTTTATACTCAGAATAATTTTGAAAGTTATGATACAATTCAATTAATATAAAATGTATAGATTATGTACCAAGAATCCTTTACAACTTAAATATTAATTCTTCTTCTTGATGCTTTTAAAATCTCATCAAGTACCTACAGCAGCTGATGAGTTATCAATATCTCGATGAATAAATAATTTTGCTAATCCATTTAAGGAAAATTCGTCTGTTGTATTTCGTAGACAGATTTTAAGACAGCGAATATGCAAAATAAATATATTATTTTCTTAGTTAACTTACTATCAACAAAATTATAAATATAAAAAATTAACCACTAAAAATATTAATTTAACATTTATTATTCTATAGTATAAAATGTATACTATAAATCGTAATACATGTTGTTTTCCTATAGTGAATGTTGAGGAGGGGGAAACCTACCTATACCCTCATCACGTTGGTACTGATCTTAACCAACAATAAGAAAATTCTAGTTTATTTCTTTTCTGCCTTAAAATGTTCATGTAGTTTCCTTTAGAATACCTTAAAACTCCTGGATATTAGAACCACAAAAACATATAAAAAAGAGAAATATTAATAAAAAATATACACACAAATTTCTCCACAGGTGTACATATTGCCTCCCTGATGAAACAGGTTCAAAAAATGTTTTATTTTTAAAAATAATTTTATTGACCATTACTCTATCGATTATAATCGATATAATATTGATTTTACACAAGTGTTTTTCATTTTTATAAAACTAAATTTTCATTATAAAACAAATATTTGTCAAAGAGTAGTTCATAATTTTTTTGAAACTATAGATTTTTCTGTATTTCTTAGTTTTGTTTGTATATTATTTTGATTTATGAATGTTTAGTTTACTTAAACAAAACTAACAATAATTTTCAACAATTATAAAATGTATATTGATGTATTTAATTTATGAGTAATTATTAGTATTTTAATAAATATAGGTGTATTTTTACAGAAATAATTTAGAAAAAGTTTATAAATATTGAACGAATACTCTTGTCTAAATATTGAGATTTTTTCAACTTAATTAAGTTACTGTCCGTGATTTAGGTGGATACAAAATAATGCATATTATATTATATTTTTTTAAATACACCCTATAGAAATTAAAATATGATATTATTTTAATAAATAATTTTCAATACGTAATAAATGTACAAAATAAAATTTAAATATACATATTACCTATATACTTATGCTTAATAATTAATACATGTATTTATTTATTTATTTTTATTTTTTATCCAACATATTATCATTTTATTTTACATAACAATACATTTCCATAAAAATGTGATGATTGATTGATTCTTGAGTCAGACGTTATTTTAATTGTTTTTGATTGTGAGTCTTATAAAATCATGTTTTTCGGAGTCAATTATTTTCAACGTTCACAAAATATTTATCTCCAGTACATTTAACTCACTTCTGTGGTTTCATAATAATAAGAATTGAATAAACTAAATGCAAACATATATTTCCTGAATGTTAAATGCATTTTTAGTAAAAGGAAATTTAATAATATAATTGGTACTTAAATATGGTCATATTATTGTTATTACTTATTACAATAAGAATATAGTGAGGAAAAAAAATAGAAATTATGTAAAAATAAAAAAATAAAAATATTTATACACATTGCTTTCCGACATTTGATTGTATTGATTTTAGGAAGTTTTTTTTTTTTCTCAAAAATAACGTTTATTGGAATTTACAATCTATACTATATGTACAATGAGTAAATTTGAGAGCGGGATGACAGTGATGGGACCATGAAGAGGGGAGCCACTCTAGAGATACTGTTACATTAATGTCAAAATTTATATATTTTAAATATTGAGAAGATTTTTTAACCAATTTCGAGTATAGCTGAGATATGAGTGTTAGGAAATTTCGAAAAAATCTGTTTGGTGTTTGCTGATTAAACATTTAAATTTGAGACAATAATATGTATAAAAAGAGGCAATATATTTGAATACGTAGCCGATAAGGGTTCATTATCCATATTCGATTATACCAATAGCTAAATATCTATAGTTTTAGGTTATGAAGTAACAAAATAAATTGATTACACTTTATACATAATGCGTAAAACTACATTTCTTGCGAAACTTTCTGTTTTAAGCCCATACATTTTATAATGAAAATTATAAAATTAATTAGTCCATAGATTTTTACTATGGTCAGTATAGTGTTTTTTAATGTTCCTATGTGGCTAGACCAAAGCATTAACGATATTACCGGATACCATGATAGACATGAATTTTTAGGTGTACCATCAATTAAGTTACATCTTAGACAGTGATATTTAAATGTATAGAAACATAATACTTAAACTTTCAGTTATAACTGACATTATATACCTACTTTATGCATATTGACAGATTTTATATATTCATATAAATGTTTTAATGGGATTGTAAGCAATGATCTTCTGTCTCCATCTATCATACACGCAATATAGGAATTTAGACGTTTTCTACTTCCAACTTACCGATCGATCAATTCATGCGATAATAATTTTAAAAACTGATTTGAAATCATTGTGAAGTTTTCTTTAGATTGACTATCTCAAAATTTTAAATTTTTTACTTAACATATCCAAAAATCAAATTTTTATGTTTCTAATTTGTTTAATTCTATTTTGTGAAATTGTGGGGTACAAAATCAAAAAAGTAGGAAAGTCGATCTAAAGTAGATTTAGTGACAAATTTAAATTACTTTTCAAAATTCTTATCGCATTTATTGATCGATTGGTACGTTGGAAATAAAAATAAATTCTAAATTCCTATGTTTTGCGTAAGTCTATTGGACAGAAATAGAAAATTATGGCTTACAATTTTAAACAATAATTCTTATACATTTTACAACATTTATGACACCAACGATTTTTTTATTCACTTATACTAAATAATCAATTACTTATAAGATCTCTCAATATTATTCGATATTATAGTTAAATAATTATTTTTATAAAGAATATTATTTAAAAAATTATATACCAATTTAAAGTAGAAAAACTTTCAAGTTTTTTTTTCATTTCTATTTAAATGTATGTTTGTAGTCTGATTGGTATTTTCAAATAACTTTATTTGAGATTATATTTTTCATAAATTTTATAATTTTTTTTTTTTTCAAAAAAGAGAAATTAAAAATAAAAAGTTTGGAAATATTTGAAATATGTAGTATTGGTGTCTCTAAAAAAAAACTTATCAAATAAATATTTTTTTTGGGTACATGACATGAATAAATTTGAAATGTTAAGCATTATTAATTATGTGAGTTTGTTTTTATATTTTAAATGAACATTAATATTTTGAGAGTAAATAAAAAATATTAATTTAAGTAGGTATTTCAAATATTATTCTGAAATTAATTTAAATGAATATAGACATTTAATAAGGATAATTTAATGCAAATATTACCATATAGTATAATGAATAATTATAGTATTGCAATGTAAAACATTAAACATTTAGATCTTTAATTTTTCTGTAAGGTAGATAAAAATATATAATTAACTTTCATATTTTAATCAACATAGTATTATAGCCAACTATCATGAGTTGTGCCAATGTTTTATTTCAGTTGATTATGATATTATTACGTTTATATCCAAATGAGAGTAAACCAGAATTTGAGTTTATAAGAGGCAGAAAATTAAAATTGCTCGGAATAATAATTATGATGCTTAGAAAATATTTAAATAAATGAATAACAAACACAAATGTTACTCAATTATTTTTCATTAAACTTTGAAGATTTTAATCATGTAATAATTTATACTGGTTGGCTGTGATATGAATCATTTAATTTTTATAGCTTAGCAGTCAACATATAGGTAACTAAGTTCTTAATTGAAACTTTACAACAATAATAACTGTATTCCTTATTTAAGTTATAACATTGTGAGATCATACAGCACTACAAAAAAAATAGTAAATTATTTAAAATCATATAATATTAATATATTATCTAAAAAAATCAAAACATGTATATTTCCAACTTTGATTATATTAGATCCTAAAATAAAAATTCAGTGTTATCGTGTGGGATGTATAAGTTAACAAGAATTCACGATAGGTGGTCTATGTGCTATTTTGACCTGACTTGTACCTTTTAAATTACTAAACTTTAAAAATAAAAGTAACTCTACAGAATTCACGTTTATCTATTATTTTATATTTAATATTAATTATTATACATAAAATATTAACATAAATATTTGGTTTATTTTGTTTGCAGGATATTGATATTAATTCTTATCCACTGCAAAACTTGCTTATACTTTGATTATTAATATCTATATCTAATTTAACTTATTGTTAGATAATAATTACTCTATAGTATCGCAGTCTATTCATCATGTATAATATACGATGTGTATATAGGTAAATTATACGTAATTTTACTTTTAGCTTTCTGACCCTCTAGATATTAAATATCTAAAAACTAGTAGTAACTTTAGTAACTGAAAAGTGCTCATGCCTGGTCCATAAATCAGTAATATTATGAAAACGAGAAAAACAATTATTAAAAGTTATAAAACTGAAGAAAACAGAGTGATAACCTAATAACGCATGGCCAAAATCGAATTGCAATAGTTTATTTTGTGCGAATTTGTCTCACGTGCATCATTCGAAGTAAAACGTATCCTCTGGTTGATGTTGGCTTTTTCTTCGTCAACCTCTCCCATCTACCCTCACCTCGCACACTTATTTCAACGCATCATAATAAGATCCTGAAATATTTCCCGACGGACCGAATCCGTTATCCTTATTAACTTGTGACGTACTTTGATGCTATACTATATCCTTCGTGGAATAAAAGATTGACCACGGTGGTGGTGTCGGCGATTTTTCAAGTAATTATAGCTCAAATTATATTCGTGTTAGACAATTTTTTTTCTGATATCAACAAATAAAATTAGCATTTTTACCACAAAAACAGCCTTTATCAGTATAATATTCGCTTTGAAATCATTATGGTGTGCATACTATGTTTGATGGCGATCGTCGGTTATATAAGGTGGGTAATCGCACACACCCGGCAAAGAAAAACTGCTGGTTTTATCTAGCTTGTTCGTGTGGTGGCATTGGCATCATGAGGCCAAGGAAGTCAAACAATGCGACCCAATCACAAACAATCAAACCCAATGACGGCGGGAACGAGCGAGGCTTCCACGGGCCCCGGATTGAATACATTTCATCGTTTATCCGACGCGGCGGGCGTACCAAAATGTTCTCACGCACGTGTGCATGCGCCCGCGGATCGGCCGGGCGAAACGATTTCGCGCAAAGCCAATATTGGACGACCGGCGGCGATCCCATTTCGTCTTTGCCCCCGACGTCGCACGGTCCACGACCCCGGCACACAACGGTATGCGTATTACGTAACCGCGTGCGCTGCCCACAGCTTATTAATTTCGACCGTGCGAGTTTCGCAAAGTCCAGCGGATTTGACCGTCGCCGACGCAGCCAATTCCGTATACCGCATTACAACTACGGCGTGAAAATTCCCGGAAAACGATCCAGTGAACCAGAGCCTGAAATATAACGTGTTCGTTCCGAAAATCGACAAAAAGAAAAAGAGAAGGCAACATTATCGTTTCTGTATGGAAGTCACCGCCGAATCAAGCTACAATTGTTACAAGTAAATAAATGTCGCAGTGTTGATGTGTATGATCGACAATCTACGCGCGTTACTCTTCCGGATACAATAGTAACACCTCGGACATTTTACGTTTAACGTTTTACTACACGACCTGTACACGTCATTAAAAATAAGATTTTTGCAAATGTATGCAAATGAAAATACCATTATCATCGTTATCGGACCGGTCGTGCGTATGTATTTCATTTCGGGTCGGAGGAGAATACGTTTTCTATGATGTGTACAAGCTATTGTGCACTGCGTTTAATATTATGTAAACATAACCGGAATCACGTCATAGTTGTTCCGGTGCACGGTTTTCTGTACAATCGAACCTTATACCACCGCGTTGTCGTCTACGGATAACTGATATGAGTCGTGGGCAGGCGGAAGCATATAGCTCCCTAAGATTTTCGTTGCGCCAATTCTCGTAGTTGCGGTATTATGTGGGTCAGGAACTTTTTGTCTAGACTACATCCAGTACGACCGTTCGGTCGTCCACACAAAGGTCTACTCCCATTGCCAGCTGTAAAACTAAAAACGGATGTTGGTACATCAAGTGTGACTAAGCCGAGACGTTCTGGATCATAATAAAATACAATCGCATCACCCCAAAGTATCTCCTGCGTGGCCAACTAAATCGAAATCGTTTCTGCACCGTTGTACACTGAATGGCAGGATATAATCCGAGAGCTTTTGTCCTTAATTAATTTGCTTTGCTTAAAATCTTCGCATAAGATTTGCTGTGATTATTTAGGCACCTATTCAGAGAAATCTATACCTATATGTAATGGGTTGTTACGGTACTATCAAAAGTGTCCGCTATAGACATTACTTCTATATATCTTATTCTTTTAGCAGGTACTTAATCATTTTGTACATTGAGATAAGTGTCCGTCATACACAGGTGTTTGTTAAGCCATGTTTCAGTGTAATATCAAGATCCACGTTCAGTTTAAAATTCTAAATCTCTATAACCAACAATCTAGACATAAATCCCATGACTGAAACTCGGCATTTAATCTGTTACGTCAAAGATTAAAAATAATGTTTAAGTATGATTATAATGAATATAATAGTGATTCATATCATCATTGTGTAACCCATCTCGTTCAAATAAATTTCCCTTGTAAAATGTACAATTTTTCAAAACTTGATTATTTCATGTTTTATGATTTGTATTATTTAGTATCCTCTTCAGTTAAAATTTGGTTTAAAAGAATAATAATTATCTACATTACAATATCAGAATATTATGGTATCGAACCATGGACTAATTGATAATTAAATGGATACATTTTTGTTGACAGCTTTCAAATAGTTCATAACTTTAAAACTGGAATAATTACTTTCTATTATTGTATTTTGAGCGATTTCTTTCGGGTGTATTTCAAAATGTAAAAAAGTTATATAATTTAGAAGATAAAGATGCTGAAATGAATAAAAATAAAATGTCTGATACTTATAGGTGATTTTCATTGAATTAAGAACATAAACTATTATATTGCAGACAATGTATACATCTTTTGATTGTTTTTAATGAGGTATTCTGTTCAATTGCATATTAGTTTTAAATACCTAGTTATAATGTAAGTATGGCATTTAATCACAAATTATTATAGATAAATAAATGTTTGAATAGTCGAGTACATTAACTGGAATAATAAGGGCTTTAATAACTATAAAGTGTATACCAAACAGTTGTTTAGCATTTCAGGTAAAGTTTTTAATCCTTCAACAGATTTTTGATTCGTACGTTTACTTTTACACAGGCATCATATTAAAATTGAAATTTTCAATTCAAACTAATACGTAAAATAATTTTTGTTAAAAAAAAAAAAAAAAAAATGAATTATCAAACGGAAGATCTAAAAAAATTGTAAAATATGTATTGATTTTGTTTAAACGTGAGTTACAAGAATTTTTCATTCAACTACATTGTCAATGAGGTGTTATAATTTACTCATAGAGAATAAGAATTAATAATTTTTAGCCAAAATTACATTTCAAAAAATAAAGTGTTTATATCTATATTACAATAAAATCCAAATTTACTATGGATATTCTGTATAATATTGTGTGTAATATTATATCTATTATTTATTTTTTATTATTTTTTTTTTTTTTTTGCACGGATACGTATCTACACGGATAATAATTTACGAACAACATAAAGGAGAAAAGTAACGAGAATCACGGGAGAGAGGGAAAAAGTCGTAATAAAATTCTGCCGAATCGAGGTGATGCAAACATATACATACTTTATGTTTTCGAATGTACATGGTTCTTGTAACAATGATATCGGAAATGTCATAAAAAATTCAAAAACCCTGATGTTATAATATTTAGTGATGTGCTTTTAGTGCATTTTTTTTTTTATTGGTCTATTTTTTTTTTTTAGGGCCCGGTAGTTGTGACCCATTCTCTCCGGGTGGATTTTTTTGTAGGATTTATTTAATTAAGAGTAACTGTAGGAGGTTAAACACGTGTTAAACAAGGACAATGCCACTAAAGACATATGGTCACCCATCTAACTACTAGCAGCATCCAGCAGTGATTAATTGCAGCACTAAGAGTAACAGAGGCAAACCAATATTGTCACTATTGCTATTTATTATTTACCCCAAACCTAGCGCAAAAAGTTATCCAATCATTGTTTAAAATCTCATCTAAATCTTATCTAACAATTATTTTATGTTTCGTCTAAATATTTGGAACCGTTCACGAACCTTGTACTTTGAAAATGAAAACAACATGACCGTCGCTTTCTAACAAAGTGTAATACAATGTACTACGCCTTATGTAGAGAATTAATAGGGAGAAGAACCAGTCTAATATATAGTCTAAAAACTATTTGCAGGAAAAATTGTAAACCCAAAATAGGTCCAAACCATGCAAAGTGTTTCATTCAAAAAAATATGTATTAAATATTTCTAAACGACTTATTCTGCTTGAAGTTTTTTTCTGTAAATAATAAAAATGCTTTGAAAAAGAAATTATAATAATTTATATTTTTATGTTTACAGGTCTTGTTTACCAAAGGTTTAACTAGTCAATATTATTTTAATTAAACACTCCAATCATTTTTATTACATTTTCAAGATTTTCTTTAGATTTTTTTTTTTTTGTAAATCGTTTTTCAACTAACGTAAATATTTATTTTTGGTTTGAAGTAGTATTACCTACTGAAAGTAATATCTCGGAGATACTATACCCACTGGGAAAAGTAAATATTCGGAGTACATAAAACATAAGTACCTACTTCACTTTTTTTTTGGCTGCTATGACATGATACTAGGTAGATACTAACATTAAAATGCTAATATAATACCAGCAAAAGAGTAAAATGAATATTTACAGTGAACATAAACACTTCACGTGATTTACTTTGTACAATGGATAGTATATTTAAGATTCTAATAGATGCTCTGTACAATTACTTTCGAAAAATATTTCAAACGTGCCTATCGGTTCATGTGTTTTCCAAAACATATTTAATGTAAACTTTTAACATGTAATATTATATTATTATTTTTTATGATTTTAATTTTTTTTTCAGTTCCAGAGAGTAAAATATTTAATATTGTATATGATTTTTACCTTATAGCAAACTTATTAAAATAGCAATAATATATTACGTTTAACTAGATGCAGAGTTATGTGATGGTATCAAACACAATTATTTTATAACGAACATAGATGGTAATTTAATTTCACTTTAATTTAAGTTGTTTAAAATCCAAAGTTTAGTATTTAGTGAATGATACCAACGAGGCAGGTGACTCGTTTATTTTAATATGTCCCGAAAATCGTGAGCTTGTAATAATTATTAAAATTGCCAAGTCAACAATTATTATCCTTCGGATATAATATGAGACTTCACTTATATTGGTATATGTTGATGGTGTGTATACAGCCGCATAAAGTCTGAACGAAGTAATTCCATCTCGAAAAATGCAACTACAATCGGAAATATGTTAATCAAAATCCAATGAAAAATACTTTAAGGCGCATCTTAATTATATTTCTGTTTTTGTTTGTCATGTTTTGTTAATTTTTACAAAATATAATGGAAAATAAAACGAAGACATTTTTTCTTAGGTATAAAACATTACTATATTTATTAAATACTTAATATCAAATTGCCACAATACATTGAAAACATAGTTATTAATTTTTATACAGAAGTTTAATACGGTAAATGAGAATATTTTAACTTTTTATGTTATCTTTAAATCAATACAATTAAAATTAATATTACCTCATAAATATTCATTCATAAGGTTATTAAAAATCTAAATCATAAGTCATTATGAGTTAAGGTCAATACCCTTTGTAAATAATTGTAGAAATTAATTAATTAATTAATGATACAGTTTTTTATAATATAGGTGCAATAAAATAATGCCTTACTTTATGGAATTGTATCAGATAGTTTATGATCGATAAAGTGTTGGAAAAATTTTTTTCTTCTTAGGTATTAATCCAAATTCCCTATACTTATTGAATGGGCTAGTTTAAATTATTTACTAAAAAGTAACGATAGGTACTTACCGCATTATTTGAACACAATACTACATTGTAAAATCACAACAATTATTGTATGAAATAAAAAGTTTTTTCACCTCCCAGAGGAATGCTTATAATGTAGAATTTTTCAACTCTAAACCGTAAATAGCAAAAAACTTTCAGTCTGTGTTTGGAAAAAAAAAAAAAAAAACATAAATAAATAATACCTCTTGGGATGAATAAATTACACATAAATGTGGTTTGATATTGATTTTGCGAAAATCATGTTTCTACTTGAATGCAGAATGTAAATTATTCAAAACGTAGATGAATCACCGAAAGAAGAAAATACTATGATGGATTATAAGATGCAGTTGGTATCAACTCGAACAATAATTATAAAAACCATTAATCCATATTATTATACTTATATTTATATGTATATGAAATTAAAATTAAATAAAAAATAAATAAATAAATATTATAGTAATATTGTAATGATAACATGTTGTTCCGGGACTAAATATTGTATTTATCATAGAAATTTATACGCCTACATTATGTGCTCTTTAATTGCAGTGTTTGTAAATTGTCTAGTGATTTTGTTGTGAAAAATGATATACGATTATTCTAATTTTTTCCGAACTCGTGTGTTACAGAGTCGGAAACAAGGTGCAGTCGGAACAAGGTGTTTAAGAATGGTGGTGACGTCCGGTTGCCAATCTCATGGGCAGCATCAGAAGTTTATTGCATTGTTGATACTATGTTTTTTGGATTGCGGTCAGGGCGACGGTAAAGGTAAGTCGGTTTTTTGGTTACTTGTTTGCGGGCGGGGCCGGGGTTTGTTTGCGAATCTTGTGTTCTGCAGATGTGCCTTTGACCCCGTGGCCTCTTAGTTGGTCTGATTTAATGGTACCGTGTTCCGGATACACAATATACGTCATGTTCCAAATTACCAAAGTTTCACAATCAAGGAAATCCTAAATATCTTACTCGTCCTTCTAATTATAATGGAAATCTCTAATGGCACTGCTGCTGCTTAGACGAATGACCTAAACTTTAACAACGTAATACGACAGCGCGGCGCGTACGATTATTTTAATTGTGATTAGATGTAATCAAATTATGAAATTAACATACCAAATTGTACGAGAAATATTTTCGGTTACGATAAGTTTTACAATGTAACGAATTAAAATGCAGTAAATCATTTGGCGTCGTTAACATTTGTTACGTATCAATTATGTTGAATAAAGGTTTTCATTTTTGCAAACATATTGTACTCGTTTTTAATTCGAAATCGAAATGTTTTAATAATTATTATCTTTGATCTCTACTAAAAACGTAGTTTTATATGAGTCTCTCTGTAGATTGTAAATTATGATTTGAGGTACACGAGGGACATTGCGTTATCATAGTAATTTATTTTGTAATATTAATAAATTTATATTATATTTTAACTACCAAAATCCATATAAATATTCGGGTAGTTCGACGAATTTCGAAGAAATATCCAACTGCGTCAATATTTAATTGAAAATGAATAACAATGTAATAATTTCCAAACAAATTAAAATTAAACTTTAAATATTTTCATTCATTAGCCAGGGGCTTTTAAAGAAATATAGCTTTTATTATATTTACGTTACAGTCATGCTAATACATGTATTTAATTTCCTGAATTTGTCAAATAAATGTTAAATATGTTCCCAATTGTTATGGTTATTTGTAAATACGATGTTGTACTTATATTATACTAAATTAAATTTGCTACATAAATTAATAAAAAGGGAAATGTAATTGGTTTAAACTTATACTCTTTTCAATTGAGAAATGGTATCAGCTTGAGGCATTTACTTAATTGATAAAATTAGATTTATTAATCAAAAAACCCAAGAACTTATTTATGGATCAGTATTTATGTGTTGATATATAATATATCTGTTATAAGTACCTATATAGTTAAATAGTTAAATTATAACTGTTTATTTTTATTTTTAATAGTATATGAATATATATATATATATATATATATATTATTTTTCTGTTGTGTCATTAATTAAGGCAGTTTTATTTAATATTGATTATAACACATAGGTAATAATCCTCTGTCCATTGATCATCTATTTCAAAATAATGCATGCGACCATCACCAGACCCCGGATTGATTATATATCAATCATGTACCAGATCCTTATGAAAATCAAACATCCCATTTGTTTACTATATTTTATAGGTTTTAATCTTTATTCTTTATTTAAAATGTTATTTGTTTTAAAACAATTAATAATTTTATCGTAACTTATTCCTCATTGGTTCATGTAAAACTATAGTTGAGTTCTCTCTATTTTTTGACGCAAAGAGGTACAACAATTTGAATTGTGGATTTTTTAGTTCAAAATGTTTTCACAAATGTCCATTACGATTATTAATCTCTTAAGTGATTTAACTGCAACGTATTCGCAACCTATGGACTGAAGAATACCGACACGAAAGTTATTAATATTAGTCATTTAACGATAGTTACCGGTGATAATGTCCGGTTTACATCCAATTTCGGTACGCACCGGTCCCAGAGCTGTTAAACGGGTAAAACGCGAAAACGTGCCTCGGGAACATGTCATTATATTATATAACACTGATTTAAACACGCATCCCGTAATAATATAATACCACGGTCGTCACGGCGTTTCAATTAGAATACAGAAAACGATAATGTTACGAGTATATTATATACGATTATGTCGAATATAACAAACTCGTTATGACAGCATAATTCTGTGCAGCACGTTTTCTTTTATTTTTTTATTTTTTTTTTTTTTTGCCGCGATCTGTAACTATACGAGATCAGAAGAAAACCAGTGGTGAGTATATGAAAACGGGTGGGCGCGTGCGATGCACGACAGGACTCGGGGTGTTGGCGGTCTTATACGGTAGCTAACAAACGGTTAGCGTCCATTCGTTAAAACTTGTGTATAATAATAATAATACAGAGTAGTTTTCTACGGCAGCCCGATCGGGTGGTGGTTGGTGAGAGGGTTGGACGGAGAGGATGGCAAGTTTTGATTTCCCACAGGTATAGTTGAGAAAGAAGACGGTGGTGGTGGCGACGGTGGCAGGTGAACCCAAGGGACGTGGTGGTCGGAGGTGGTGGAGATAAAAGGGGGAACTATTTTCGCCAACGAGCATTGTTATAATAATAATAATAATATAACTACGGTACTGAGGAGAACGATTAGTGAGTGAAATCGTAAAAGTGTGTTACGGCCGGACGACGAATCGTTAAGAAGGAGACCACGGGGGAGGGTACAGGGAGTGGAGGATAGCAAAAGCACGTGCTATTCTCCTGCTCCACCATTCACGTCTTCACACGTCCTGCTTATGCAAATTCATCCCGGCGCGCGGAGAGGGTTGAAAAGCTTGTTGCCCGTACGATGACACGTCTTACATGCTGTACACATTTAAATAATAATAATAATAATTAGGGTTGTGCAAATGTAATATCTTATGAGCTTCAAATAATTACTCTTAAAAAATAATAACACTCGTTGATATTTAACTATGATAATTGAAATGTGTTATGTATAATTAATAAAGATACTAAGTGAAAAAAGAATTGTTTGAGATTAAAATAAATAAATTTTATAAAGTTATAATTGTAAAGAGTTGAAATTGTAAAAAAAAATATATAATTTAAAAAAATTCTTAAATAATATATCTATAAACAATATTAAGATATTATTCTAAATCAGCTGTATAATTCAATTATTATTATAACAGTTTATAATAAAACAATTGAGAAAAGTTTTTTACATAACGGCATACATAATATTTTGGTTGTATAAAGAACTATTATTCAACAAAAAGTATTTTTAGTTGAGTTTAAAAATATTAAATTTAATATTTGGGTATGATATTATGAAAAAGCATTCATTTTTCATTGTAGATCATAAAACTATTTTAAAATGCAAAAACTCAGAGTCCTTAAGTAAAATTGCTCATAAACGTATAACCGGCATAATTGTTATTCTTTGAATTTCGCTCGCATTTTTACTGGCAATTTCAATAATTTCATAGATAAGAATATAGCTTGCAATGTCACTATTAAATTATATTTCATTCTGTCGTATACCAACTACAACTGTGAAGGCTATGTTACCATTATCTCGGCTTATCATAAATAAAATAAAATGATTATATCTTATTAGCAATCAATTTAGAAATACAGTGGAATAAGATAACGTAATTTTGGCGTAATTGCCATCAACTGGGTGATCTGCATGTATTTTAACAGAGCTCTTTTTTTTTAGAGTTGAGTTAGGTGCAACTATTTGGCCATGGAAAGATATTATATTTTCTTGTAAAACTTCATAGGAAATATGAGTGACCAATGTATCAAACAAAGAAATACTTTATTACATAAAAATGCCCACCATCCGAGTATCTGACACTTCGTTGTCGATTTGAGATGCAATAAAAATGTAAAATGTATTGCAAGATTTCTCTTACACAGAATTTTGTCTATAATAAATGACCAAACTCGTTCTACAAATAATATAATATATTATTAAGTATATTATAGTTGTTATATCAATACGTTATCAAATATACGGTGTATATTTAGGGTGAAAAGTAACTTCAAAGCATTCAATTTCATTTTCAACAGCCGTTTTTACCGAAACCTTCATTTGGCTTGAGTTTTCAGATAGTTCTTCTCGGGTATTATATCAAATACTATAATAAAAACGTTTAAATGTAAAATCCGGATATTTTATTGTTTTATCATTAACTGTTTAAAATCACGACAGCAATAGTCATCAAGTTGATATATACCATTATATAATTTTACTCATTATCAACTAATATATAATATAAGTTACAATGCAGCTAATTAGAAAATTAGTCATTGAAGTTAATTATAATTATAATTCGCCAATTGATACTTGGCCACTCGGCTATAATAGTGAATATTATACTTTTAAATAAATTAGTTTAAAAATTTTATTAAAATACATATTTTGGATATATTTAATATTATCTGATATAAAAATATCTAACTATATGGTGTAATTGCCTTGGCATATTATTATATTTTAAGAAATCAATAATTCTTTTGAAATGGTTACCAAATAATTAGAGATAATGTTATTTTGGATAGAGTGTGGTTCACTGTTGACAGTCCTAGTGAAGAATAGTGCAAGATAGGTGCATGATGTTGAACATTTACTGGTTGAAACGTACGACCGAGAAAAAAATAAACACACATTTATCCAGAATATAGATATTTCTGTCACCAACCGAGTCACTAAAACGTAAAAACTATAATTTAATATGAACGTCTCGTTAAAACAACAGAGCACGAAGTAAAATAATTTTAGTTTTAATTCGCATGTACCACACATATATTCAGAATAGGTCTTGAGATAGTAAAATAGGTACCTACGTCGAATGTGCACCGCGTTAGTTATCCCGTAAAAAGTAACACTGGAACGTGTATACGCGAACAAACCGGGAGAATAAAAAACGAAAAGGAATAAAAGGAAGACGAGAAAACCAATAAAATGCAAAGGAGATAATAATAATATAATAGTAGAACGCGGAGCTCTTTTCGTGCAGATCACGTTTTATCGTCACGGAAACCCGTACACTGTGTCGACCGTACGCCGTCGTATTAATTACGTTTTGCCACGTAGGTCGCGAAAACGCATAAAACTCCGTGTACAGAAAACTATAAATGGTAAAGCCAAAATATCGCGATTGTTACGTATACATACACACATATATATATATATATATATATATATATATATAATATACGTTCTACATAAATTTAAGTGTTACGAGACCACCGTTGTGGTTTGTCGTTTTCCAGTGTCGACCGGTCTCGCGGTAGGTATATTATAATCTTGTGCGCATCACGACGAACGCGTGCTGTACAATAATTATTATCTGCATTTATTTTATAACTGCTCAGAAAGTCATGACACGTGAGTATGATAATATGATGATGATGACGATGATAATATTAATAATAATTGTTGTCATCATCGTTCAGCGTCTATTCGGCTTTTGGGGCCAGTCGTCGTCACGCGTTCTGCAGGATTTCGTGAAAAGTGACTACCTATTTCTACAGGCCCTTTGTTTATATCGCTGTGTCATCGCACTTACAGAAAATTAACATTCCGATAAAGGTTAATTTATCTCAAACGGCACTTGTATCAGTATTTAAAATAATATGTATGTACCTTTATACAGTATATTGATCACGACGGATGGACTGAAAAAAAAAAAAAAAAACTATGAAATTAATTATACTTTTAAATTTTTAAATTTTATCCAGCAACAATTATTTTAATAGAACTGTGTGTGTTATACGACTCGAAAACTTCTTTACTATATAGGTAGGGATCGAACCGTCATTATCATTTTACCAAATGTTAAGATGTACATGAGGAATTGTTCGTTCTGTGTTGTAAAAGTTTTAAAGTTTGTAATATGACCAAATATACATTGTTCTAGTATCCAGTGAATGATAACGATTATTTTATGAAAAAAAATTTGTCTAAAATATTTTTATCGAAATCTCACTGAAAATCTATCGAAGAAATATTATTCTCAAACAAATATTCGACTCCGGCCCCTTTTGACAAGAATAGTTTCTCGTAAATGTTGTATCATAGCGTATTTTAACGCATGCGAATTATTAAACGACTGGCTAAACAATGGGCTTGTACTTAACACTGAACATCAGCTATTGTCTAGCTGGGTTCTTTCATTACAATACTGTTCCTGGGCAAAGGTCATATAACTGTACGTATTATACGTTGCACTTGTCTGTTTACCGACGGCTGACACAATATAAAGCGGTCACCTTTGTCGTCTCTAATCTACTATATACACTGAGCTGTACGCATGTATTATGTACATTATTAAACTTTAAACGGATCATTAAACGTGTGGTTCACCGGCAGAAATTATAATCAACCCCCTCGGATTCGTCTGAACGAATATTATGTGGTACATTGTCCATTGCTACCCAAGACCCAGCGCAGTGATGGGCTTTCTTTATTGTGATCGCACTTGATGACCGTCCTACAACACACGATTGCTGTACACGCACTGCAGACGGGTTGGATTCGTAAAATAAAAATAAAATAAAATATTACTTTTAAAGATGTTGAAAATCACTTCTAACGAACGGGATTCATTCAGACGTGAGGTGTATTATTAAATGTGTATAATTAACGTATGGGAAAACGACATTTGCATAATATTTTCATAGGTACGTGATGTGATATGAGAACACATGGTGTGTGTTATGCTAGCACATAATATACAGGGTGCTCGATGGATATTATTAATTCAAAGTGTCTGGACTATGTGGCATCAACACTTAATATTAGCACGTGGTCCTCGAGGGATATCTTGTGTATAAATATTAATAGCGTAACTGTAATTATATAATATATATAGTATATACATGCCACAAACGCGAGTAGTTTTGAAGGAGTATACCTGCCGGCTGCCGCGTATAATTTAATTATTATTAAATACTGCGCCGTTGATATGAACATTCCATGACAGTTTTATGCGCATAAATACGTGCTTAATAATTAAGTGTAATACACGTAATTTATATTTTTGCAATATTATGAAGTTAAAATATATTTATTAACTCCAGTGCATTAGATAAATTTTAAATAATATGAAGATTTAAGTTATATTGGTTTTAATTAATATAACTAAAATTAGTAAATAATATAATAACTGTACGTATCATGAGCTTGTTGAATTTCAAAATTTTTTGATATTTCGTATAACATGATTTATTTTACTAATGTTTCTAATATTTTGTATATATGAGGGTATATATGTATACACTGTATGTCCAAACGATAGTGTACGTTCTGTATCCCTGAACTCTTTATACATTTCTTTATTCAGTGAGTGGGACAAGAAACTAAACTATTGGTCTAGTTTCATGTCCTACAAATATAATTAAAAAATATATAGAGTGTTGAGTTATAAAGTGTGAGTATACCCAGTTTTTATATGCGTACAGTTTATAGGTATATATAAACGATACCATATAATTATCATGTGTTTTCACTGATATGTAAAACTATATAAGGTTTTCGAGTTTCATGAATTATTCATATTTTTTCTTGGAACTTTTACTCATTTTCATTGCTTGGGTGGAATTCAATTCGAATCACAAAACGTCTACCATATTGAATGCGAAAAAATAAAAAACTACCACGATAATAACTAGCAGAAAAAGTCCCTTGTCTGTAGACCACTTGTGTGGGTTTAAAATATTATATACATTTACTTTGTCACCAACACGATGTATATAAGTACTTTATAAAGAAAAAGGCTGTCCCATATAACACCCGATTACGACTTTGAGCCAGTGAAATTTCGTTTGATTGCCGGCACTATATAGAATTGTCATTGTATACCATATTATATATTGCCTATTGATTATTGTTATTACTATTACTATAGTTTAACTATGGGGTTCATTTTTAATTTAATAAGCACGTTAGCAAATCATGTTGTCAAATATTGGAAACGAATGGTTAACTATCGAACTATCAAATATGATACCTTGAATGCATATACAACGATCTACTGTTTCGCGAGGATTTTGAGCTAATACAGTGATCCAAGGTTCGTCAAATAGATTATGTGTATTATCTCAATCAATAAATCTATAAATCTATCTCAATCAGTTTCGTTGAACAACAATTGAAGTTCGAGTAAAGTGCTTGAACAGTAATAAACTTTATTTTATATTTTTATGTACACATCAGTCCATGATGATAACAACATTTAAATTATACTCTTATAATAAAGACTGTTGATAGAAACATGATTACGGTTTAAAAGAAAAAAAAAATAAATTGAGATAATATCCCTGGGCCACATCCACGCTCAATAGAACCGGTAAAATACGATTGAGAAAGTTTTATCTTTTTGACCGAAAGATTGAGAAGAATACTTAAAATTTACAAAGTACATTCCGCTAACCCACAAAATCAATAGGTACAATTGAAAACGAATTTTCGTGAAACGTGGCCATTAAATCATTTGTGGTGTTTTTAGTCAATAACAATACATAAAATATCCAATAAATATATTTTTATCATAATAATATTTGTGTTTACAAAAACAAGTACAAAACAGTACAAAAACAGCTCTTAAAATCGTGATATCATTTGACCAAGTGCATGAGTCATAGATAAAAATGTTTCGTCATCGTCAATAATAAAACTTGTATTGGCGAATTTAGTACACAAGATAAAAGTAACACTTATTTTGGATAGGGAGCCAAGTGCCCCTCTTTATTCATGCCTATGGACCTGACGGAGTCATGCGTTTGTTGTTCGGCCGCTAGATTGATTGAGACCGTATGAATATAGCGCAAACCGTATTATTATTATTATAGTTTTCAGACCGATTTTTCTAATCACGTTACGTTTTCCAACCAAGGCCCACTCGATCTCGAGACGTATGTATTAGACCCGGTGTATAAGTTGATGCTGTGCGCGCGATAAGACTGAACGTACCGAACGAAATGTGGTCCGTAGATGACTATCTGGCTGAGATGAGCGCATTACTCTAGCGGACGGAAAAACGCGTTAAAATGTGCCTAAGATTCATTCGAACGTAAACGGACGAGCGACACTCTTAAACACGACCACTCGGCAGCGAAATATAGGAACTTGAACGTTGAATTTTACGTGCAAATCCATTCTACCCATTATACACGTCGGTCATCCGCGTCCTATTGTTTTGAGGTATATAAATATCGTGTCATCACGTCATATGGCTTCAGCGTTCAGCGAAATATATCGTATCCGTCATGTTTGAACACCACGCGCCGGTGTGGACTGAAATGTAACTGAACTCTACTGATATCCCAGTCGTACGTTTAAATCAATCACCATCAAAATGTACAATCCGACAAACCTAATAAACATTTTAATGATTAAAGTTTACATAGGACACCTGTTCGTCAAAAAACGGATTTTCTTAAGCTCATCTTGTACCGGAAAAAAAATTCCAGCGTCACAGTAACAGTGCTCTGTCATGGAACAATCACAAAGTATCAAATAATGCGTATTTTAACGTGGTTAACTTGTGTTATATTATATTATTGTAATATGGCTGAAGTTATTATAATGATATACGGTGATACTCGATTATCTGTGTCAACTGAAATAAAATATTTAGTTTCTATGAATGTTTAGTTCCTTTGTAGATGCATAGGTATTGTACAATTTTACAACACTTATTAATTTCATTATTTTTGCTCAACAGATTTTTGGCTTTATATGGTATACGGTATACGCATAATCATATATGCGTAGTAGAAACTATAAAACCCGTATGTAAAAACTGAAATTATTTTTTGTGTAATTCTATTGTTTTACATTGGGTAGTGTGAATGGCAAAATGCATAAATTTTTTAATCAAATCATCTAACTACATAATTCCAACTTATATTTGCGTACATAAATGTTTGTTAAAAAATATTTATGTGGTACCGAAACAACACTGCTACTTTAATATCTCTGAACTTTTTTGAAATTTTTAACTACTGGCTCATAAAAAAAAAAATAAAAAAACATGAATACAAAAGTAATAAATACCTTACCCAAATAGAGCTTCTCAAAGTTTTTTCAACTCCATTGATTTCAAAATAAATTAATGCTAAAACTTTATCGATAAAATAAATGAACGGACTTTTTAAATTATTTTAACTGAAAATGCAGTCATTGACAACTAAGTCAATTTTGTTAAAAATAAATAAAAAAATTCAATCTAGTTCATTAAACTGAATGTGATCATCTGTTTTTGAGTAGTAGTATAATTGCAGAATACATTAAACTGTATTTTAAAGGAATAGTTACTTAGGAGGCTAGTTGAATATTATTAAATTAAAAGAAAACTAATACTCGTATATTATTACAAAATATGTCAAAGGTATAAAATATTATAAAAAAACGATGTCACTGTATGATGATTCGCTTTATTTTAATATAAATATTGAGCAAGTTTAAAAATCGCTTTGATATGCATAATTCTTTTTATATTAACTTTTCGAAGTAAAGTAATACATTGCCCTAAAATATAGCACAATGTTTAAGTAAACTGATAATGATTGAAAAAACACTTCCGTTGAAGTACAAAAACAATAATATGATTGTTCAGTTTGTGGTAAATAACTATTGCACATAAAATATATTAATATATCAGTATGAACCCTATCTTTAAAATAATTGTGGTTATAACATTATTTTTATTCAATCCCTCTGAATGATCTCAATGTTTTTAGATATTTAATAACATCAGCATAAGTATAAAATTTAGAAAATACAAAATTTAACAAATTTGATGTCTGAAATGAATAGTTGATGAGGTGATGTTTTAAACATTTTTTTTTTTAATAAAATAGTAATATTGGTGATGGTAAAAAAGACATTGTTTGCAAAATTATATTTTTTAAAGCAGACGTTGGAGCATGCGCTGTGATTTATAATATAAATGGAAATCGTACACCGGTGGAAAAACAACAAAAAATAAAAATATCCAGTAAAATATTATTAAAACCCATCGTATGTAATGGCAAACATCCCGGGGGTATATGTTTTGCCAAGTGGAAACCATAATATTAGACTGATACTCTCACGATCTTAGTAATGCAAAAAATACTAAATAGAATACGCGATTTCCTCAATAGCGAGGGAAACCTAACACGCTAAGTCCGCCGGCGGTGTTCAGCGAGCTCAGAATATGATAAATAAAAACGAGGAAGGGTGATGGGACGTAGAGCCGAAGAGTAGAAACATTGGTGTATTGACTAACCCTCGATGTTTTGACAGGGTGGGTTATAACTCGAATAAAATATATAAAAAAAAAAAACGCTTGGACTTAATACTTTAATATAAATTAAAATATACAACGGCATGCATTTCTGTTATTCTATATAATATGTAGGACATTTTGAAAACCAAAAAGCTTTGTTTCTTACATTGTTTAGTGTTTTTTTTTTTTTTTCTAATGAATATTTCCTCAAACAAATATCAATATTTTAAATAAATTTATGCTGATTCAGAACAAAAAATATGTACATATAAACAATATACAATACTTATTAAAAATCTGTAATATATGTATGCACGTAAACTTTGAGAATGAAAGTTCACGTCTTCAATAATGATTTCAGTAATTGTAACTGATTATATTATTTTTATTAACTTTAGATATTAAGAAAATTATGTGAACTATTATTATAACTTCTTAATATATTCAAACTTTTTTAAGCGTATATTTTTTTATTTTTTTATTTTTTTTTTTAACGGCCTGACGGCTTTTTTTATTATAACGATCAATGGTCTTTAACAATACATTTCAGAAGTATACATAAATATTAAATACAAATTAATAATATTTGATACATACAGATAAACAAAAACATGTTTGGGTTATCACTCCCAATGGAGAGGGCCAGCCTTAGTCTAAGATTTTATACTAAGCCATATGGTCTTCGGCGTTTGAGACGCCATATGTCTTGAGAGTTATCAAGTAGTTGAATTGCTGCTGGATTGATGTGTTGATCTAGCCTTATCTCGTGTTTTCGGGCAAACTTTGTAATCTCGTCCTGGACGGAGGGCATCATCAAATCTCGGTGGATAATGTCATTTCTGTCGTACCGGTATGCTGCGACAATAGTACGGAGAGCAATATTTTGACAGCGTTAAATAATTTCAATGTTGGACTCACTGGCATAACCCCACAGTTTTATTCCATAAGTCAATATTGGTTTAATTATCGCTATGCACAAAAGACGTTTGCTTGTAAGGTCTAATTCGGAGTGTCTTCCAATTATTATATATATATTTTTGGCCGTATATAGTTAAAAAATCAACAATATATGAAAACTTTTCGTTTTACAAAAATAATATAAGCCCTATAACTAATTGCATATTTATAATATTTAATTTTTTTTAAAGAATTATATTATTACATTTAAATAATAGTTAAAATTTATATGCTTATAACTTGTAAGTTCTTATTGTTTTTATAAATTAACCACGCAATTACTATAACTTATGAAATAAATATAATTAATACTGTTATATTATAAAGTACCTATACAATTATTTAATACTTAAATCAATTTACAGTTGACATACTTTTGAATTTTTGTTTTTTTAATCTTTCGATTTTTTTATAGTTTTATGCATTTTTTTTTTTTCTTAGCATTTCAAAGTACAAATTACCATTGGGTAAGTAATATTCAGTAGACACTACAGGTGTATTTAACACAACTTTTACATCGAATTAATTCTGAACTTATAAATTTTGAATCATTTGCAATCACACAAATAAAAAATAATATGGCATTGGTGAGGTTACTTAAAGTAACTTTTTCATTAGTCTATAATAATATACAATAAAGATGCATCATACATATATGTAGTTATTTTATTATAAATTAACAAACTGGATCAAATGGTATATATTTGGATACAAAAACGCTTTTGTATGAAAACAAAAATAACACTCAATATTACGGATATGACGGTTATTATGGTAACAACACATCGTTCATGATTTACTATTTCAATAGAAATATTCATTTTTCATATAATTTTATAGTAAAAATAGGTATGAAAAACTTGTTCTAATAAATTTTTAGCTACTAAAAATTAAAATACACAAAATATATAATTATCTGAAAAAAAAATATTAATAATTTTAAAACATTTAAAAATCAAAACTTCAATTAACTCGTAGTATAAATTAGTCTTAAAGTATTTCCTTTATTTCATATTATTTATTTCAATATTGAAAATCCATTCAAATTTTAATATACCCCTCATGAAATTAAAAAATTCCTAACTTTTTGACATTGATGTGAATTAAAATAACGGGAGACTTATGAAAATATAATTTGTAAAATCCTTTAAAGACTATATTATATTAATTGTATTGTTTAATAAAATGATTGTTATGGGTTTTATATAATAAGTAAGATATGCCCCTTTCTTATGATATTCTTGTAATTTAAGATATGTATAAACACGTAGTAGTATTTTTATATTAATTTTTTTTACTGAAACATGCTTAATATTTAGTTAAAAACTAATAAATGTAAATTATAATTTATAATACATCCATAATTATTTCCATTGACATTTTTTAAAAAATCAAAACATTTTTTCAATCCTCGAAAAGAATTATGATCGTCTAAAGCGAATAAATATATTTATGTATTTTGTAAACGATACGATTATAACACAAATTATAACTATTTTTACATTAATAAACACATTAAGAACAAAGTATAGTTTTATAATTTTATCAAAACAATTTAGCAAGTGTCGAGCAAAATTTAATTTAATGTTAAATATTTGAATAGGCAACTATAAAAATGAATGCAATACTGTTGTGAGTATTCCAAGAAACTCAAAAATAATTTTGGAATAACTTGGACATTATTTTAATGAGCCATTTGAAAACAAATCATTCATAAGACAGGTTTAATTGGATATAATAACGTATATTTTGTAGTTTTCAAACAAATGTCATAATATAAGATTTTACAGGAACGAAAGTTCGAGAAAAGTAGTATAAAGTTTGTTATTTTACCAACAGCTGTTCCATAGAATATATTATATTTCAGTAGGAATACTTTAATAACTGAGCAATTAACATAATGGAAAAATAAATACACTCCGGCTTATGGCATATTATTATATTATAAGTAAATAAAAATAATAATATAAATAAAAATAGGGATGTTGTGAGAAATGTAATTGCAATAATTACTGTACCGCAAAGTAGGGTATATTATCATAAATAATATAATTAACTTACTGATGGTTTTAAATTTCATTTCATACCATATATTTTACACAGACTTTAAATTGGGTAAGAAATTTTACAGTCGTTGGTTAAACTAAACAAAAACTAAATACCAGATGTTCAAGAATTCTATATGGTTTCTTCAATAAATATCAATTATTATAACAAAAGTATCAAATAAATTTACATTTTCCACTCCTCGCTCTTAATCACCATTGAAATGTTAGAATACACTGCATGAATGAAAATTCTGAAACTAACCTTCATCATTTAAACGTAAGATTCTTGATGGACTGTAAAACTTGATATCATCAATTTTTTATTTTAAACACCAAGTTCATGGATTTCCAGTGAATTATAATGAATTCTAAACCCCTTAAAGTAAAGAATGCATTTTTGATATCATATAATAATAAGTATTTAATGTGCAAATAAAACTTTATCATATTAAAATACAATTAAAAATAGAAAAGTTAGCTTTCATATAATATCGAATGAATATTAAATGAGCTGTTATATACTTGAAACACACAGGTAAACGTAAATGACATTAAGTTAAGCTTAAAATAAAAATAACATTATAAGAATAAAGCTGTTTCCGTAGTAGAAAAGACATTTAGTTAGAGTTGATAAAAATATTGCTTTGATGATATAGTTAATTAAATTCTCTATTGATGTGCGCGAAATTGTAACATACTTATTTACAATTTCTATGAATTTAAATTAATTCTAATAATGAGAATTACAAAATAAAAATAAATTAGTCATTTTTACCACTGAATATTAATTTCATTTTAATTCGAGAGAGACCATAACGATATTGTTACCCATCTAACATCTTAACGAAAAAATACCGTATTCGGATAAAATGAAGATATAAATTCAATGCAATTTTATAATGATGTCAACATTACAAACTATATAAAACCATAAAGAATTGCGAATGAACAGTGTAATGAAGAGTAAAAGATTTGGAATCAATCCAATACTATCCTAAATCTACTGAAATCTGTTTTAACGTGTTTACGATGCACTATCAGTTATTGCTCTTTTCCCAATTAATTGATCTCTTTCTTTTACTGTATTTAAAAAAACTTGCTTGTATTGATAAATAAGTATTTACATATTATAATCATCTAATTATCAAGTAAATTATAAACAAATGTATTTCAAAAATATGACCATCTCAAAGTACAAACTTTGAATCAAATCTCTAAAATGTATTACTCTCGATTTCACAGTAAACTTCATTCACATAATAATCCTCTAATCACTAAACTATCAGTGAACCCACGACAAAGACTCAAAAGAAAAAGTTATTTGGACCAACTGCTCTAGCATCTTAAAATAATTAACGCATGTGCTGAATTTTACCACTAAGTAATTTCTTAATTCATATTAATCACCATTCATATTATATTCACTGCTTATCACACTAGCCTATGATATACATAATATGATAGATTTTCTCTGAAATAATAAAACAACAAACGCAATTAAAAAAAGACATCATGATTAATTTCCTACAATTAATATGTTTTGATCTATAGGATTGATTATTGATGAGTTTCGAAATTAAATCTATAAATATTTACATAATATAAATTAGTTTTTGTACATTTAATACGCGTACAAATTCAATTTTAAATTGTAAATATAATTAGAAAAAAAAATCATCTTAAAATCGAGAACTACAGAATCTAACATTATTTTATTATTATTATTATTATTATTATTATTATGATTATTTTATAAATGTATATTACAAAATTGGATCGAATGAGTGAGGGAGCTGAGTTTGTTATTAATTAAATATGATATTGCATCTGGAGCAAAACCTCAATTTTCATGGATTGTAATCAATAAAATACTGTTAAATTGGATTCTGTGAAAGCAAAGTAATGATGAAACTTTAATGGAGTTCTAAGGGCATATGGACGTAAAGGGCAGTGAAACGAACACAGATATTATGTTTTCCAAACCAATTTAACCATACTAATGATTAATTTGTCTGTCTACAAATCATTTTTCAATCTCTACGCCCTTTTAACGGACATTACCTCTTCAAATTTTTATTTTTGCTCTCGCTTCACCCTTTTTACGTGATGTTATATGTTATTATCGTTTCCCCTCTAAACTTCTCTAGAAATTATCAGACATTCGGAAATCAAGTGAATTAACTTCAGTGGCAATGCTACAAGATTATTATATCAAAGGCCAAAGAGTCATTGCAGGGTTTTAATTACTTGTCGCACTACGGAAATGAAAAAAAAAAAATGAAAAAAAAAAAAAACAAGTATAATATTATAATTAACGTTTATTTCTGTCAGTCTCGTACCAGGATAGAAAAGTATTTTTCCGGATCTTACTTTACTTTATTTTCCATGCGCCATATTACAGAATGCAGAAGTATATTTAGGTTTGTACTATAATATGTACATTAATATTATATTTACATCAATGGCTTTGGATTGATAGTAATTATTATTTTCCCATAGCGTGGATGAACGTGAATTATAATACAAACGAATTTATAACTTTAAACAAGGTTATTTTAATTTGTTGAACGTATATAAATAATTAAAAATATGTTTTAAAATATATAAAAATAATTCTATAGGTACTTGTATTTTATATTAATTATTATTAATTATGATAATTTGTAGTTAATATCAACTTTTTAGTATTATTTTTTAATATGAAACTGAACGGCTATATATTCTTTTACACCATATGTAAATGGTAGGTACCGATATGCTACTTTTAGTAAAATTTACAAAAAATATTGTTTATATTATTCGTAATCCTTGATGGGTCATCAACAGCATACACATGCACGGTAATATATTACATAATGTGTACTTGATGAACATCGACATCACTTATAGGACTAAAGTATGATAAATATATAGGTTTTCTGATGGGTGCAGAGTTTTAATCATTTTTACTTAAGTTTGATTCTTATATCGATTATTCAATAATATTGTTCTACTTTAATAGTAATATGGTCATTTTATTCTTAGTTTTATTTTTCGAACTACATAGGTCCTCTGAAATATTTACAATAAGTCACACTATTGTACGTCTTGTTGGTAGAGTCTCATCAACTAATACCACCTTAAACTGAGTTAGTTTAAGATTTGTTTCTAGTGTAACTGTATTACATACTATTATAAAACATTTCCGACGGAAATATACCAAGTAAAATGGCTTGAGTGTTATGTAGATGAAAATTTGATAAATTCCCAAATTTCACGTGGTTTTAGTTAATTTTACCTAGATGTATTTTCTAAGCGTGCATGACGTATATATTGATAAAAATGTCTTTTTAAACGTGGTTGTCGCGTAAAAGTCATTAATGACAAAATGCTTTGACACATGCTCAAATATTTTTGGCTTGGTTCCGAAACCAACATGCCTAATTTTCATCACCTACACTTTTTCTTACGTACTCATTATTGTTCCCCACATGGCTTGAATAATTTAAATAATAATAATTTGTACTTCATACATTTATGTATATATCGATAAGGTATAGATAATTAAAACATTGGTTTTAATATTTTTATACATAAATTTAAGATTTCAGTATCATGACGAATTCAGAATTTTAACCCCTAGTCACATGCATATTAGTTATCACACTAACAGTTTAATTTCATTTGTGTTTGTATGAATCTATTCACTTAAAAATCTGCTTTACTCATTTATCAGTATTTAAACGGAGTAATACTTGGAAAAATGGCCATACAATTTGATTAGGTGCATTCGATTCAGAACGTCATGTTAATGTAGTATACACATATGACATCTGTATCATCGTTTTCATTAAACGACCTTCCACTATTATCGGTTTCTAATAAATAACGTAAAATACACCTCTTGAAAAATTTATAATTCATCTTAACAGGCACTCGTGGTCTACCATATACACCATACAGTTCAATAATAGAGAAACACGTTATGTAAAAATAATACAAAATTTTATTTCACGACAATTAGTTCAACGAAAACACAACTTTTACGGGAGATAATATACTGTGATTCTATGGGAAAACCCGCTGGTAGTTGTATAACAGTTAACATATTAATAATAGATTCCATCATTCCGTTTAGAATCTAAAAATTGTATGCTGTATGTGCGTTTTTATGATCATCATATTTATCATAAAATAATTTAGATTTCTTACAGTTGATGTGAGCTTACATACATCAGGCGTCCAGTTCAAAACTGTCAGGAAAACTTAATATCAGTCATACGGTTGCATTAAATAATTTATTTAATACCATTTATATATAATATTAAATTTATCGTCATTTTTGTTATTTGTTTATATAAGATTAATTTCGTTATTATTTAATTTTGTTCGCATTTTCATTTCTTTTTACTATCGGAAAACGTGGCATATGCCATGGTATAGCGGACGTTACGTTTTCGTTGGTGCGTATACATGGGGGAATATTTTATTATGAAATAGAATTAAAATTTCACGACGGATAGCAGACAGCGATGGATGAACGGTTTGCCAAGAGTTGACATAAATATAATGTGTATAATAATATCGTATACACGATTTTCGTTTTTCTACGGAGCGACGAGTGGGAAAAGGAAACCTGTCGATTAATTTATTTTTCCTAATTAATTTTTTATATTGGTTTTATATTCTTCTTCGTCTGCCGCCTTCCATTCTTGCAGACGTCTTACTACGCCGTGTACTATTGCCTATAAGCGTACGTCGTGCGGTTAATACGCAAAAGGATTTGAACGTAGTTTGAGCCTAAATTGTAAACACTTATGAAAAAGATAAACACAATTGACGAACACGTACAATAACATGGCGTGTCACTCGTAAACTGCTGTTAATCGACGCATAAATTTCATTACGACGTTCCTTCTCGGAACGATTTATTTCGTACAATAAATTATTTTTTAGTTATTATTATTCACTGCTACATACGTGTTATGCACAACTATACTAGTCATGACAAGCCGCACGCAATATGCAGGACACTCTAGTGACATATATATATATTACGCACACGGCAACTGTACACGGTTTTCGTTTTTATTAATTTTTCATCTCCAAAACGTACATTTCGTTAATTATTATTGTCAACGATATTTCTCCCGTCTAAATCACTGTAATATTATATGGATCCTTGCAAGTACATGTGCCGATGATCTTTCCGACTTTCCGCTCGGTGACAGCCACGCAAAACGTTGAATTTAGTCTCCAGACTTGTTTCACTGTTTGATATGAGTCCGGTTTGTTATTTTCTTTACAGGCGTTCGAGTTGAAATACAAAGCGATTAAACGGTTTTGAAAATTGCAACCAACACGATGCTTAAAATGTGTGATGAAAATTCAGTTGCTTAATAGACGAAAGATTAGTTAAGAAAAACTACGGAGGGTATTTCTGCCCCACGCAAACATTTCGACGACGAATCGGTGTCAGTGGAGACGGGTGAATTATCGTTGTCAACCGCTAAGTCGGAAGTCGGAACGACGGTGTTGGCAGAGGGATGAGGTGAGGCTGCGTGTAGGCACGCGTTTGTGTGTGTGTGCTCGAGTAGTCGAGTGTTGGTGTATATAATATACAGTGAAGGACCATGAAACGCCGTGCGGTGAGCGGGGGTAGGTATATAACATCAAAGTATCAGGACGACGCAATATTTCGCGAGAGATCCGTCGGCAAACGCGAACGACATTATTATTTTAGCACCACGACGTAACCTATATTAAGTTCGTAGTGCGAGAGAGCTGTATGTGTCCGGGGTGAAGCTTAAACTATTTACAGGATACGAGTGGAAATTGAGTGACGTAGGATAAAACATGCACGTCTACGCGAACGAGCGTCTACCGAAATATAATGAATAAATATAATGAGCGTGCACTTGTGTGCGCGTGTGTGATCATGTGTGTACCTAGTGTATGTACATAATATACGTACGTACGCGTGCGGTGAAGGGTCGTCGAGCTGCCATCGTCATCGTCTAAATTATACTTCATTTTATATACCTGTACCTAGTTATGGCTTGGTCGAGCATCAAAAAAAGTGGCATATAACGGTGCGCGTTTGCGCTCGTCCCGACACCGTTTCCGATCACCCATGTTCGTATACGCCCGGAATCGCGTGTGTGAACCCTTACCGTCCGAAAACTTAAAAACGTTAAGTTAAACTGTATATCGCCATTTCGATGTATGTTTATGTGCGTAAATTTATGATTTTTTTTTTTTCGCAATCCAAACTGCCCAACTGCGTAGAATGTTATAAAATTATTTCTCGACTAGACCACCACATCGCCGCGCGCACGCGTGCAATACCTACTATTATCGCTACCAATCACGTTTGCCCCTGCGTCCAGTGGCGTCATTTCACATTTTTTCATGGGATGCAAAACCAATATTGAAAATCTAAAGTAATATTTAAGTCGCTCGCATGATCGTGTACCATTTTATTATTTATAGTACTAAGTATAGGCTAGGAAGTTAGTAACTTTTTTTTATAACCAGTTCATTTCGTTATTTTGACGTTTCGATAAACTAGTTTATGTTGTACTGTCGTTTTTGTTCAGTAACTGTTATATCATCATTACTATAGTTTATTATAGAATATAATAGAATTATTCTATAATCAATGGTTGTATCACAGCTGATTATATAATATTATTAAGTATAATAATCTGATTGAATTAAACATTTGAACAATATTATATTTTTATATTATATAAGCAAAAAAATTAAATAAGTAGGCAAGTAAAAAAATTCATGGGATGCATTTGCACACCCTTGCATCCCGCAAATGACGCCACTGCCTGCGTCCGCGTCAAAATTGCACACTTTGCATTTGTTTCGAAACAGACCGACTACTATGGTCCCCCAAGGCTTGACAGACCGGGTGGATAATATATACGTATTATATATATAAATATTTTATACACGTGTATGTATGGTACACATTTCATAGTCTTATAGACATCTCGTTGGACCATATTTGACGTTTTCTTGCTTGCTTGCCTGCGAATCGTGTGTGTAACACAAACGTAATATCATTGATTTTAGAATATACATATATGTATATATTCTAGAGTAATATATATATATATATATATATATACGTAGTTACAATGATCAGAACGAGCAAAATACATTGAAAATACACCACACTCAAGAAATACGGAAACGGTTTAATTTAATGTGTTGCCTTACTTTTTTAGTTTTTCCGACGGAAAATTAATATTAAATAAGACTTTCTTCATTCACGTTTGGCTTTTATATACGCAAACCTATTGCAAGTACGAAAATTGTAACAAAATACAACTATACATTTACAAACGGTTTCATTTAACATTCTTTGTATTTCACCTAAATTGAATTTTTTCGGGAAAAATAAATAATTGATATTATTATCTCGTTTGTACGGTTTAATATAGTTGAATAAACATTAATTTTAAGCACGTTAAAAACTTGGAATAAATAATGGATTAAATGATAAAAAAGAAACATTATCTAATGACTATACACAATTTCACCGGCAAAAAAAATATACCATACGCGTTGCATTGTGATTTACTTTCAATTAAATAATGCAATATTGTTGTTATACTAGTTTCGCACGAATAAATAATAAATTCCGATAAACATCATACAGGAGAATTAGCGTCCATTAGAGACTTAGCTAGACGTGATTCGATTCATTTTATATACGTGTACATAATATCAGACCTTATGGAATTGGCTTATTTTTTTTTTTTATTAGGTTTTGCTAGTAGAAACGAAATGTTCCAAAAAGTATATGTTACAATATCAATCAATTGACAGTTTAATAAAACAATATGTCGTATACATTATTTGATTATAAAAATTTAGGTCCACCGTTAGAACTCTAGAGCATAATAGATATATAAATTACATTAATTCATTAATACTATCCTTTGATAATCATAATATTCAAAACATGATTTTTTATTTTAATTATTACTTATTATCTGTTAATACTCACTTACATGTTGAAAGTTGGATTGTGAAGATCGTGTAAGAAAAGTTGAAAACTAATTTTTAAAAACTACGAATTACATTAAGCTTTATATTTGCTTTAATAATACAGAATACGAGAAATATATTATTTATTAGATAATTGAATTTAAACTTTATATAAAGAACAATGGTGCGTTTTCTTTTTATTGAGAATAAAATGTTTCATATATGTTATAAGTTAATTAATTAATGTCACATGATATGAACCAATTTTGAAACCAAAAAAATATTATAAAAATGTGTGTTTGTATATTCTACGTAGGTAAATAATAAATAGTAAATAAGCAATAATTGTATTGTTCTATTGTTCCATTACACACGAAAATGTAGTTTCATAAATTTCTATTAATTTCATGCCACAGTATCTAATACTTGGATATTTTAGTATAGGAATATGCTTTCAAAAGTCCATTATTGATAATTGTTCTTATACTGTTTGAGACTTTCGTCTTTTAATAACTATAGAAGTTCTACTTTGAGATCTGTCGTTTTTATTTAAATAGGATGCGATGTTGGATATCCATTTTCAATGACATGAACTACGAATGGGGTTTTCTTCATGTTTACGTTTTACCGCTATTTTAGGATTTGACATCGTAATAATACAACCGTAAAATGTTGCAAATATTTTTTTAAAAATTAAGATTACAACAGTATTTTTCAACACTGACTGTTTTAACTGCAACATAATTTATTAGAATTTGTTGGATATTTCGTATTTTTGTTCAACAGCTATCAAAACAAAATATACTAAGCTAATACCTACATAATTTGATATGTTTATCGGCTATAAGCTATTTATATTACTTCGATCCAAATGTATAAATGATAAAATATAAAATTGTTGGTTTTTGATATTATTGTATTTATCTATGTGATTCGCGAACATAATATTCATGTTAGCCACCCTTATTCAATAAGGTTTATTTAGATTTTAAATATCAGTTTATAGTTTTTTCGTATTCTTCTATCTCATTGTGCATTGTGGAATATTATGATTTGCTGTTTTAGTTTCTTAATAATATTCCTTCGTATGTGTATTAAAGATATAAATTTACATTTAATAAAAACACAAAATGATTTATATATCTTGTGTTCGCTTTCACATTTATTATGGATATATGAAAAATATTTATAGAAACTCTATTATATTATAAATGTACACAAAGTATTAAACATGAAATTTTAAAAAAAATTGTCAAGTTTTTAAAACAATTAAGTGCATAAGTTTATATAGTATGCCGTAATTAATTTAAGTAATAAATCTTAAAAGACCGTCAAATTAAAAGAAATATAGTATTATTATAATACCACATTTAATTTAGGTACATAGCACATGAATATTATGTATTTTTTTATTTTTAATATGATTTATGATCAGCTTTCCGTGAAACAATATGCATAAGAAATATCCGTTGGTTTTGTATTCAAGCCAAAAAATAAAAAAAAGAGAGAGATATGGACTGTGCGAAGTGTACATTAAAAAAAAAAAAATAAAAATATTAGGTTTGTTTTAGAAAAAATTGTCGGTTATTCTTTAAATTTGTTTTTGTCTTTGTTAACTGTACTGAATAATATGATACTCCCAAAGATTGGTTTATTGATAAAGGCATGGAGTAGATTAAAACGAAATCCGATCTCTTTCCGTTATGTAACTCAAAGAGCTTGTGGCACTTTAATTTAATTAAGTTAATACCAATCTTTATATTTGTATCATATATATATATTTATTTTGACACATTGTAAAATTGTAAAAATTCGAACGAAACTTCGAGTAAAATGTGAAGTTTTACGGTTTGTGCCCCAACACGTATAAAACAATAATATGTTTGTATTTTTTCCATTTTTTTCTTTCCAAAGACAATAAACACAATAAAATGAATAATTAAATTTTGCTTTTGGAATTTACACATAACGTGTTGGTTAAATGATCTCAAGCAGGATTGGATTTTGTTTCGCAAAAATACAAGAAAAATAACATATTGGAAGATGAAAAAATAAAATTACACTCATAGTTGCCGGAAAAATCATCATTTATTTTTCTTTTCAGATGGAAATCATTTATCCTAGTGTGCGAAGAAGGATATAAAAAGCAATAATACTGCTGAGAAAGAGAATCTTGAAAATAACTGTAATAAAAAATAGAACTGGAAAAAAAATTAAAATGCAAATTTCTACACCATGGCTCCTTAGCTTATTGTTTTTATTTTTAATTACAGCCAATTAGTCGTTTCACTGTAGTGCTGGCACATGGTAAATTAGGCATTGTAATTATTATGACGAGGAGTGTAGCCTGCGGAGGGAAACAATGCTATTCCGCGTAAAAGATTTTTTGTTATTAATTTAATGGTCGAAAAAATAAATTTAAGTAAAGTAAATTAATTTGAATAAAATATATACCACGAGAAAATCACAAAAAAATATTCTTATAATATATAGACGTGTAGGACGACACGGAGGTAGAAAACTTCTTTTGGTCAACAATAATCCCAAACCCGAACGATTTCAGTATACCATTGTACAGTTACATCGCGGGATGATACTATGATGGTATAAGTATTGGGTGAAGTTGTATAATATTTTAATTAGTTATCAAACAAACATAAATACTCGATACAATTCTGTTATTCGTAATATTTTCAGCTTGGTCTAGGTTGATATTTTAACGTATTCCATTCAAATGTCGAAATAAGTTAGGTTAGGTCGTCTCGTGACAAATGGACGAAAATATAACGCGGGTTTCGTAAACTTAATTTAGTCTCATCGTTTTGCAGTAACTACTGTGTCCAAGTAAAATTGCATCGGGTGCTACGAAATTGGTCGTGTATGATCCATTTTTGAGTAACCTGTCGGTAACATGGTTGAAAAGCTAACCTTATTTTATCATAACTAGAGACATAAAATCCCGTGGGCCCGTTTATAATTCTTATAAAATCATCATCTTACGCTCACTATTGAGCGTATACTTCTGCTATCGAATTTTTTATTTATGTCTTTTTTTTTTTTCATTTGTTTTCGTTTTTACGAAAATAAGCTTTGTCATCCATGCCAATAAATTTTAATCATAATACTTTTTATTGTTGGTTCGTATGACTTTAGATTTCGATTGTATTTCAAACAATACTGATCTTGAAACCTTGTTTTTCTAGTATCTTATTAATTTAATGTCACAATTTTTTTCAAAAATATAAAAATATAAAATAATTTTATATTTTTGTGAACAATTGAATTTCGTCAATTTTCATTCTTGTCTAGTAATCATATCATTATTATTGAATCTTGTAATTAGAGATCTTTGCTGTCATTTTATATTTAATTTATGGTGTTGCTTCAACACTAAGTGATAAAATGTTGAAGCATTAAGTCTCTTATGACTAGTTTACGGCGTTTACGCATTTCGATTATAATAGCAATCCACATATTTAAGCTGATTCATTTTACAGCTAAAACAGGAATATGATTCAAGTATAAAACTAAGACTCATATTATTTTATAATAAGAAATTAGAAGGTTTTTTATAGCTATTTTTATGTTTGCTTATATCACTCAATTCATTATTATAAATTCTTTCCTATAATCAAATTACTTTTAAAATCTAAAAAATTATATAAATCTAATATTCAAAATATTGTATTGTTAATATGGGTAGTAAAAAATATCAAATCGATTTGGAACAAAATATAATTCAAAAACCTTTCGAAACTACTCGTATCTTAAAATTATTAAGGAACAATGATTTCACTCTGTCTGTTGAAGAAATATTTCAAAATTAGGTTTTAAATATCTTTTTTGGGAGAATGAAACATTTTTTCCACATATTTTTATTTCCACTTTTTTTTTGAAAATAAAATTGCATTTTGAACAAATATTTTTCGATGAATTCCGTACTTAAGTTAATACTTTCTTTAATATTTTAAAATGACGTTACGTTTATGACCCTTGAACTAATTTCTTGTATCTATAATCTATACTATTATTATTATTATTATTATTATTATTATTATTATGCCCAATTTAACGATTATTTTAAAATGTTTAAATATTTCTTTTTTATAACTATTTACTTTCAATATTAGTGCGTTTCTTTTATAAACAATAGTATTAATTAATATTAATGTTATTACACTCATTTATACTATTTATAAGGTTATTTTCGATGGCTATAATAATATTTTATTACTGTTCTTGGCAATAGCATGATCCAGTTTAGAAGTAAATTTTTTATTTTTTTTATTTTTTTGGTACTGTTATAGTACCTACTTCCGTCTTTTAAAAAACGTGAATAAATACTATAAATTATACTAGAAACCGAGAACCCTAATAAATACGAATTATATGCGATAGGTACTATGACTTTTTCGTTCGATAAAATTTTAAATCATCCGATCAACTTGGATACTTTACACTTAATAATCCAAAAGCATGTAAATCTTTATTAGGTAGATTGACCAGTTACCGTTTTTAGTTATCTCAGTACTATTTATTCTCATATTTATGACACACATATCATAACTATACATAAATAAAAAAATAACAACGAGCGAAACAATGAAAATGTGATATAATATATGTCCATGATTCATTTAAAAATCTTGGCTTATAAATTAATAAATTATTGTTAACGAACAGCAAATTAAAAACACTATACCCTATTTGTTGTAATAAAATTTAAAATATTAATTTTTAAGAACATTATAATATTTTCTAACAATGAAATTGCTGCGGTTGGATTATCTGATAGCTATATAAACTATTATATCATTGTTGATATGAAATCGAAAAATTCACATTTGTCACCTTCTTAATAATAAATAACCTTACATCTTTAGTTTTTTTTCTTATAACTACAACAATTACCAATACGTTCAAATGAATTCGCTAATTGGTAGTTTTACTTATATTTTCAGTTGATATATTTGATATCTTAATGAAAATTTTTCAGTGAAAACCGATTATAGTGAAAAAAATTCTGTGACAGTTATAAAAAGTTTTCAATCTGAATTTGCACAACAACAATGTAGTTTTTGTCGGTATTGTCACAAACAGAGTGGATTGTATAAAAAACTATTTTCATAAATTTATGAATAAGTAATACGAGTACATCGCACAACCGTAATGTTGAACTGTAGGATCACTTTATTTGTATAGGTACGCGTCAATAATTGTACAATACTATGATGGCGTATCCTTAGTTAATCCTATCGATGATCTCATCTTTGAGCTACAGATAAATCGAGTTTTAAATGACTTGTAAATAATTGCAGAAACAATTCCTTCAGGCAAACACGAAGTAGTGTTCTTCACGATAAACTATATTTTAAATTCTGTGTTGATATTAAAATATTTACTATAATTCAATTATACAATACATACGATTGTGTGAATAAAAGCGTTATGCATATAGATCAGTGATCCTTAACGTTTTTGGTTCAACTTCCCTTCATCGTTACAACTAACTACTAATGCTCCTGTAAAATTATTTTTTTCTTATAAGTAATATATATATATATATATATATATATATTTACTTATTTATTTATTGATCAATATACTAAATTAAAATAAAAACGTATGACATTGTATGGCGTACGAAATTACAATTATTCTAATTTTTCTATCAATAATTTATACTGTTGTTATATAATATTAATAAATCTCCGAATTTGAAAAAGTTTACCACCCCGTAAATGCCTCCGTTAAAACCTCTCAGGCAGACTAAAATACCTCCAAGGTGGCTACCAAGGTAGTACCGCCTAAATAAAAAACCACTAACATGGATTATTAATATTTATCCAATCATGGAGTATATTTCCTACCACTTCAATACATATAAATATAAATAATAATGATCGTATAAATACTCGTCGAAATAATATACTAAAATCATAAATACACGATCGTAAAATACTAAATTTCAATGAATACCTATAAGTAATCTTCAGGCATAACATAGAGTGTAGACGTAATTATAATGTATGATCTTAATTAATTTTATACGAATCTCATTATAGTATGTAAAATATCGCCGCACCGTTCGCATTTTCAATGTACATTATATTATGCTGTTAAAATGAACGACGACAGGTCAGCGTAATACTGATGTTTAGATAAATGATACCAATTTCGAACTCGGTATGTAAGTTTTATCAATGTTTATAGTGAGCAAACATCAACCGATACATGTATCATGTGATTCACATTTATTGTTTAGCTATATTACTATATTAGTATATTGGTTATTTCATGGACAATACAAGATAACGACTAGATGCGTATCCGTGACAATGCCCAATAAGGAAATTAAAAATATTACAAATATAACCGTGGACCATTTTACGTCACAAACAATAATATAATAATAAACTATTAACTTTTGCAGTAATCTGTATTTAATATTTTTCCAATTGTAAAAATTGAATTTAAATGTGATAAGTTTTTTTCTGATTAAAGATGAATTGAATTAAGTGACTATATTATTAACTTACCGTGAACTATAAAAAACTGTATAGTTAATATTTTTTTTTTTTTTTATCACTTATTTGATTGCTTATTTATGGCATGCAATCTTCACTTCTATTGCTAACCTAACATTCAGTTCAAATCGATTCAATAAATTAGTCAGTTTTCATAACAAATTTTTTTTTTTTTCAATTTTAAAGTGTAATTGTTTTTTTTTTTTCACAACTGTATAATATATTATCAATATAAGATAACATACATAAAGATGATGTACAAGATAACAACAATACAACCATTATAATACTATATAAATGTCAATGTTCATAATATAATTACCTGTAACTTAATGTAACTACTAAACACATAAATTACAGTAAGCTAATAAACATTTGTATTTGAAGCCTTAAAATTAATATTAATTATAATTAATTATTATTGGCTTAAAATATGTAGGTTTTTTAACCAAACTTTTTAAGATATTTTGTTTTCTCAAATTTTTGGCTTGACATTTCTGAATACTTGAATGTTTCGTAATTTTCTGTAAAAAGTAATGTTATCTTCTAATTTTCAAATAAAGAGTTTATGTTTCAATTGTATAATCTTTAGATAAAAGCTTTTTAAACTCACCCATTAATAATAACCTATTATTACCTATTATTATTATTATTTAAAAATTAACATGATCAATGTTCGTAATTTAAAAATGCCGGTTAACTGATTGAGCTATCTATTAAGCATCCAGGAAATATTAGATAACTCTAGGAAAAATTAAATCTCGGTCGAATGAGTCGATTGAGCCTACGTCATATCGTAATAAAGTAAATTTTTATTCTTTCTTACATTTTTTTTTTTTTTTTTTTTCATTATTCGTTCTAGCCCAACTTAAAATGGTCCCAATAATGAGACTGATTTTGACGTTCTATTAACTTTGAATTCTATTAACTATATAATACATATAGGTTATATATAGGTTTACTACACATATATAGGTTTTGCGGTAGGAAAATTGACGAAGAACACTTGAAATCCAATTACTACTTTTTAGTGATTTATAAGTGTGAATAAAAATAATAAAATATAATATATCACTTAATGTGTACATTATATTATTATTATCAAATAATAATATGAGTGTTGGTTAATATTTAACGGAAAAAATTCATAAGCGACTATTTGAAAAAAATACCTCTGAATTCCCTTAAAATTTTTAGTTTAAATCATGTTTTATAAATTTATTATAAATATTACAAGCAATAATTATTTATTTTAAACATTATATGATATAAGCCGGCAATTCAAGTTTTTAATATTATAAAATGTGTGAAAGTTATAATACAATTTAAATTGAATACCTGTTTAAACACTCATAATATAATTATATCTTGATCCTTGTTAAATCCTATTGTAATACTACAAAAGCAAATAAGACAATTGTCATTATTATTTATCTATATGTAGGTACAAAAGTCATAATTGCTTATCGTTTTTTAAATCATCTTTTATAAAAGAATATTTTTTTAATTTTTTTATTTGTTTCTATTATATAATTAATATTAATATTATGATGAACGACTACAAAGTCTATAATTTGGTTTAAATACGCCGTGTAAAAGAGCACTGATTTAAACCTAAACGGCTGAAAGAAATAAAATATAACTTTTATTAGAAATTTTTCTTATCAACTTATAGACTTATAAAAAGAATCACTACTTTTATTTGACATTAAACACAAATCAAAATTAAGATGAAAAATGTATCTGTATGTTTATTTTCCAGAAAAACGAGAAATACTAGGATCAAAAAGTAAAAATGGTCAAGCAGGAGGGAACGGTAACGCGGATTGGCAGCAATTATGGTATTCGAGCTTTGACGACTTTCAAAAGCTTACCGAGCCTCTTTTGGATAACACCACCGAAACTAACCTCACAGTACCTTTTGGTAGTACAGCTTACCTACACTGTCGGGTTAGGAATTTGGGTGAACGAACGGTAAGAATAAAATTTGCATGACGTACACAATATTATATCATATAACTAAAAAAGTGCAACTGTAAACGTTTGTTGAAATCTCAAAAATATTAATTTGGCACTTAGTGAAGATAACTGGGCTCATCTATACATTGTATTAAATAATCATTTTTCGTTTTAATAGAAGAACGCTAAGTCTTAGATTGACATAATTTATTTACCTAGTGAGATGACAGTTAGATATTGATTAAATATTTTGCCTCAATATCATTTGATCTTAGTTATTTATATTTTTTTAGTACATAAGCTTTCGGAGTTTTTATGAGACGAGTCATTATAAAATTATGTTTTATAGCAAGAGTATGCATATACAATAGGCAATAGAAAATAAAATTAAAAATCTATTCGCTTTATACCAGCAGGAACTGATTTCAGGGTCATTAATCACTGAAACCTTTTTCATTTTTCTAAACTTAAGTATTTACAATTTATCACTGATTCCTGTAAGACTAAAATGAGCATACCATAAATTGAGAACATGTTAAAATAATTTATAAATGTTATATTTCATACCTATACATCCTAGTTATGTGAAGAATTGTATTACTTATAGTTTTAAATAGGTAATAAATTTTTTTTTTTTTTTTTAAGTGGATAAATATGTTGGTTATAATTCCCAAGTTTGCCGGTCAAAATATTTTAACAGACCATGGTGACAATGTTTCATTTGACATTACTTATTTGTAGTAGACAAATGAAATATTTTGAAGGTTTTAAGGTATTCTCGAAGTAGTTTTCAAATAATTAAACTGCACTGTAATTTTAACTCGTCACAGTCATTAAGTACACACCAATATTTTGGTTAATATCAAAAGATATATTATTATTTATATTTTTTACTTATTATAATTTTATCACTTTTTATCTTTAAATAATAATGTATTAATGATACACTATGGTAATAATTGTGAAAAGAGTTAATTGAATACTGAAAATGCAAGAATGTTTTATATTTCAAGTACACTTATTTTGATGATGCTAGTTTCTTAGCCGATAGTCAACTGCAACTATACAGTATACATATAGTATTATATTATCTTTTTAAATAAACGTTATCATAATAATATTTTAATACAATATGTACGGTGTCAAATTATAAATGTAATAGATTTTTTTGAAATTTGTTTATTTTATATTTACAACATTCAACGTTTGCGAAACGGTCAAATTAGTTGAAATAATACAACACTGTTAAAATGTTCGAAATATGACATGTTTATTTATTAACATCCAGTTGTTTTATTTCTTCTGTTTTTTTTTTTTCATATTTATAATATTATATAACTCACATTTATGTTAAAAAGCATATATCCCTAAATTACTTTAAGAAACTTTTTTAAAAAAAATCATATGATTCAATAATAAGTGTAATAATAATAAGATCGGAGTTTTGACCTCTGTTGACAAATAAGTGGTTCTTGATGAATAAAAAAAATAAAATGAAAAATAAAAATAAGTTTCCAATTTTAAAACTAGTATCGTGGCACACTTTGGTCTGCATAAAAATTAAAGACGTAGGTAGGCCAAACTTCATAAATTGGTATTTTTATCAAAACTATTATTCTGTCTTACTAGTTTTCTCCATTTTACAAAATATAATATAATTTATGAGTATTTTTGGTTTTAAATTATTCGCCAATATTTTTTAAGAATATGTTATTAAATAGTTTTATGCTTCTTTTATATATATATAAACTGTTGATGTCTTGATTGTAACTGCAACGAAGGCAATTAAAAACTCAAACCCTTAGGAAACATGTAATTCCTTATTCTACGTTTTTATTTTAATTACAATGATATTTTAAAATTACATGTTTAATAAATTACATTAGCTCATTTTCAATAAATATATTTATTTACATATATTTTCTTCCAAAGTCTTACAAAAGATTTGACCTAATCAAAATTGATGTTATATTTTGCTATTCGTACAAAATGAAGACAATTTTTGAATAACAATTTCAACCATTAGGTACTAATTATTTAGAACTTAAAATTAGTTTCTTTTTACGTTTTCTTAAATATTAAAATGTTAGTTACTTATAACTTATAAAAATATAATGCTACACGTAAAAAGTAAAAAGTTTATTTTTCAGCAACGAGTTTTTCATAAAACCATTTTAACCCGTATAATGTTTCATTTTTTTTCCTGTGTAATTGGAAATAATTATTATATGTATATTTTGACCGGGTTTAATAAATATAGGTTTTAACATAGAAAACTAACGATAAACTAACAAAGAATCTCAGAAATAGATATTTCTTGCTATAACAGTATATAATATAGAAGTCGTATTAGAGAAATGCTTATGCACCAATAACGCAACATAGAATACGAACAGTTACATTTGTTAGACTTATGTAAGACATTTCGAAAAGAGCCTGTCACATGTGATTTGTGTGCAAAAGACTATAAAATGAACTACGTGAGGGTGAGAAAGTCTACAAACAACTTTCTTCCAGAAATATTAAGTATAAATCAACATAATTTAAACCCATATAAACTCTTGTTCGTTTTAAAATTAATTTTATCAGTCATTTTAACTCTGTGTGTAATATAATCTCGAGTTTCTGTTTTCTCAGTAACAACGAATTCTTCAATTATTGAAGTATTATACTTTTGCAAACTTTTAACATCCTTCCTATTTCTTCTACTTATGTATTTTAATAATCATAATCACGTACTGTGTTTCAATTTAAATTTTAAATTTAGTTATCAATACAATTATCATAAATTATTTTACCAACGATTTCTTGGACAAATAATTTATTACGATTGTCATATTTTTACCTATCACAATATTATGATCTTAAACAATTAAATAAAAATTGAAATAAATAAAGTTTTTTGATATTTTTATTTTATCAATTTTAATATGTTATAATATGATTCATAAATCATATGATTTTATCTAAATAAAATATTTGTTTTGAATTTTATCAAGATATATTGTAGAGGGTTGATTAGGTTATCAAGTTTTTAACATTAACTTTTAACCAACACTGAAAAAATACGGTTAAAAATATTTTATTGTCTGCAACTATATTGTTCATAGATACGTTTGCGTAAATGATTATTGATTTTGTACAAATATATTGGATCTTATAAAGAATTGTAACATGCATTAATTTGTTGTTATAAATTATAATGTAAGTAATATCATTTTTCGATAAATCGAACATAAAACAAACAATTTTTGAAACTATAAAATATATTTATATCCATGGAATATTTTTTTTCAACTGCATAAAATGTTATTTAAAAATGTTGAAATAATTGCTTTTCTTAAGGAAAACATAATATGTATTTTATATGTAAAATATGTTATTAAAAATATTAAAAATGAACTTCTGTAAGAATAACGTGTATTAGACTTTTTCTAGGATCTTCTTCTTCTCCTTTTCTTTTAGACACAGTTCACTTTTATCAGTCTTTGTAAAAACGACTGATCTTTCACTTTACTCAGAATCTTAAAGGTTATCTTAATAGGACGTTCTTTTCACATTGCCACCATTGATTATAGAATATAGTGTAGTATATTAAAAGATCAATGCTATCACTTTTATTCATACATAATGCCGTCTTTATAATTTACGATTTTAGATTTTAGAAATGTAAGGATTATATTTTACAAAAATGTGTATTGTATAGTCAATATTAGTACATAAATGCTGTAAAAAAATATTTATGCATTCATATCAAATAATACATTTTCCATACCTATTATGACCACATATGGTTTTATATAGCTCTATACTTTCTCATGAAAAATTAAGTATAATTAAAAATAAAAGTAAATTAGAATATAATTTAGTATATTTTAATAATAATTATTATAGTTATGACCATTTAAGTACCATAAAACTAGTATAAATAAGTCTTAATTTATTTAAATAAAAAATAAAAAATAAAATAATTTTATAAAAAAAAATTAGGTACACTCAATGAATTACAAATAAATTTAGCAATGTTTACCCATGATGTAAAACGACTAAAATGAAAGTTGAACCATTTGTTGAATTATTCGTTGTCGTCTTGTCGATCTACAATTAAATTATAAAGCTACAGTCTATTTTAATTTCGTTTATACAGTATTTAGAAAATCATTACTATTTAAGTTATATTTACAAAACTTACCACTCAATTATTCAATTGCAAATTACTGTACACATTTTTGAAAATTATTCCTACTGTTACCAATCTATAGAAACTGTAGGGGAAATTAGTAATTCTATAATTAATTTATACATAATATTTTTATGGGACTTTTTCATGAATTAGTTTTTCAATATAATTGATAACAATAATTTAGATTTAAAAACAAGAAAATAAAATTATTGAAAACTTATATATAGGCTATATCTTTATTTACAGTATTTTCATTTTTTATTTAGTTTACCCCTATATTTATGTTGAAATATAGTTTTAATATTTAATTAAATATATCATAACATGATAAATAAATTATTCCTGATATTTCTGACGTTTTACATATAAAAGAAAAAGAAAAAATATTACAAAATTTAATTAAATTTTTCATTTATTTTTATACTTACTATTATAAAATGAATATATGTTTTATAAACGTTACTCAACCGCCTGACTTAGTTAGTTAAAAGTACACTTTTATTTAAACTGGGTCACTTGCCTCTCCTTCTTATAACAATGTAGCTTAAATATGAAATTTGTTCGTTATTAAGCACCATTTTGTGTGATCGTTTTGGAAAAAAAAAAAAAGAATTTCAATTATTTCTACACTCGCAGGTATATAACATGTGTAGACAGTATTCGCTCATTTGATCGTAGAATATTTCAAACAGTAAAGTTAGTGTGTTCGTAATAATGTTCACTGGTCGGTTAATATTTTTGAAATGAATTGTTCAAGTCATATTTTGGACCGCACGTATTGTACGTGTGTATGTGTGTGTGTGTGTGTGTGTGTGTGTGTGTGTATGTGTGTCTGTGTATATCTGTGTGTCTGTGTGTCTGTGTGTATCTGTATGTTTGTGTGTCTGTGTGTCTGTGTGTCTGTGTGTCTGTGTGTCTGTGTGTATGTGTGTGTGTAACAAGCAATTATTTATTGAATGACTCTTTACTAAAGTCGTTACAAAGTGAGTAGCCAAATGACTGCCGTAGAGTGTTTACGTGATAAATAATAAAACCGTACCACGCACGTAAGCCATACAGAATGTGGAGAACATTCTGCTACGCTTACGTCGAGCTAATCACCTTTTTACCTGTATACAGCATCGTGGTACGCATAACATTATCCGATTCAACCGAACTTGCCACGTCTCTTTTTCCGACCCGGGTGAACGAGTGTAGGTTCCAGTTAATCAAAACACGCTCATTCCGACCGAATTGCCCAGCAGCTAGACACTGAGATAGACGAAGACTGCAGTTGGCAAGAGGAACAGAGCTCTCGGGCGAAAGACAAAGATAGAAAGAGAGAGAGAGAGAGAGAGAGAGCTGATTTCACTTGAAGATTCCGGTCACGTATACCCTAGTGCCGTGGACGTTTATATTATATCTCTTGGGTCCTTGTCGTCGTTTTTGACATAATGATGTCCGGAAAAGTGAGATGCCATTGGGCCAAAATTAAATTCCGTCAGTACCGTTGCCGCCCGCCCACGTTACCGGACGCGCGCTTGTCCATATCTTCATCTCAGTCACTCCTAGGTCACCACCGACTGCCGTTGTACTGTATGTGAGCCCTGACGGTCCTGTCTAGATAATAAACGGAACTGCGCTTCCCCCCTTCCCACGATTAAAATCTAGGAACGATCTTGCGTAAACACGTTTATTTCAACGCAACCCAACTAAAAAAAACTATATACAATTAATATATGCGTACTCACCATTACTTAAACATGTTTTAAACAGTATTATAATTAGGGTTGTAAAATTTCATGAAGTATTTCATGAATTTTTCATGAAATATTTAATTTCCATGAAAGTTTTTTTTTTTTTTTTATTTCCAAGTGAACAATTTTAAAAGTTGGTTTATTGTATGAAATAAAGAAAATATGTAACATAGTTACATACTACATACATAATAATATACAAACATAGACATATAAAAAAACTAGATAAATGACTATAAGATAATATATTGAAGTCAGCCATATGCCAACAGGGAAAAATTGCATGATTGATTATATCAAATATGTATATTGTATATATCTATAATATATATATATTGTATTATTATGTCATATAAATATGTATAGGTATCTTATATTCTAATAAACTTATTTAGGTATTGAGTTATTTTTTAAACATTTCCCTATTGGCAAATGGCCACTAGACTTCAATGTTTCTATGGGAATGTAATATGCAAATCCACTATCTAGTTGTTTTACATGTCTATGAACACAACATATATAATTTAGAAGTTGTTTAACAATTTTTTTATTATATATATATTAGTAATAAAGTTATAAGTGGTAAAATAGTTTAATAGCCAATAGGGGATTCAATTGATAAGTGATAACAAAAATATAAAAAATTAATACCAATATACAAATACCATATAAATATATAATTATTAATTAATAATTTATAACCATTCACCATTAACAGTATTTAGGTAGAGTTTTTAATTATAAAACCTTGGTCGATAAATGATACCTAACTGATAAGTTATTCATAATCAATGTTTTCTGTGTTTTATCAATATATTATTATTTCTAATCATCTATAAATACGTTTAAAAGAAAAAAATATTTTTCATAATTTCATTGGAATATTTCAAGGAGATTGAAATTTACAACCCTAATTATAATATATTGCATTGACATAGACATCGCATAAACCCTACGTTATTCGATATTAAGAACTATTATTTCATATTGTAAAAGTGCACCTTTTAAGCAAACGGCGTGGAATTAAATCATTTTAATTACCTTACGTCCTCAAAACCATTAGTTGTATCAATATTTGTTATTTTTTTTTTAAGTTCTGGCTCTGTTGAGCATGTTTAATGCAATTCAGCGTTTGTCCTTTTAAGACCATTAACGAATTGCTCAATAAATGTGTATAAGTTTGATTTGATAAACTTGAAATTTAACATTCCATAATGTTTGATTTGGTTATTAACTAGGAATTGGATTTTATTATTTTTCTCAGCGTTTTATTTTTATTTTTAAATATTTCAACATACATTGAAAAGTTACGCACAATAAGTAACATAATAAAAATATTCACACTCGATATTATTAATTAAGAATATAATGTTAATAATCTCTGCAATTAAAATTACTGTAGTCGACTTTAAACAAGTTTATCCTCTTAATAATTAAAATATCATTGAGTGTATTGCGTTACAAAAAAAAACTTCAAAATACTTTGTTAAGTCAGCTGTTTAATTATAATTATGAAATAATAGTAAAAATGACAGAAATCGTATGGATAATAGCCCTTTAATTTCATACAAATTATTATTAGGCACAAAACAAGTCTATGAAAATCAATCGTATATAAATATTAAATAATTTCAATAATATTCATTGGATTTTAACTTACTTTTATTTTTATGTTTTCATTTTATAAGAAATTAAAAGTATATGTTGTTGTACGGACACAATATAGTAGAGGTAGAGAACGAAACTTTCTGATTATAATCATGTAGAATTACAAGTGTAATTGTATACATAAATAAAATAACTAACAACATTAAAACAAATAATTCTTACAATGCACGAACGCTTTAATCACTATAATTTAATGAGTTTACATTAATTTATAAATACAAAATAAAAAAAAATACTAAAACCATTAAATCTATAAATATTCAACTCTTTTAACTTATTTGATTCCTAAATTGCTAAATGGAATGAACGACGTTTGTTCGTATTAGATAAAATACCACTCGTAATCGAAAACCGTTTCAGGAATCACTCATCACCAACTGACGTTTTGTTAAGAGAAATGTTTAAGAAAAAAAAAAAACATCAAGCAAATAATCATTTAACATGCTTTGCAGAATATATTAAATAATTTCATTCTCTTCTAATTTTTATATTTCCCTTTATTCATAAAAATAAAATATAAAAGTTGTAGGTGCTTATTTGTTTGCAAAGAGGTACTTTTCTGTTTTCTTTCTTTCGTTGTGGATGTGCTATTCAAAATCCGTTTTCTCTTATCTTTTTAAACACTCCATCAGATTTACTAAAAGGAAATGGCATTGTATAATTTTTCCAGTCCCAAAAAGACCCATTGTCCATGACAGAACATGACTTATGACGTTTACGACACTATACTTCCTTTCCATACCGCTAATGCCAGATTTTCCGATTTTCTCTTTAATGAATGTCACTCTAGATATCTATCATAAAAAATCCGTTTGTTTGTTTGCTCGGATAATTTATTTTTATTTTTCATCTCTATTTATTTAGAACAAAAATTACAATTTAATTTATGTCGTAATCAATCGCGTTGGATTACAACGGACTGTATACAGTCACAATGACGAGTGGTTGAATTTATTGGTAGGTATTTTTGATAAATGACTACACCAGCTGCTGTTAGTTTCAGTCGTATAACAGGATAAAATGTAGATCTGTATTCATATTTTATATATTGATTATTAATATATAAATAATCTTATTTTTGCATATTAATGCCCAAGCATAATCAAATATTTGGGCATGTTCGATTTTGTAACGTTAGGTAAGTAAATAAAAATTATTGCTGCAAAATCAAATGCAATTTGTATAATTTAAATATAATATGATAATGATTGGAAAGTTCATGTTACTGTTTTTGTCGTTTCTTACAATTTACAGAAAACGTTCTAGTAGAAGTATCGTCGAAAAGCCATCGAAGTCAATATAATATAAGTTTTTTGTAAAAATATTTAATTTGGAAATAAAATATGATCGATTCGTTAAAAAAAAAAAAAAATAAAAAAATACAACATTATAATATATAAGCTCTGTATTTTAATTGATAACGTATTGTGTACATTTCTGCACTCGATTCCGCGTAAAATATTTTTGTTTGTATTAATTTTTTTAATATTTACTTTATCAAAAAAAGCCATTCCATACGGATATTATGTTCTTTTAAAAATTCTCTCAATACCGATAAAATTCATGACTCGAATCATTCAAACTTAATTATTTATATAACATATAAATTACATGGTGTTATTAAATTATTTATAGTTTAATATAATAAACAAGTACGGATTATAATGGATTTAGAACATTGTGTACTGATGCCAAACTACAAATGAATATTTAGGTGTAAAGGCGATATCAAATTATGAAAAAATAAATGAACACAAACACGCATATTCAGAGACGTTGGTTTTGAAATCAAAAATCGAAGAATATTATCCACGCTTGTTTGATAAATATACGCGTTTACCGTAGTACGAACTTGTTTAACATCCCTTGTGTACGTTGGCAAGCGTGTTAAACGGTATACAATGAAAACAAAGAAGCCTACGGGCGTTATATGTTCTTCGAGGCGTACAGCATTTGACATTGCGATATTTCACCGTTAAATTCAAACAAAACACCCTTTTTCACATAAAAACCCAAATATGTACTGCCATTATTCTCCTTTCACGATATTCAATTGAGAAAAATAGGATACGTACATCTATAACATAATACATACACTCGTACATTTCATTTTATTTTATTTTTTTTTATCATTAGAGCTCAATAGCGTCCTGCTGAAGAGTTGGTGCACCCTTTGATATTAGCTAAGGTTTTATATGGATGTATTGACGTTCATGAAATGTATTTTATTTCGAGCCATTTATTATTAACACTGTTAATAATAGTTTCTTCCCAATCATCCGTTGCATTTCACTGATTACTATTTTATTTTATTTTTTTTTTTTTTTATGAAAAATCATTTCTAATTTTATATATATATATATTATATATATTTCTATTATTATCATATTTACTTTAATAATATAACTGACTAATAATGCGTTAATACTAGATAATAAATAGGTTTTTCATTTGTTATTAGATACTCAATCCCTGTCGTACATTAAATACAATAAAAAACTTACAATTCATATTCTATAATAGAATTCATAATAATTCAGCCTGCTAATTTGCAAAAGCTCACCAATCAAAATTCTCCTTTGCAGGTGTTGATAATCCTCTTACATATACAATTATATATAATATACAGTATTTTATGTTGTCCCAGCGCATTTACCTCGTTCACTAACTTTTAAAACATACACTAGATTTTCATCTTGTTTTCTCAACGAGGTTGAAACATTGATTCACTAATTATAAAACGTAAGTAGATACACACTAGTAATAATTAGTATAAACAACGATTTCCGCATAACATTTTCAGAAGATGAAAAATTAATGAAATTTAAAATAACAATGTTATTTTTCGATAATATTTTTCACTTCAGTAGTTTATCACATAATTTATGCAAGTAAATTGTGTTGTCAAATCATATATAGTAATAGAACTAATAATATAAGTTATATTATTCCACTCATAATTGAACACTATTTAAAGTCGGTTTGAAAGAGAATACCGGAAATTAAGTTTCCGGCACTATTGGATATTGTTTTCAGCTTTAATAGATGGTCGGGAAATTTATAACATAATACTATGTTATTGTACTAATTTTTAGACAATAAAGTAAATATTTCATGATTTTCTCTTCGACAATTTTTTTAGTAAAATAATTTATTATTCATTCATTTATCCATTAAATTACCAACATTATATAATTATGGTTAACTTATTTCGAACAATTAAAGAGTGTACAAATATTAATTCCCGTTATTCTTTAATTTTCTGTAACTACATATCGTAATTTTGCGTAAAAACTATGTGCGTTAAGCAATTAAGCAATTTATTATAGGCTCTTATTATCACTAGACAGTGAACATTAATAACATGGTAAATTGCTAGATTTTAGTTTTATTTATTGTCAGCAGTGCTTTTAAAACCGTCTTCCTAATTATTGCCAGAACATGATTTTACCTTTACAATCATTATTTACAAACTCGTATTTGTTATCTATATAGGAACCATAACATTATAGTAGCCATTTTCACCAAATTTGTCGTTAGACTCTTTTAAAATTATTTAATCCTAAGTGGGCAAAGTGAACTTCTTATTTTATTGTTCTCTAAGCATTATTTGAAAAAATAGGAAATTTAGTTGATTCGATTGAGTTGATTGAAATTTTACTGAGATGTTATCGTCTTGAACTTCATATGTTGGTCACGTATCGATTGTTCTATTTTGTTATAATATATTATGATGCTGGTTCATGTTTTTCAATGACATATTTTAAATCATCTATAAAATATACTATATTCCTCTTCATCATTTTATTTTAAACATATTTCAACTCATGGTTCTGAGAAAAATACTTTAACAGTGTTCATATAATGATATGAACACATCTCCAAATTAAATAAAAATGTTTTCTTTGTATTTTAGAATATTTAAAATCTAATAATCTTTAAATATAGTAATAGTCGATTAAAGGCAAAGTTTTCTATTATTTTTGTACTATGTATGAGGATAGTTAGAATATTAGTTAGATATTTTAGTAAAAATATTATTTTCTTATTAATTTTATTACTCACTATTGAGATATTATAATACTATTTGCAGCTATTGAGTATAAATTTTGTTGTCTATTAATTTATATATTGTACATGTTCTTGTTATAATCAGTAATTGAGTACAATAAAATTAATAATTAAAAAGGGGCTGTGATTTTTTAACTTTTTCTCTTAGAACTTAGATCATCGTATTATTATATCTGCACAAACAGAATATCACTAATTTATAATCAGGATGATTTTTTTTTTCTTCTAAATTTATGTTTAAATATATTAATATTTTACTGTTGGTTTTTAAACATTATTTATCCTCTAACCACGGTACATATAAAAGTCACGTAATTCCCTAATTTCCGTAAGCTTGTTTATACGGATAACTATTTTATCAGACTATAGGTGAAATATATTATTTTCATGTAAATTAACGACGTAAAACCAGCGCTTTTACTTTATATTTGGTCATGTATTATAATATTATGTAAATATATATTGTTATTATAGATTGTTCTAAGTGGTTCGCCTTAAAAATTATTTTTATTTTTCACTATAATAACCTTACAACACATATTGTTTTTTTTTTCATATCAAAAACAATAATTGCATGATTACAACGCATTTTTTTAGAATCTGACCGTATGTTAATAGATTCACATTATAAATGAAAATACAAAACCTCCATACAAGATGGTTAAACACTGACAAATTTATTCAATTTAGTTTAAAAAGTTTCTATACATGAAATAATTAAAATTATACATTTGATTTACAATTTATAAAAATGATATGATAAGGACAATTTATCAATCTAGTAATTAATATGTAACCATTAAACTTACAATTTCAAGAAAATAAAACCGAGTTAAGTAACTTATGATATAAAATCAACATATCATTCAAGAAAATTAAATCTAATTTATGAAAATATGAGAAAAACTACATAAATACAGGTCAAATTAATATAAGATTTAAATTATATGTATAAAATATTATAAACAGGTTTCTAACTAAAATTCAATAAAAATTGTGATAACTTATAAATTTAATAATTTAAACATAAAAAATAAATAGTTCTTATAAATATATTTTTCAATAACTACGTGTAATTTCTGATTAACGTTTCATAATGATTATATAGTGATAGCGTAATGAATACTATAATATCATTTGTCTACCATTTGAAAATATCATATTATCTTCTCCGAAAACCTCATCATGCATACAATTTGTAATAATATTTCACTCTAATTTCTTATTATAGTAAATATTTGGATACTGTTAACATTTCTCGTCAACATAAAGTGTATATTTTGTTTTCTTGTAATTCCATTGACCTAGATGCTGAATTCATTGTTAGTGCTTATAATGAATCACAACTGTAAGTTTAATTTCGTACTATTTTGTTTCTTATCGCATGCATCAATATGTTCATCGGTCATCTCATTCGATAGAATTATAAAATGATGATAACATTGAATATGTTATGATTGAGTATAATTGAATGGTTTTTAATTTATTACGCATTATATTTTGTTCATAAAACTGTTTCTATTATAGTATTATACCTACATAGTACCCTATCAAACAAAAAAATTAAACCTTGATTTTTTTAAATTACATGTAAAATCTCAATATGAGAGTTGTACAATAAATGAATTGTTAAATTATATATTAATCACAAATAATATAATCTAACAGTCGAAAATAATAGTTATAACTCGTTTGACGTAACTCGGATAAGTATACCGTATTTTTTATTAAAACTTGAACACTAAGGTAAAAATATTTTGAAGTTCAATTTTTGATCCACTTATGACGTATATGAAAACCATATTTCACTATTAAAGGATTTAATAATATTTTTACGCTTTGGAGTTTCACTTACCTACCCAATTTATCGTCACATTATTCATAGACGATAATATATGTTTCTAGGTCCACATAAATATTTTTTTTTTAGGGCATTATAAAACCTATGATTTATCATTATAGTGAGCGATTTTAATACTAAAAAACTTCTAGAGCTATTTAAAAATTAATGTCAAAAACAATGCATTGCATTAAAAATATAATAATAAATCTTATTAACCTACTATATAATGTCCATAATATTTGTTTAGACAAAAAAACTAATGTTTGGTCATCACCTAATTACATGTTCTAATATACTTACTTCTTATGGAATAACCATGATCAATTTTAGAAAATAATTTTTATAATATTCTATTGAGTAACATTATAGTTAAAAAATAATCAGCACATCAGTGCTTACACATTTAAAATAAATCTTGGAGTAGAATAATAATATGGCAATAAACATTATGATTCATAAGCAACATGTGAAAATGTAATAAGTGACGAGATGTGAAATATCTAATAAAAATATTTTCTCTAACCGAGTACCTACAGTGAATGTATTTTTAATTTTTTTTTTATATTTAGAGTAATGTGAGGAAATGAACAAAGATCCTGGATATACTACAAAGCTCTGATTTAAGTTGATAAGATAGATAATAGACCTAGGAAGATTGATATTATTGTGTATCACCCAAGAGTTTCGATACCATATATTATACAAAATAAGTCAATACGAATTTAAGTAGAAAAATAATTGACACATAATTTTAACGAAAATACAACATAAAAGACAAAAAAACTTGTATTTTAACAACAGTAAACGGCTGATATTTAAGTTATAATAATTAATAGATATATAGTCTCAGACGTGATTAGTTTGACATAAATTGAATTGAGCCGGTGTGAAAAAATTCCCGATAATCATAACGATATAATATAGGTCTATTTCTTGACATCATGTTATAAATAATCTTGTATAAAATCAAGAAAAACCCATTGGCTTATTGTGGCTCATTATTTATAGATCAATGTTTACTAAGCGATAATGCGTTTAGATAAGCCATGATGATGTTTAAAAAGATTTAGTTGAAATAAACCAAGAACCGAGTTAAATGTTCGGTTACATTAACAGAAGCTGTATATGATCTTCCGGTAAAGATCTACTGAAATAAGTTTACCGCCCTATTACGTATTACATTAGAATATAAGCCATAGGTCTATTATAACGGTTTCGTTTATATTATTGTTGGCCAAAAATATGGTATTATATTGTAGAAACGGTTGAAAGAAAGTTCATTCGAGTCCTTTCCTATAAATCCTCGGTATTCCTTGATAATCTAGATTTCCCATACAATCAGTTGCTAAATGTACTTAATCTCGAAACTTCTGAAAGACGCCGACTAAGCATTGATATATAAATATAATGTATTTGTATAAACTCTTAGCCACAGATATACATTGTCCAGAAGTACCGAGCCAATTTACTTTTCATTCGTATTTTTGCCATACTGTATGAGGTGTTACCATCGTTTCTCTTGTAATATAATAGAATATATTATATATTTTAATAGATTATAGTATAATGTGTAATGTTTATAGACACTATATGGAGTATATAATATAATATAGACGCCATCCGGACACTCATCAACGATTACGTACAATTCGCTATTTAATTACATTTGAACATTTCACTTATGGTTCTCAAAAAACGTAGGTTGCCTATCACTGACGTACTATCCTAAAATAATGAAATATCAGGATTTTATATGCAGGCCTATAGAATACCAGAAAAAATATGAACGTTTGATACTGATGGAGATATTTTTATACTAATTAATGATAATTATCAATATTAATTAATATCATATTGATTTACGTAAAACGATATAACCTAATTTAATTGGTAAGGAGCTAGGAGTCTATTGAACATTTAGGATTTATTCCATATTATATTTGTTGAGCGAATGAAGGATCAAAGAAAATATAAATGTTATTATATTGTATTATATAGGTTTTGATAAATTAACTTTTATATTTATTGACATGTTAGTTTTTTTAAAGACCATTTTTCCGTAAATTATGATGCATTCTGTTTAAATATTAATGATTAAATCCAGACATGTTTGATTATCAAATGATCTTTAAAAATTTATCGGAGATTCGAGTTACAGCAGTTTTTACTGTACGGAAAATACAAAAAAATTAAAAATGTTCGATGATTTTTATGTGAGGGAAGGGGTTAAGTGATGAACTATTAACAATCAAATGAAAACCCTAATTTTTTTTTTGTTATATCACAAAAGAGTATTTTTTTTACAGAAATTGAAAAATATAAGCCTATAATTAATTATGGGCTTATATGAATTACAATTTATATTATTTATTTTACTGTTTATGTATGATAACCGAAAAAATAAATAAACCACCCCTGGACTACATTATTTACAATAAATTGGACCGTCAAACAAATATATTCATAAACAATTTTTATATACTATAATATAATAACATGTTGAGAACATATTAAATCTTACGCGAGTTGCAAAATCAAAACATTTCATATATTAGATAGGTGATATTATATATGTTAGATAAATACCTTTTTCATTATTGTATTCCACAACTAATACTCAATGCATACATATAATATACGTTCAATTCATACATTCTTTCGGAATGGAATGTGCCCAATAAACCTAATAAATAAATCCAGGGACAAAATTTTTATCAGACAAGAATTTATGGAGAATAAATTAATGGTTGAATTCAATAGCTATAATTTTCCGATTAAAAAAAAAAATAATAATACAAATAATGTTCTATCATTCAGGATATTTAAGAAAATATTATAAATTAAGAAGTTGACTTTTCAAATTGCTTAGAAAATGATACCCTATGAAATGCTTAATTTAAATTCTTATGTGAACAAAATAAAAATAATTTTAAAATTTAAATTTTTAAATAAAGTATGTTGAAATTAGTATTATATTTAAATACAGTTGGTGCTTACAAATTTTAAATACAATATTCATTAAAAAATAAAAAAAATATTGTATTGAAAAAATGCATGAACCTAAGCTGCATCGCAATTACTAAACCCCAGTATATATACTCATTTATACTTAAGGTTTAAACGTTAGAGAAATGTCACAGAATTTGTTTCACTACTATGTACATTCATAATGCAGAACTGTAGATATACATGCACAATATATAATATAAAATCGATTCTAGATATTTTACAAATATATATATATATATTATGCATTTAAGAGCTAATATAAATAGGTTTTTTTTTTAAAAAAAACCGATCGAATGTTTGTACTCTAAGCTGTATTATTTAGATATATCAAACAGTCGATCGTTTGAACTGATTTTTTGTATTCTTTGTTTTACGTTCTCTTTGAACTCGAGTAGAAAACCGAGCTCTTGTATTGTTTGCCACGTATAGACTGGCTACGGTGATAACAACATAACTTATTGCAATACAATCTTCAAAAACCTACTGGGCTGCATTAAAAATGGCACGTTTAAAAATAATTGAAAACGTTTTCACAGCTGTACAAACATTTCCGAACGCTAATAAAATGTAAAATGTTCTACGTAGACTTCTTTTGTGTCTGTTTGATGTAGAGCACACACGACTCGTATAGCTTTTGTTTTGAAAGGTTTAGAAGCAGATACATACTTGACAAAACCATTTGGTCAGCCAGAAAAAAATCCTATTAATACATAAAAGTTATTTTTTTGATGGAACTTTCAAATATTTTTCGATGGAAATACTATAAAACATTTATCACCATTAAAGAAAAATGTATAAAAATAAAACAAGTTGTGTACAATACGGGTGTACCTTACACTTCATACAAAAGCATATAGTTATTACTTATATTACAAAGCATTGATTTAAATTATGGAATTATATGTTTGAATATTACAATGTGTTTCTAAATATTTATGTTATAAATTAAAAAAAATATATTTATTTCCTTTAATTTATTTGATTTTACTATAATACCCTTATCATTTTACACTAAGGATGAACAACTACAAAAATAATATTTGCTTTTTTTTACTGCTTATGCCTTTTTATATTTTACCGACTAAAAGTCTTTATAAATACAATACATTGTGATTAGCAAAATATGATATTTTATAAGTAATAATAATAATAATAACTTCAATATAAATATAAAATACTAATGATATAATATATATAATATAATACTAAAATATATTGATTACTTAAATATATATTATACAAGAACATATTTGGGGTTTTACCTCCTGTATGATAGCCCCTTAAAAATAACATGAACATTTTGAGAGCAAAACAAATTCAAAGAAATTTGGTTTAAAATTTTGAACAGAGTTTTTGAACTATTAATGGAGATCAAAAATACTATGGTCAAAATTTTAGAATTTTAGAATTTTAGAAAGTCGATAGTCAAAAAAAAAAAATATCTATACATCAACGAGATCATAATCAGTTAACTTAATAATAATAATTAACGATACAATATTAATTTACCAAATGCATTTAATAAATCAAAAAATGTTCATTACGTTTTTGGTTCTATAATAAAATCATTTAAAATGTAAGCTGGTAACAAGTAAAATGTGCCCCCTAAACTACATCGGAAATTACATTGAATTGAAAAAAAAAATAATAGGTTAAGTAATCATAATATTCATATTAACACTATACTATACTATATGACTATTATATTCATATATCTAGTGGAAGGTAAAAATAAAAATAAATGCCAAACACTCTCCCATGCACGTGCAATGAATACGTAAGCACTTTTGGATTACTCTTTGGTACATAAAATATATATGTAGATATTTGAAACAATAGGTTTACTAAACTGTATTTGCATAAATATAGCAGGCGTAGTGCCATACGAATGATGCATCATATTATTATCTTACAAAATATAAAAATTTTATATACGATATTGATTTTTTTATTTTTTTTTTTTTTACAATAAAGAATTATAGTAATTGCAAAAAAAGACGACTAATAACCGTGGCCGTAAAGTTCACGAACTTTATTTTCGGCACCTTGATCAGGGGGCCCCTATTGTATTATGTATAAACAAGTATACAATATTATAACGAATAGAGAAAAAAATACATGTATTTTTAAAAGTAAATATATGTATAGTATTTGTTTATGAAGAAAGTTTTTTTTTTTAAATTTCGGCTGATAAAATAAATCAAACCTACCTATTAAGAATGCATTTGCGTGACCGAAATAGTGTGTTCATGAAAAGACCGATAATATCTTCTCCTATAATTTACACAGTAAAGAATTTTCACTTTATGTCTTGTAATATGATACTACATCATGCCAGGTACATCATCAAGAAAATATATACTTGTGCCAGAAGTCTAAACAAAAACTATTGATTAATTATTAACAGTATTTTCTGAATCAAAAATAGTTTTTAATTCCTTTTGAACTCAGACTAGACATTTTAATGTAAACATCACCAATTTTATTATTCTGGAAGACACTTTTACTCCATTTTATATCTTAAATTGCACTTTTCATATTCTATATCATATTTCAATAATGAATGATATGATATGAATGCTGCAGCTGTGTGTTATTTATCGGTTACCTCCATAACATAGTATATGAACTTTTTATTTTACTAAACTATATACTTTTAATTATCAACGTAATCGTTGTTAAATTATAAATTATAAATTATAAATGTAATCATACATCGTATACAAAAATCTGTCAACATATAGAATATTGTAATAGAAAATTTTAATAATATTTATTATATTATAATGACATGTAGATTTACTATATCTGGACCTTGACACGATCCATAACGTTATAATAATTTCAATTATAAATATTTTTTTAGAAATGCTGATCCATCTAAAACATAATTATTCAAACGCTATATGATATTAACATTTCATTATGCAACTATTGTGATAAAACGGATTTCCAAATTTAAATTTTTAAATTAAATTGCATATTTGTTCAAAATAGATAATAATAAAATTATTTAACTATATGTAGTGTTTGTCAAAATTGGTCTTTTTAACCGGCCTTCTAGAAAATATTACGGGTTTCTTGTAAATTTTAAACTATACATGTTTGTTAAACGATGCAGTATAGTAAATCTGGACAGTTAGATTTATATCACTTTATAACATTCATTAAGTTATGTCCTAGTTATAATCAAGTTTAAATTTATTATTAAAAACTTACAGAAATTAGTTTATTGTATGACGTTTAAAATAATAATGAAGATGTACGATTTAATGAACTACTTGGCACTATTTACCAGTAATAATCGTTCATAATTCATTCATTTGTTACACATGTGATATTGTATTAAAATAAATTGAAAATTATAATCAATTCTATAATGCAACTTTATTAATAAAATATTTTAGTTAATTATTGAGAAAAAAATGTAAGCTGCCAAGTTATATTTGTTTATCCTAAACTAAATAAAATCAATGAATAATTTAATATTTATATTGTAAATTTATTCATCGTAAAATGCAAAAATATTGTAATTTTTGTTTAAGCTTCGGAATCGTATGCGTCATAATTACATAATCGTCATTCTTCAGCTAAAATAAAAAAAAAAAGTTACCATACACTATTATTGCTTTTTTTTTACAATTGAATAACTATGCGCACGTACCTACATATTATTTGTGGCAAGAAAAAAAAAACATCCGGTCCCTTTCAATTTCGATATTTCGACCAATTTTCCGGTTCCGTATTTTCACCGTATAGTCGTTTCACTGTGGGACGCTACCGCCGATCCATCCCTACCAATGACTGTGCACTTACTTGGTTCGTATATACAGAAATGTCAACGCGTAAACAGAGTATTCCAGAGAAACGGGAAAACTTCAAATAAATCACAGACAAGTAAAAACTTGTAACATAACAATTTGCAATTAAAAACAATTTTATAATGCCTTTATATAAGTTCAAAGATTAAAAATGTCATATCTTAACGAAAACATGGTGCGGAAATGGTTAGGGGATGTTGGTATCGTTATCACTGTACTTGCACGACCATATACTCGGTTTTCAGGGATAAATATAGGTTTGTGTAATCGCCGATACTTCGCGCAACACAACGTTTTTCGATTAAATGTGTCGCTTTTGAATATCGACCGTAAAAAAATAGGCAAGACTGGTGCTAAGGTAACGATTACGGGGGGGGGCACGTGAATAGGTTTTTTTTTCTCGGAACTGCACACACACGCGGCCGGTTTCGACTCTTCCGGTCGTTCTGAGTGCGTGTTCCGTGCGCACAAATGTGAGATGGAGACGGCAAACAGCACTGGAGAAAAGCAGAAAAAATATACCAACACAAATCGAATATATTGTAATAGTGGCGCCTCGAAATAAATTGTTTGTCTGGTCGTTTTTTTTTTTTCGCTCCTCAGCAACACGCGAAGATATATCGATATACGATATATTGTGTATATATAATAGGGCAATGAGAGTGGAGAAAAAATCGGCAGTCGAAAAATAGACGTTGTCGTCACTGTTTTATTCATGACTATCTCTTGCTGCAGTTAACCACTCCCCTATCACCACCGCCAACGCGTTACGGTACTCTTCGATAGACACAACCTTGAAAGTAGTCTAAAATATGTTATACATTGCACACATTCACGTACGCACAAATGCACGCCAATTTACCGCCCACGTTTTCGTACGTTTCGAGTTGCACACACGACATCACCAGCTCACTCATAATTTATACACACGCTGTGTTATACTCGTACATCGTACAGCCAACAAATCGCTGAAATTTTTTTATTGCGTTAAGCGATGCAAAAATTCGTATTGGCCTAAGATCAAAAAAACTAGACTGTTGGAATTTGAAATCTAAAATCTGGATTTTTATTTGAACTGCAACACGTTGAATAAAATAATAATGAATAATAATTCAATAAAAATTCTTTCTATCGTTTAAAAATTAAAAATCTTTTATCATCTGAGAAATAATATTGAATAATGTATTATAATTCGTTAGGTAGTAAAAAAAAAAAAGAATTTTTTCCATAAAATACTCGTATGATAATAATATTATGCATTTACACTTCTGTTTACTCTGGTTTACATTTACTCATAAAATATTTAAGATCTGTAGGTTAACCTGTTGTACAGCACTATGAACCTTCATTACAATAATACAATGAAGGAAAATTAAATACTCCAATTGCGGTCTCCCATTACAGTTGTGTACCACTTTTGTCTATTCATAACGCCGTCATTATAACTTTTTTTGACTTATTCAACAGTAAATAAAACCATAATATTATGTTCTAATTATTGTTCTAATAAGACGTTTCAAGCGATTTCTGTAAAATATTTAATGCATTTCAATACATATTCTCTAGAACACTAATAAAATGTTTCAATTCGCGATTTCAAAAAAACAATAAACTATATCGTTTACCGAGTATATTTTCGGATATATTAAGATTAGGACTCAAATGATGTGTTCGGAACATATCGTACATTACTTCATCAAAAAGTAATTGTTAATTACGGAAGGCGTATTCCGTATTTATAGTGGGTGTACAACGTTACTGTTTCGCGATTAGTTTCAATTGTATCATTTCTAATTGTAGCATTTTGAGCAATTGACAGCACAATGTTACATGAAAAGAAACCAAATGAGTAGTCTTATTGAAAGAAGCAACATCAGTTTGAATACTACGAGTTGATGGTTAACATCACTTCAATAGTTATGCGGACAAATTAGATTCATGATGTGCGTGATGGTATTGCACGTTGGATCTGTACATCTCGATTGTGGTTCCATAGATGGTATTTAAAGAGGTGATGAGCAAAAATATAAACAAATGCCAACAGTATTTTTCAATATGTGTCAAAACTATTGCTTGATATAAAATAAAAAAACTATTAATATACAATTTTCATCAACGATTGTATGACGATTAAATAGGTACCATTAAGATATAGGCAAACAGTGGCATAAAGATTTATAAATTTTTTTTTTTTTTCAAAATGATGCAGTTTAACGATTTTTACAATTTTAGACCACATTGTAATGTTATTGAAATAAGCAGTAAATAATAAATAATTGAATGTTAAAATTAATATTTTTTGCAATATGTTAACTGTTGGAAAATTCAAAACATGACCCCCTCAAGGTACCAACTAGATAAAATTTACTTTTGGAAAAGTACCTGATTGGTACATATTGGAGTAATCATCCTTTTGGTCATGATCAAGTACAAAGGCAAAAAAAATACATACGTATCATCATCATAAAACCAATATATACCTCGTTTCACTTAGAATCTAAAAAAAAAGAAATAATCAAATCGTTGAATAGGTTAATAATATGTTATCACATACATAGTTACGCCGTACTATGTTATAGTAAATTAATTCGTAATTCATGAACATTTTAATCATACGGTCATTACTTGGAGACTAGGTCTAAAAGTATATTTTATATTCCACATTAACTTTGGAACACAAGTAACACGAAAAACTGTAAATTAACTGGAAACATTTTAAAATGGTTTTTATTACTTTTTTCCGAAAAAATGATCATAATATGAAATTGAAATTTACTTTTGGTTAATACGTTTTTCTTTTAATCGAACTCAGATAATATGCCTAAGGTTTGATTGGTTTGGATTATTTTTAAATAAAATAAAATAATAAATTCCGTAGTTGTTTGTTTCAATTACAATAAAATTTACCACAAGTATCTATATACAACATACTTGTTTGAAAACCGAAGGTTGTAGCTAATTTAATTATAGTAACTCTTATTGTTTATTTCGTCAAAAAAATAATTAATGACCCTGTAACTGTAATTACCTCTAAAACAAATAAAGATTAAAGAGCTATTTCCGATCGTTTCCGGCCTATATTACTCCTGTTTAGTTCGAACCCGTATAACATAAAAATGCTGCCCGCGTCCTACCAATTTGTTATTGTAAATGCATTTTTCTTGAACATTCCATAATCGCAGTTTCACCACACGAATGTAACACTGTCATTATAATATTATGTTAACACTGCAGTTTTATATGCGTATAACATAGATTCATGTGCAATACATATATATCTACTGGTTTTTCGTCATTTTAATAGGGCAATAGGCCTACCGGAAAGGCGAATAACATTAGGTCAGCACGCGCATGCAAAACGTAAATGTTCGACGTATTCGTGACGAGCACGCATTAAAATAGTCATAATAATTCAAAAGAAGCTCGGCGAAACACGATCTGGATAAAAAAAAAAAAAAAAAAAGCAAAAATTTAAAATATAAAACAAAAGGCGAAAGAACAAGAATATAGTTTTATAATATGTTTATAGCGGGTATACGTAAGCGTGTGTACACAAAATACGTATTATATACGTATTATGTGTAGTTACCGTTTTATCGCATAAATCGCCTTGATTCCATATAATGATACCGGTGATGGTTTACGACGGTAACAGACGGTGATGAGCGGGGCGCCACCGACCGTATACTCCGTAACGGGTCGTGTCACGCGTTATACAGCTAATACATAAAGTGAACCGTAACCTTAAAATACCGCGAAAAAAAAGTTAAGGGGATGAAGAAACGGAACATTTCATGCGATGTTTGGAAAATTTTCGACAATTGTATAATGCCAATAATATTATATTTATCATTTCATACAAATTTTATAATACAAAACAAATATATTATTTGCTAGAATGTATTATTATGTCGCTATAATTACAATATATATATATATATATATATACATACTAGTATATATAACGAATAAAATATTATAAACATCATTTCCAAATAACAATTTACTCTTTTATGACTATCAAATTTTAGATTCTGAGCGGAATGATAGAATCTATTGATTTTACAATGATGTGTGTGTTTTTTTTTTTTTTTGTGTCTGATGACATCTTTTTTTGCAGTAAAAATGCTTCGATTTGCTTAAACACCAACTTTTCTAATAGGAAAGTGAATGTAGATAATATTGGGGTTAATTAAAAATTCTACTTTTTTAATACTTTTTGAAAAAATCGAAAAAAACGATAAAAAAATTACAAAAAACGGGAAATTTTACGCAAAATCACGTTTTTACAAACTACATTTTTATAAAATGCTCTAACTCAAAAACGAAAAACCGTAACAACTTGAAATTTTCACCAAATCTGTATATTGGCATTCTCTTTACATAGTTAAGTTTTCAGAGTATTTTGACATTTTTTGACTTATTTATAGATAATTTAAATTTTCTATTTTTGTAAGTTTTTTTTTTTAAATATCTATGAAATTTTTTGGGTGTCCGAAAACTCTTGAAAATGTATTAAAGGATTAAATATATGTTGTACTAATTATAACTAAAAAAAATCGGAGATGGTTTCACTCAAATTTTTTTCATAAGCCCATAAATTTCAAATTTGTATAAAATATGTTAAAATCGCGATAATTTGCAAGTTATTTTGTAGTTGAAAATTCATAAAATTTTTTCTGTTCATACTTAAGGTTTAAAATTTTAACACTAGCTTGTCCATAAGCTTACCTTCAAAAATATATAAAAAAATTTCTACCGGACTTAAAAGAAAAAATTTTATAACTGTTTTAAATTTATTTTTTTACGAAATTGCATTATAATTCAATTTAAATATAAAATACTATATTATTATATACACATTTTAGACAAACATATTAACTCCGTTCAGAATCGTTATTCGTATACAATTATATCTATCATTGGATTCAAATTTAACAAATCCATTGTAATATTGACCTATCCTATAAACGAGGTGCACTCCACCCCAACTGTACAGCAAAGTGAGGCCCACCCGTTCTTTTTAATTCAATACGAATATATTATTTGCTAGAATGTATAATTATGCCGCTATAATTACAATATATATATATATATATCCTCTCATATATATTGAAAGAAATATTACAAACATTATATCTAAATAACAATTTACTTTTTATTTGATGACTACTAACATATACTACAAACATATTATAATATGTATTATATTTTTGTTGTGTCTCTAGACTCCAGTACAGCGAGTATTTATTAAATACGATTTTATTTTCTCATCGAATTGTTTATTTAATTATAATTATTACATGTTTTTTGTGTACATTAAGTGATTTCAAAAAGCGAACAGATGTACAATATGGAGTATCCCGGCTCTCTTATGATATAAAATTCGATTATCGCCTATGTCATATAGTCGTACTTGTGAAATAATAATTTTTTCCTTGGAATGACCGACTGCGGCTGTCACTATTCCAATGAGTACATATCAATAAAATCGATTAAATGTATTCTATGGATTCTGAGAAGCTTAACAATACATTTCTTCAGTGAATTTATATATTTTATCCTCTTGGTAAATCACTTATTTGAATATTTATTGTTTACTTCACTCTGTACATATTTCTAACAACAAGTAAACGTAAGTAGAGATAATATTTAATGTAAAAAAATCTACGTTTCATAAATTTTAAACAAAGAATTTTTGAACGGATAAATAATATAATAAAATAGTAAATAAGCATCATTATATCTAACAGAATTCTATAACAACACAAACGTGAGTGCAAAATATTATAAAAATATTTTTCTAAGAAACAATTGTTTGAAATATTTCAACTATGTGTTATATTAGTCTTAACAGCAAAAGTAAATAGAAAATAATAAATCAGTTATTATCTTAATTCCATACACACACACACACACACACACACACACACACACATGTAAATACTTAGAGTTCAAACAATCATAGGTTTATTTTTTATACTATCACTTTTAGACATTTTGACATTTTAAAAATTTGACGTCAATAATGAATAGTTTATCTTCGAGTTACTATGTAGTTTAACAATTTATTGTAATACAAAAAGTGTAATTAGTTTGGTTGAACAAAATTAAATAACTACGAAGTATAAGAAAAATAATGTACAATAGCTATTAACGTATAGAATACGATTTGTACATTGAAAATGGGTAAACATTCAAACTTTAGGCAACATACAATATTAAACTTCAAGTACAAATACTTTAGGTATAAGCAAAATGGATTTGAATAAGAATCAGAGATGTAAATAAATTAGTTTTGGTGTTTCTTCCCCCTCCCCCCGTGACTAGTATAGATTATATTTTATTATATTATATCAAATAATTCAAAATGAAAAATATTGATTAACATGTATTGATTTTGATATTTAACAGTAACTAGAGATTAACACGGAAAGTACAGGACATTGATGACTTTTTATCTAGTCTTAATATAAAATGATGTTATTACTTATATTTACTTTATCTATTATTAGTTGTTTCAATCAAAAATGATTTTGTTCGAACCATAAATGTCAATGTTCTTGTTAAATTTAATTACTTTTAGAACTTCTATAAAATCCCCTAAATATCTTTAATACGTAATATATAGTAACATGGCGTTTCAGAGATATCTATTTCTCATCTCTAAAAACCTTTATCAGTAAAAAAAGATATTGTCGAACCAATTAATTTATTGATACATTAATAGAATGGCATTGTGAAAATAAAATTAAAAATTATGAAATTACTTATAATTGATAAAACTGGTGATGTGAAAATAATGAAATGTTATGAAAAAAATTGTTTACGGATTTCAAAATCATTTTAAGTTAGCACCAAAGCTACAATAAATTCAAATATGTTTTTACATTTAGTGTTTGTTATAACGTACAATTTTCTGTTATTTTAAATTAATAACTCTGGCGACTCGTATTTTATACACGCACATACGCGTATTATAAATTATTTACCAAAAGTTGTTTATGACCAATAAAAAAAAAAAAAAAAAAACAATATACATATAGACGTTGTGTATTGTATAAATTTTTTTATTATCATATTTTTATCGGCTCATACTTAGTCATTATTTCAGATTTAAATAATTTTTTATTTTTAAATTTTAATACATTATTGGAAATCAATTTTTATTTCTTTTTCTTTTTTTTTTTATTAAATTCATTAGTGCACTATGTTTTTTATTTTGTCATTTGTGTTTATCAAACGTATTGGCATCAATTCGTGTTCATAGTGTTCAATGTATGGTGATTAAAAAGGATAACAAGTGTCGTTAGCAAAAATGTATATGTGTAGGTATCTACGTTATAATATAATATAGTGTTAAATCATTTGTATTGATAATAAATGTGTTATTCATTTTTCATCGAAAACATAATTAAATGATACTTAATAATATACGGTAGATAAAATAATACTTTGTAAATTAAATTAATGTCACAAATCAATACAACTATACATCATGCTAATCTCGTATCGAGCTCTTAAACTTATAGCGAGTAGTGCAGTTTTTTTTCAAAACACTTTTCTTGAACACTAAAAACATTTAAATTACGTTATAAAGTTTTAACTTGTGAAGATATTTCATTATTAATGAGGATTCGCATTCAATATAGATGCTCAATTTTTTATTTAAAAAAAAATAATTTTACTGTAACTTTTAATCAAATGAGAGTACTGAATAATAAATATGGTCTCACGTGTACCACTTGCATTATCAAACTAATTTGTCCACTGCTTATAATGCGTATTTTTATTTTTTCATCAAAGTTTTTATTAGAAATTTATATTTATAATTAATTGTAACAAAACCTAAAGTAGATAAATATTAAATATTAAATTTACGTAAGTGTTATACGTATTTTATTGATCCTATGAGTTATGACTATAAAAACTATATATGTATTATTGACAAATACAAAGAAAACTGTTTGTGCTGAATTCACAATTTTTAAATGTTAACACAACTCAAGAAATACGTTTTTTCTTTCAACTTGCTGAAAAATCGCATAGTTTGATGATCTCCACTTATTTTTATTTTAAATATTTTTTCATTTACATAATTTTATCCGAGTCAGCTCTAGGTTAACTTTTTTGGTTGGAGCACGTACGTAATATAATGATAGAGTTGAAATGGTTTCGTTGCTAAATTATCGAGTAATCAACCATTCGGAAACAATAGTAACTCTGGAATTAGCTCCTAAAGACGGTAATGGCTAGTCAACCGTGCATTTGTGTGTATAAAAATAAAAATAAAACACTATAATATCATACAATATCTATACTGTAATATATGGTAATAATTTTTGACTTTGCATAGATTTATTATATAATGACTTTAAAAGATAATAAGTACTTTGTAATTTGGTGATTTTGCCAAATTAGTAATTTGGTTTTCCGCTTAGAAAATAAAAGAGTTGAGAGAATAACTAGTAACATATGGTGCTTTTGTCTGATCCGGTAGTTTGGTCTGGCGAAATCACAGTCTTTTTTTCATTTTTATAATATTAAAAAACAGCTGTGGGCAGTCAATTATCAAGCTCACTGCCATGGCTTAATTTATGTCTGTTTTCCAAATATCAAACTCAAAAATATTACACAGTGTTGTACCTACACTCTTATAAAGACGTTTGTGTTAGTTACGAAACTTTTATTGGAAATTGCGCACAACATAAATTAGAATACAATCTTGTCAAACTTATGTTTCTATCAACTATAAACAGGGTGTTTCAGAATGATTTGACAATTGCAATACATTTTGTTCTATCCATAATTTGAATTTTATTTTTTATTTTAATTAATATTATTGTACTGCGCAATTGCGCTATGCGCTATAAAAAAAATTGTATTAAATTTTTTTACGTTTGGGACTCAAATTTGAAAATCTAAAGTTTTATTTACCATTAGAAAAAAACCAAAATAGCCATTTTGTAAAAAATATTTTTAGAAAAAATTTTGTATTTAAATATCTTATTAAATGTAATTCATTATTTTTAACATTTTTTTTTTAAAAAATTTTGATAACTTAAATTTAATAATTAAAATTGCTATACGTTTTTCGAAGATTAAATAAGATTCTATTTAATTTAATGATGAGATGTATTACATTATGAAATAAAATTATTTGACACAAAATATCATTGTTGACACTAACTTAAAAAAATTGTCCAAAATTAACAGATAAGAGTTTTAAGCATCAATATTTTTTTTTTTTTTTTAACAGAAAAACAAAATTTAAAATTTGAGAATGTGAGTTTCTAAAATAAAAAAAAAAAACTGTTTAATACATTTTTAATGTAGTGTAGTATTTACATATACACAATATAATATGCAAATATTTCTAATGGAACCGTTTATCCTACCCGTGATTTCAGATATCGTGGGTTCGCCGCAGGGATTGGCACATCTTGACTTCCGGCATGTTCACGTACACCAACGACGAAAGGTTCACTGTATTGCACGCCGAGGGCTCGGACGATTGGACGCTCCAAATAAAATATGTGCAGAAAAGAGACAACGGCACGTACGAATGCCAGGTGAGTGGAGAAGCTACTTGTTGATTCGACATAAACGTATATTACCGTGACCGTAGGACAAACTCCTAGAAATAAATTTATTGGAAAGGGGCTGGTAAAAAATTGATTTAATTTTATCCACCTCAAATTTAGAACGTTTTCCATAATGATTAATTTTTAATACAATATTCATCCATTTAAGATAAAATAGCATTTCATTTTTAATCTCCTTTCAAATGAAAAATATTTTTTAAATATCATAAATTATTACAATTCATGGCAGGTGCGGAAAATTTTCAAGGGCAGTTGGTCTAAATAGATGCTCATCTTTCATTTTTATAGAATTTATGGACAAAATTAATGCGTATAATATTTACTTGTATATTTTATATAAATTATAAATTAATCTGAAATTATGTTTATTAATCATACGCGATTTCCAAGCGAAATTTATAATTTTAAATTTAAATATAATATTGAAATTTCTAAATAATAATTAATAATTTTATAGAATATTAAGTATTTAACAATAAGATAACAATGTAGATAACAATAAGTTGTAGAACAATGAATTAATAAAATACATTTATTTGCAAAAAATGGAAACAAAAAAGCCAAAAAAGTAAATATTATGGGTTTATTAATTTGTTCCAAGACAAATTTGTAAGATAGATTAAGTTTTTAAGTTAATATATCAATATTATAAGCTTTCAAATGCAAACAACCAACGTATGAAAATTACTTAAATCATACTATATCTAGAATAATAATAATATTACTCTAACATTATAATTCATAATCATAGGTAGTTGAATAAACGAAAATAAAATAATGATTGAAGTTTGAATGATTAATTGTTCAACGACGTGACAATTAATGTTATAATAACCATTGGCAATAACCCATATAAATATTCTAATATAAAGCAAATACTAAGAGGGTTCGAACTTTCATGACAAATTATTTGGTTTATTATTGAATTTCAATAACATTATTAGTTGATAATACGTTATTATTTGGAAATGACATACTAATCATATCAATATCCAAATTTCATGTAGTCCAGGGTCAATAATTCTAGATTACTTTCAACGAATAGTGAAGAATAAAATGAAATCCGAATACAATCGTGGTAAAATGTCTAACGATCTAAAAATCACGTATACAATTTATTTTTATATTTTTTTTACTCCTACATGTTCAACTGAAAAGTACTTTAAATTTATAATTAAATACACTACATCATGCATAATTTTAAATAAAATTATTAACAAAAATATCCATCGAATAACATGTATATTACTGCATTGTAATATTCTGTAATAATTGTTCATGATAAAATAAATTGTAATCAAACAAAAAACATTGTTCCTTGAAAACAATTTTATTTTTAACTAATTCATGATTTATTGAGACTAAATCAAAATACATGGTTATACTATTATAATTACTTTGTAAACTATGGAAAATAAGAATAAAATTGTTGAGACTGTTATTAAGCTTGTTTATTATTTAAGCGAATTTTACAGTATAGTTGTTTTTTTCATGACTTATTCACAAAAAATACCTATTTAATCTTTTTTTTCCAACATCAAAATGTTGGTAATTCAGCATTTTTTATTTGTATTTTAATGGACCCTCCAAAATGAGTTTCCCGTTATAATTATTAACACTACATTCAAATTATTTATTTATTTATCGAAATTTATAATAGGAACAATATATTTTAACACATTTTCCTCATTTTTTAAATGATGACTTAAACTTTTATCTATATGGATACATATTTTGAACCAATAAATATTAATAATGTTCAATTTCATAATTGAAGTTGTATAAAATGTGAATTATCGAAAACCTTTCCATAACTTATACATATTATTTCATGAATAGGAAAGTGCCATTGAAATTAATGAATACGAATACCTTCATTTTCCTATGTAGGTACCCTTTACTTAATTTGCTTGAATATATTTCAGAGAAATATACATATATTTTTGAATTTATAATAAACGTATAATAATTATAAATTCAATTGTGTTCAGGTACCTATTGCTCATTTCATACTAAAAATAACCTTCTAGCCGTTAACAAAATTATATAATTAAAATTAAATCTGAATGATAAATAATTATTGTCAAATATGACAATAGATTTGAAAATAATTGAACAAAATTATTATTACAGTAAACTGTAGTCGCAATAATATTGTTACGTTTAATTTTCGAAAGATTTGTTACCTCGGATGTAGTTTTTTTAAAAAAAAAGTAATAATAAGCATATTTAAGAATATAATCTTACTAAAGATTTTATTAAAATATAATTCATACCAACACAATTTTAACTCAATGTTTATGGATAACATTGAGTGTATTAAGATTTAAGATTTCCATTTTTTTACTCGATTTCCATTATTTCTACGATAAACCCTTTTCATATTTTTAATTAAGACTGAAAAAATTACTTGTGAAGTAACTATATATACTTTCTACGTTTTTTTTTTTTTATTCGTTTTCATAGTTTTTAACAGTCACGTACATTTAATAATAATAATAATTTATAATGATTATACGAATATATTGATAATAAAATATAGAAATTTAAAAATGTGTTATTTATAAAATATACTAGGGAAAAATGGATAGCAATTTTCAAAATGCTCTAATATTTCTCTATGAAATTCAAAATTAATATTTTTAATAACTATTCATAAATTAAACCAAACTTATATTCTTGGATAAAATATATAATATAGAATTCTAGGAAAAAAATTAATAAATATAATACAATTAACACGATTGGGACAAGGATTAATTTTGCTATAACCTTTGTTAAAGATTTACGAATTTGTCTACCGAATTTTAAAATCGATCACAATTATATTCCGATTAGCTGTCAAAATATAATCAACATTGACAGAATTATGTATGTTATATTATGTCATTATAGCATTAAGGAATGTATTTCTTAAATCATAATACATTCCAGCTATATGAGGCCATGAGGGTATATAATAATATATTATAGTTTCGTGTAAAGTCGTCGTAACAATAATAATATATTATTATCATATAGTTCTTCAAGTACATTTCCATTCGTTTATATATCTATATAATGATTCGTTGAGTTTCCGTATCCCACGTATAACACGGTTTTTTTTTCATATTCCTATTTTTCCTCTACCGTTTTCTGTTTTCTATTTTCTTTCTTTTATTGGTATTATTATTATTATTTTATATATATATATATATATATATATATTTACGTTCGCACTGAAACTAGAACAAATCAAGCGTGAAAAGTATCGAGCACATTTAAAAGTTTTTCGTAGTTTTGTGCACCAGGGCGAAAAGATATTGAACGGCAGATAAAAATAAGGCTGCTTGTCGGCTGCAGCGAGTATAGCTGCGGTGGGAGTGGAGGTGGACTGGGTCTCTGGAATCGGGCATTTTTATCAGATACGATGATAAAGATATACGGTGTTTCCCATACGAATGATCGGGCGATTTAAACTTCTCACGGTACTGGCTTAATATGCCAGAAGTTCAAAAAGGATCACGTCGTTCTTTGTGTATAATATGTTTACGGAAATCTGTTTCGACGTCCTTTCCGAAACGACGCGCGTTCGCGCCTATGCGTTCCGTTGACGTTCGAATAAATTTTACCCGCCGGCGACAATAGACCGTGGAATGAAATGTATCTAATGAGTATTACATTCCTCGTTGCATGCGAACCGCACAAAAATCACCGTAAATCGATGTTATTGATTATTATCTGAAGGTGAACTATATACCGACATTATATAAACATCGGCCGTCCATTTCAAAAGAAAAAAAAATTCTCTATGCCTGCTACGCGTGTGTTGGATAAGTTGGCGGCCCATCGATTATCGGTATCCCGTTTCTTGTACGTTAACGTGTCACATGAATAGCATACCACGGAAATCATATTTTTACTTAATTCACAATATTTCTATAAACGCACTGTAGAGTGCGTATAAGTATATAAGTATAAGAGTGACTAATATGGTATTATTTTTTATCATGGTACCTATAATTCATCAAATCGGTAAGATTTCGTTGGTATAAAAACGTATCTGGTTGGTTCTCAATATCATGTTATATATAAGAATTTTTATATTCACTTGCTTAAATTCGATAAAAATAAGTATTCATCTATTTAAAAATCCAGTTGGGTCTCGTCAATTTGTGTGGAAGAAAGTGAAAGATGAATCAGTTTTGTAATACTTAATATTTTATATACAAAATTGACCAGACGAAATTATTTAAATATAAGTTATATATATATCTTTCATTTATATACAAAGTGTATTATTTCTCGACATTTTGTTTTCAGTTTTCTTTTTCTATTGGAAAAATATACAAGAGAATTTAAAAAATCATTATACTTCGATCAAATAAAATACATTTACAAAACATCTATTATAGTATAAATTTTCTATCTCAAAATTATTATACCATTTGCAATAAATTTTCTAATTCAGAATCTAAAAGGTTGTTGTCATGGAAGTTGCCATACAATATGTAAATATAGATACTTTTACTTTGGTTAAAAGAATTTATGAGAACAATTTTAGAAATAAACTGGATAGTTCATACAACTAATTAAAAAGTTTTCAATCTCACACTTTTAAATAGATTATATCATTACTCTTTTATACGCACAATATATTATGTATATATTTTCATTATTACTTGAAAAAAAATCACCAAATACATTTTTTTTATAATAATATTAGGTAAATCATGGCATATTTTATTAAGATATACATTATGGTAAGAATAATTTATGGTAAACCAGAGAAAACTTTAAGTGTCCCAAGATAATTTAAAAACATAAGTTAGAGTTATTAAGAATGAAGAAATATGTGTCTTTTCAATATTTTGTAAAGTGCATTAATATATTAGTTCAATAACAAAAAATAAAAGAGATTCAGTGTATATTTTAAATCAATAAAGTAAATAATTGTACCTAAATATAATGAATAATGATCATAAATAACAATTTTTGAAGTACACACATAATATTATATGGTAATATTAATTCATTTATTTATTGGAGTGTTACATTGAAGAAAATAATAAGCAGCTTTGGCATGATGAATATAATAATTATATTCATCATGCCAATTTATTGCCAATTTCCAACCATGCTATTGTTATTAAATGAATTATTTTCTTGTAACAGTATGTAATAATTTGTAATTCTATGATCCAATGCCGTTTTGACATTTTTTCGGGTAGATTTCTGATGAGCGATAACCAAATAAAAATATATAGGTTTGTGATAAAAGAATAAGGGTAATTTTAGAGGTGTTCATAAAATCGAACTTATTTTTGTTTTACTCTACTTCACTAACCATGTTTTTTTTTTCAATTATGTATGAAAATAAGCGTGTACTATCTAGAGAATAACTGATAATTAGAAAAAGTATTATTTACTAAAGACTTGTATTTTTATATTCACATATTATAATAAGTAGTACGCTGCATACTAAAACGTTGTTGGACCAACTCAGTTGAAGTTGAAGATAAATTTTAGATTTAATGGTTAGACATGAAGATTCACCAAATGAAGTAAAGAAATGAAATTATATTATCTTAGAGAACCAAGTCTGTTTAAATAAGAAAATTCAGGAATGCAAATGCGATACAGAAAGAGTTTTAATTGATTTATTCTTTCATATATGCAGTAATATTAATTTTGTTTACCAATATTATAACCGTGTGTTCAGTAAAGTGCTGAAATTTCGTATACAATGCGGGTTCCATCTTGAGAGTATATTATTATATTCACAGTGTCCACGCATATACTTACTAATTGCATTTACTTGTCATCGCGGTTAACCGTACTTGTTATGCATTAATACTAATTAATGTTTGTCCTTATTATCTTATATTATCTTTTGCTTGTGAGCAAAATCTTATTGTACTAATCAGTTTCATTTCTGTTTGTTTTTGACTTGTCTGTGGGCGATTCACCTCATCCAATATTTAAAACATACTGAGTCATATTTTTACACTCAATGCATTTGGTTTGTCTTTTGCTCATATATTTCTAGAAAAAGTTTGATATGATTGATATAATAAAACAATATAGTTAATAGTTATGTACATTATAATTTGTATTAGTAGTGTATGTAAAAATGCATTGCTATATTTTTACGCTCTTATCAGAAACTAACGATATAATTTATACTTAACGAAAAAATATTTTGCAAAGAAATAGTTTTAATTAAAAGTTTTTACTAAAATATATCAAAGAAAATTAATAGTATCTAAATAATACATAATATCGATTAGTTGTTAAATGTTATTATTAAATATTTTATTTATGTATTCCCAGTGAATACTTTAATTTGCTTGTTGTAAATACTAAAAACACACTTTTATTATTAGTGGACACTACAATGTATACATTCGTAATATTTTTAAAGGATCATTATACCTTACATTGTCCTAGCGGATATCTCTGGTTTTAAAAGTTGTATATTTATGTCTTTTTTTTTTTTTCAAACTATCCTTTTAATTGAAACAAACAATAATAAAATTATCAAAGTTAAAAATGTTAAACTACAATAATTTGGTAGTGAATACGAAAAGGAAAAGTTCAACAATTAACTCGTTTATTTTTATTCAGCGCGTGGAATTTGAAATCACATTTTTTCTATAATATAGTTTACATGATATCATGTCTCTATACAGTTTGGTGATTTTTCGAGTTTCGAATATCTACTTTATTCCGATCAAATTTCAATCGCGTTACATATTTTTAATAAATGATTGATGAAACTCCTACTCATCTGTTTCGGAAATGACAAACGTCGTTTGTAGCATAGGCAACTCTGATGACACGTATAAACAGTAACGATGAATCCCTGAGTAACAAAAAGGATGAAGTACTCTAACAAGATTGGTCGTCTATGTAAAATACTATGCAAAAAATAAACTTTCTAAATCACTAAATCACGATAAAACTTGGTGGCGCAATCGTATGATATTTTATTTCTCTAAAATATTAAATAATTTCAATCGCAATGAGATTGCATCAATTGGTGATTTAAAATATTTTTTTGACAAAGTTGCACTGATACTGTATAATTGCATAATTAGTGGCGTAAAAGAACATTATACAGTTTTTATTATTTCAACAATGTCGACTGATTTGTTTCATTGACAAAATGTTCTTGATTTATGACCACAATAAAAGCTTAAAATGTTATAATATGAATATAAAAACAAATATTATGTGACGTGTTCACAAACTTAGAAGTAAAATTATTCTACTACATACATTATGATGTAGTGCACGAGTAGTGACTATACTATGTGCGTAGGATTTGACTGTACACAATTTCTATGAACACTGGGTCACACACGGACATGAAAAACTGTTAAAACCCAACTATTTTCGAGTGGTGGGCCGAGTGTTGGATTCTGAAGGCTGAAACGAGGAAATGGTTTACGAATTTCTTGTAAGTTCTGTAATTCGTGTCAATATTGTTGGACTCGAGAAAATAGTTCGTGAAAATAACAACAACAAAAACCGAGGAACAAGTAGGTACTGCTGGATACGGTTGTACGTAGTAATCCCAAAGGGTTATATTAGCCACACTGTTGTTCGTCTGTCACTACACTCGCTCCCGAATCCTTCATCGTGTTACCTGTCGGACATAAAACGTCGGTAGATCCGGTGAAATGTCTGCAATTCCCGTCTCATTTCCTTTATTTATTTTATTGCGAAATCTCCGACTACTGCGCACACACATCACGGTTAAGTGTCGGCGCGCGGAATGCCATAAGACATCCGAGTGTCTTCGTAGTGCTTATATTATATACGTACAATCTATTAAAGCACGTTGCGGTTGTACTATACGGTTGTATCGTGTTACCGTTTGCTGTATACCTAACACCTCGCACCACTATAACATTACGTACAATATATTATAATATTGCGTTTGTTTGTATAATTCTATATTTAATATAGTATATATATCAATATCGATTGTAGAATGTTTACATTAACTCTCATCCACTATCGCATTCATCCATGCTTTGATCACTGAACGTCTCTATAACACGTATGGGATTGGCCAGTATAATAGTTTATCATATTATATCGCCGTGTGGTCGTATCCACTGCAGTGGCGTAGTTATGATTTGGTTCTGGGGTGGGATATTTAATTAATTGGATAAACATAAAGGGGGTTTAGTAAGTTTCCATACGAAACATAGCAGGTAAGAGGATACAATGTACCTGGTACATATATGTAAGTTCCTCCACGAAAAAAATTATACCGGTACGTAAGTTTCCATACGGAAAAAAATCATTAGTCTATAAATAGAAATTTGTAGAAAAAACACTTGGTTGATTTATGGTATTGCGTTTCGCGTATGATCGTATGAATGTATGATAATATGATGGGCGAAAGATATAATTTGAGAGCCAAGATAAGGATATGGTGGATTATATTCGTAATTATAATATATTATACTTTATAGGACAATGCATTAAACATTAAAAAAAAAAAAGCTCTAGGGAGATCTATCCCCATCACCCCCCCCCCCCATAATTGCATCACAGATCCACCGTATCGTATATGTTGTATATTATTACAGTTCGGTCGGAGTTTCAGTTTTGAATTTCCAAAAATTATCCCTCTCATCGTAACTGTATATGTCACTTGTCCTTGCTGTACACACCGTCAAAACAGTATTACATTCGTTGTGCATACATTTTCGATACACTGACTACGAATACAATAATAATTATCTACGCAGCATTTTATAAAATGTTTAATGTTTCCTGTGTTTTTCAACATTTGTATTACGATAGCGTACTATATATTAATATATTTCCCACTTTGTAACGCACTAAAACATAGATAACGGCAAACAAGAACCTTAAACAATATTATTATCTATGCATGTAGGAATTTATATTTTATTTTTTAACTAGAAATATTTTAATTAGAATAGTAACACAAGTTTTAATAATAATACTCATATTTTATTTTAAATATCAATATTTGTACTTCACAAACAAAAATTTTTGTACCTTTTATGTCATTTACTGTACATTTGGACCTACTTAAATATTTTAAGATAATAAATAATCATCTGTTATATAAATCAGTTTTTTTTTAACCCAACAAATTGAATAAAAATTGTAGTGTCTCAATGTTTTTGGTAAAATGTACACGTCTCACTATTAATACCGGGTATGATATGAAACCTATCATCAGAGTAGGAACCAATATCTAAATATTATTTTAAAATCAAATCCATTTGAAATAGATTCGACTCGGGGGAAACTCAAATTGATCTGAAATAAATATAATAAAACACCGGTGTTTCAATCCAAACAATAAACTTCCAAAGCATTTGTATTTGTTTCAGAGCTTACAATTCAGTCGAAAGAAGGATATATTTTACCATATAAACAAAAAATTACAATAATACTTTAAATAAAAAACCTTTCAAATCCCTTTAAATAAAGCCAAAGCAGTAGAATTTGAAAAAATATTTTATTAAATGTTGGTTTTATCATATTAGTAACACGAAATATTCAATACAATTATGTGTTGCTTAAAGATCTGTAATAATTATTTTCAACATAATAAAGTGTTACACGTTCAAATATATGTATAATAAGATATACTTATAAAATTTTTTTGGTTAATAGTGTAGTTAATTTAATTTACTTCAATTGAAATATTAAAAGATACCGTTAGGCGTTAATACATTAAATTGAGTATTATAATTTCTAAGCTTTATCACATATTATAAATTGAACCTTGAGTAAAATAATTGATTGAGCTTAAGCAACGTGAATTTAATGTTATATTTATTTTTTTATCTAAAAACTTATTAAGTTATAAGATTATTTTTTTACTAAGTAATTAACTTGATAAATATAATACTTAAATTTAAGCATAAAATCACTAATAGCTCGAAAATATTCAACAGCATGATTTTTTCTAATAGCATGGATATTTTAACAACTAATAATTTAATATAATATATGATACTACATAAGAAAAAAACCGGTACTAATTTTTATTAATTTAACGAGTTATTTTTTACTAATATTAAATATCAAACTGATGTATATTTTGTCTGAATTAAATTCAGCTGTAAATTATTTATTTAATTATTTATAAATCATTGTTGTTTGAACAATTTTCCATTAAGACCATGTCAATATTAGTGAGATTAAATAAATTTAAATAATTATATTTTCATTGACTAACAATACTATATGCATAGCAAAATATTGAACAAAAAATCATTATATTTAAAGAAAAAAATTAGAAGTTTCGTGGACTAAAACATTTTAGCTAATAGCTCTAAAGTTGAAATTAAAAATGATTTTAATTAAAAAAACTAATTAAAAACTAGTATTTATTTTAAATATTTCAATATCCTTATTTATATCTAAACACATTTTAAATATATTCTATAGCTACAGAGATATATTGATATAATAATATATTGGATGGGATGGTATGATGAAATTATCTGCAGCAGTCATGTGGTTAATCACCCCCGTTGCTGTTAGCTATTGAATGGGTACCATACGACACTAGTGGTGGTCCTACTAACCAAAACCCACATAAAAAATAAAACAAAAAAAAAAAAGTAATAACATTATTATTGCTACTTAATTCAGAATCTAAAGGGTAAGTAAATTATTTTTATTTCTCAAACAAACAGTGGAGAATTTCATAGTACTTTTTAACAGTAAATTTTGTTATAAATTTCAGAAACTTTAACAGAAATTTTATATTCAATTACATACTATTGCTTTTAACGAACTTGAGTGGTAGCTATTCGTTAGTTTTCAAATTTGCTTTCGATTTAATCCAGTTTACATGTTAAGATTTACTAAAATAATATTATAATGATTCACAAAAATCTAAAAATTATTAAATGAATTAAAATATCTTTTTTTGTACGATAAATTAAATATGTCTCTAATAGTCTAATAGTAATTGTATACGCGCGCTGGCAGCCATTGTATAATATTATTGTGTAAACATAACATATATCAATATTGTATGTATATTGCCGAATCAAGATTAGCTTTTAGTAATATTTTATCGATTTTATATTTTGATCACTAGAATATCTTTGAATGACTTACTTTTTAGTATAAGCTTATGCGGCTTATTTAGACAGTCAAAAAAATACCATCTTGTTTTAAATTTTTTTTATTTTACTAAATTTTATTTACAATCTGTATTATTTACATTTTACACAATAGGAAAATATTATTTACAACGAAATTATAGCCGCGCATGATTTATTTTTAAGTTCATAATTAAATTTACTGTCTATTTATATCGATCAGAATCTGAGCTTATCCGTATCCCTAAAATATTATTCGGTGTTCCACGAGGTTATAGTGACATTCCCAATAATTTTTAACTATTACTACGTTGATAGATACAGTCAGTAAAATACATCAACGACAAATTTATAATTAACTCTAACCGTATTGATATTGTCCCTGCAATTTGTCCCTCTAGTATTCCTATTGACGTAGCAAAACAAATTTAAAACAAATTTATTCAAACAATATTTGGCACCCAACCAATACCCTGAGCCCTACACAACATATTATACCCAAACAATGAATCTACACAGAAATCGGATAATGACCCATTGATTTTTTTTATGGCTAACTATCAATAAATGTTTGTCTTATGTGTGAAACACTTCTATTTAAAAAAATTTAAATTAAATACAGGACTGATTTTACTGCAACTCATTAAAAAAAAAAAATATATATATAACAAAATATCCTTTACAAACCCATTATACATTTTTATAACTAACACTCAGTTGTAAATGAGAGATTTAGCCAAAAAACATTACTTTCAAAAACTATAAACAGTACAATCTAAAGTCGAAGACAATCCATCATACATTTAAAATCTTAGCTAAAAATTAATCTTTAAATGACTAAAATCACAGAAATAGCCAAACTACAAATACAATATTAATTTTCAAAATCAGAACTATCTATATCAATTCCCAGAACTTCTTTGTAGGTAGCATACTCAAATGGCAGTCATTCCAAGAACTTACAATACAATTAAGCACATATTATTATAATCTATTATTAATCATAACCAGTCACAGCCAAGCCCCATCACAGGATTTAATTTTCTCCACAACGAGGTCAACAAACACTTACCACACAAATAATTATTCACATAATGTTTTTATTTGGAAATTATAAAATATAAAATGTATAATCGAATTGATACAGTTTTAAGATATGTTTTTTCGTCTTCTGTAATTCGAAAAAAATTAAGTGCAGACGCATAAATGCACAATTATTTACTTAGTAATAACTTATATGTCATAAATTATAAGTAATATGACCATTTTTGAATTGCATAACAATGTTTTATACGACTTTTAATAAAAACAAAAATTTTCAAACTAATTTTTAAATGATTTTTTCATCGTCAAAGATATTCTTTACGTGTATGCATATCATATGATTAATAATTATTACTCTCATGCATATGATATGACTTAGCCTTTATCATTGGTAAATTAATGAGATAAATTCGAGTAGTTTTTTTTTGAAAAAAAAAAAAAATCACGTGGCACTAACACACACTAACACTTCATAGTTGACAGTGTCATAAATATTTATCACACAGATTTGAACCTAGCTTAAAATGAAGAAATTTTAGGCAAATATCGTCTAATTTTTAATAAAACAAAAAATAAAACAAAAAAGGACTATAACCTTCGGAAGTACAGTCTGATTATAAACTCATTTAGCTCAGTATGATGTATTAAATTAATTTTAATGGAAAAAGTATCAAATCTTAATGTCCTTTTAGGGATTCTGATATATTTTGTCGTTAGTTGAATACATAATGTCAAATATCAAATATTGCACTAGCATATTATTTTGTTGGCAAGCCCCATTTTATAAACTGTCATTTCTCTCTACACCAGCATATATAAACTTTTTCTTCGGAAAACATAAGCCAACGAATAATTTTGAGAATGAAAACGTTACTAAAATAATTTAAATAATTGAAATACAACAAATAATATTATGCATTGTTTAGTTATGTTTGCAAATGTTTATTATAAGAATGACGTAAATGAAATATTTCTCAATTTTACAGTGAATGGCAGGTTTTGATACAATACCTTATTATTATTATTTTTTTTTTAAATTAAAGCATAATGCTGGTTTGAATACTCGATATTATTATAAAATATAATAATTAATTATATTATAATACATGTGAAATGTTATTATACCTTTGTCAAAGAATAAAACCAAATATTTTAGAAATATAGGTGCTGAAGTTTATAATCTAAAATCTTACTTGATACCTTATATTTGTCATTTGTACTGACTAAAATATTAAATATTTTTGAAATTAAATATTTATATACTCTTATGGAATAAAATTATTGGTAACAATAAAATATTTGATGAGCAAATCACTTTATAAAAATATTTTATCGTTTCAATTATATTAGTAAAATCAAAATATTATACGAGTATTTGAAATAATCGCAGTGAGTATAGAACTATAAACTTATAGTTTATAATATATATCTAATAGGAGACGTAAAATTAATTTAGTTCGAACGAAAAAATTGTAGTTTGAATAAATTTTAATTTTGAATGACTAATAAAATATAGTTTTAGCTAGAAAATAAATAACCACGTTATTAGATAGCATACTCAAACCACGCAACTATATCTGAATTATTCTTATAATTCTTAAACTTTACATCAAAGGATTAAAGAATAATTTATAAAGCTATTTATTTAAAAATAGTTTTTCGATATTTGTTTATCGTTATTGATGAGATTCGATTTTTGTCACATAATTGTCACATAATTTAAAATTATACAGAAACAACTAACTAATAAATATATATTTTTTTTTTTTAACGATTATCACCATTTTTAATCAGATTAATCAATATAGATATTATATAATTATAGCAATAGGTATAATATTATGAGTATATAAATAGTATGTTATTATTTTTTATGAAATAAGACGTGTTATCGGACAATATTACCATAATATGATCATATACTATTGATTTATTAAGAAACGTATCATGAACATTTCTTTTATTTACTTTCCAGATATCCACAGGAACTGGGATAATGTCCTCATTTATTAACCTCCACATTGTCGTTCCAGAAGTCCACATCGATGGGCCAAGTGAACTCCATGTGGATATGGGTAGCATAATTAATCTTCTTTGCATCATCGAAAAAGTAAGTATCTGTCATTTTCAATATAAAATCATTTATTGTACTCAATTATGTTATAGTATCTCAGACTTTATAATACATGTATTACTGTGACCTACATATTTGACAACTAAAGTACAAATATTAAGTTTAAGAAAATTTAAAATAACTAATTTTTAATTCTAAATATTTATAAAGGTAATAGTAACGGATATTATTGTACGACCAAATTACGTGTACTAAATAAAAAAAAAATTTCATAATATAATTTATTATAATATGATTACTATTTTTCAACATCTTATTGCAGGATAGTAGGTATTAGGTACCCTTCATAATATATTTCGAATAAGTTGTTTACATGTGTGTACTAAGATTGCATATCCAATACGCCGTGTTTACCGTTTTGATTTATAATAATATTATTATTATAAATATAAATGACCAGAGGCCACTGGTTTGTCAAAAATGTTTGTTTATTATAATATACTGTTACCACCAATATAATTGGTGAAAATAATCTGATAGGTTTGATAGGTATTCGACAGATAATGCAGAAAAATTAATGTAGTGTTGTATTGATAACATTTTTTAGTGCAAAGACTACTCGTATTTTTTAGTTGGAAATATGTACAATTAGTTTTACTAGTTATAAAGTAGAAATATTCTACATACATCGATATAATTAATACTATGTATAGAAAACACTGAATGAATGGTAAAAAATGACATCCACTTACCCACTCACACTAATTTGATAAACAGCAATGTTTTGAACTCTTGTGGATTTAGTGAGAGAATTAGATATTCTTGATTGAAAAAAAAAATGGAAATTATTTTTGAAATAGTGGTTCAAAAATTAAATCCTGTTGCTTTATATATAATATTTATAAAAGTATTATAATATTTCAATTTTTAGATGACACTAAAGTAGGTACTGAAAATACATTTTTATCCATAAGCAATTGCATAAAATTACAGTATATTAGACACCGTTTAAATAAATTATCATAAATTTACTTCAATTTTGTGGAAACTATTTTCTATTCAAATTTTTAAGACCGCATAAAGTAATATCTGTGTGTGCATCTACAACGGAAATAAATCACGCGATATTTTAATTTTAATTTTACGTATTAAACATATTTCCAGAGCCCACAACCTCCACAATATGTATTCTGGTATCATAATGAAAAAATGATCAACTATGACAATAGCAGAGGTGGTATTGTAGTCAACTCAGAAAAAGGCGGCCGTAGTACCAGCAGGCTGACTATACATGACGTCATTGACACTGATAGTGGCAATTACACATGTCAAGCTGCAAACGCCGAACCAGCTTATGTTTATGTTTTTGTTTCTGAAGGTAAGTTTTAACACAAAATATGTAAATACCAAATTTTATAAAACAAGTATATAAAACTTACTATATGAAGTCAATCACCAAATATTTAAGTATCACTGTTTTAAATTATTAATTGTATGACTAGTACCTATTTGTTTACTTGTTTTCCTTTCTAAATCCCTAAAAATGTACGAATTATTCTTCAAATTTGTACAATCGTTCTTATTCTTATCCACTTTGAAAACAATGTTAACTTTAACCAATCACTCTATACTTTTAATACAAAACAAAATGAATGAAAATGCTGTTGGATTGATGAGACGTATATGTCGAAATATGTATGATTAATTGTTTCAGATTTTCAGCAGAAATATGTTATTTAATATTGGTATTGCAAGTGTAAATAGAGTAATGTAGGTGGTTTTATACCTTTAAATTAATTTATTTTTATTTTTATACAATTTTAAAATAAATGTAATTTTGATGATGGGGTTTTTTTATTAATAAATAATTTCGAAATATTGTAAACATTATGTAATATGCAGTGACAAAACAGTTAAAATTAATCAACCAATACGTGCTTTGATATTGTTACAATTATGAAGTAAAATATAGTTTTTAATGTTTCCAAAGCCATTTAATTATCATAACTTATAGTTTATGAAATACGTTCAAAATAATTGATTCGTCTAAAGAAATGTAGATATAATAATACAATGTTATTAAATTTTATTGAATTCATACAAAGTTAAATATATGTATATACTAATTTAAGTTACTTGGTAGTTTTATTATTTAGTACGTTCAATATTGCATAAAAACTATACTTAGTATCAATTTCTATCTAGTGATCAGAAGATCACTGTTATTTGAACTCAAAATGTTTGAAAATTTTTATGATCAATAAGATTTTTTTTTTAAATTTTCGCAAGTTATGAAATTATATTATTGAGACTAATATTAGTGTTTTAATTGAAGTAATTATTAAGTAATAAGATCCCATAATTTGTTACATGTATGTATATAATAATATGAATTGTGACATTTTTCATTGTAATTCGTAATTTTATATAATGGTATGATTAGTATCGAATATGAATAATTTTTTTGTATTTCCTACAATTTAAATTACAGTCTCATTTATTCGTCATGACAATTGAAACTAAAAATTACATGATACAAAAACTATTATTAACTATTCGATAAAAATGTTTTTATAACTGTTTGAGTACATAACATTTAAGAATAATTGCTTTTATTATTTATTTTTTCATTTCTAGTTTATTGAAATATTTAATTTACAAAAAGCAATCTATATATATATATATAAATATGATATAAAAATATTAAAAATCTGTCCAAGAAATAACGTTTTTCATTCCCCATTCTTTAATTTTTTAAAGCCATTTACGGTTGGATTTAGGGAAATCCATTCTTATTGGGTCTGTATGACTGTACACCATAACGAAAAATTGCTAGACTCCATAGTAAAATGAGTTACAAAGGTAGGTTATATTGCTTTATTGGTCATTTAAATTGATTTTGAGTTGAAAAGATCGGGTGGATCAGTTAATATGTTAATAAAAATGAATAAGAACATAATATCAACAAATATTAATAGAAAGATTATAAATAATATATAACCTATTCAATTTGTTTGCGTTCTTATGAAAAAAAAATAGAGAGTAAAAAATATAGAGTTCAAATCTCGTATTCAGATTAAAATTGTATAAGTACCCTTTTTTTCATTGTTTGGAAAACCATTGAGAAAAACAAAAAATTACCTCTCAGAATTAACGACTAGGTGATATTCCGTTCAGATAAAAGATATGTTTTAATATATTTCGCACACACCTTATGTACAAAATCATATACACATTACATGAGAATAAAAAAATTAAAATTTAAAAACACCGCACACATAAAATTAATAAATTCCCCCTGAAGTTAAAGTCAGAATCTAAAACTACTAAACAAATTTCATACTCATGTCTTCAGTTGTTACGGCTATGCAATGATGAATCAGTTAGCCAGGATATATTATTTTATATAATTTATAAATATAGAATTATAGTTTCAAAGATTCGTAATTATTGTAGCATATAATTAACAATTTAATTTAACTGTCTCTTAACATTAACTATTTTATGCACAAATTTGTGTTCACCATTAATTCATTATTCCCATGATTTTAAAGTGATTTTAAAGTGTAAAGTGTAAGCTTTACATCATTGTAAGCCATGATTTTCTGTCTCCGTCCATCACATGCACAACATACAAATTTAGATAATTTTTGTTTCCAACTTATCATTCATTTAATGCGATAAGAATTTTGAAAACTGATTTAAATGCATCGTTAAGTCTATTTTAGATCGACTCTCCCACATTTTTGATTTTATTCCCCAACATTTTATAAAATAAAATTAAACGAATTGGAAACATAAAAATTAACAAAAGTTAATTTTTGATATATTATGTAAAAAAATTAAAAAATGTGAGAAAATCAATCTAAAGAAAACTTCACAATGAAATTAAATCAGTTTTTAAAATTCATATCGCGTTAATTGATCGATTAGTACGCTAGAAATAGAATACGTCTTAATATTCCTATGTTGAGCGTATGATAGATAGACATAGAAAATCATGGCCTTACAATCCCCTTAAGTCTTTTTCAAAATAGCACAATGAAAAAAAATAACAGCGTCCAGTATAATAATAAATTCTACATAAATATTATGTAAACACAAGTATAAGTTAAATATTTGAAAAAATGAACTTCGTTCATTAAACACGTATAATTTATAACACTGTATATGCTTTTGTAGTTAATTAATATTTAAGCAATTTGTAAAACATTCAACATGAACTGAAATTTATGTGAAAAATTAAAAAGCCAAAAACACAGTAACAGAAATCATAATTCCACGAGTTCGTAAAACATGGCCATACATATACACTCTGGCGAATATAATTCGAGAATGTATTCGGTAATAATATCGGTTTCTCATAAAATCAAATCAATATCATAGTAATGTAGTATAGTGAAATCGACATTTGGCGTAATAAATATCAGTATTCCTCTAGCCTTGTCATAATTGGATCAATCCAGTATGACCTGTGCCGTAATAAAACACCACTGTTACCCAGGTGTAAGGAGCGATATGGTGGGATAAACTGGCTCCGATGAAGCATATACAGTTTCATGAATAAATATATTGTATATCAATACCCGGTATCTATAGTTCAATATGATTCCGGATCCAATCAGCAGCGGTGATGGGTTTCTTCAGACGCAAAACAACTACATATAATATTGCAAAACATTGCAAAGAGACGAGTGCGTATTACACATAGACGGTTACAACTACAGCAATATCCCTTAATTTCACTATAATACGGTATAGATACTACAATACAGTGCTGGTGAAATCTTAGCGACTTTATCCATATTGTGTATTTTACAAATTGATGAGCTTTTTTGTTGTCGTATTTAATATGTCACCAATAATATGCAATGTGTTTAATTATTACTTACGGAACTCGTCCGTCATACGACTATCTTCTCGGTAAGTCACCGAGAAAAATCTTCAGTGGTCTACTCCATGGCGTTGAGATGAACAAAAAAAAATACAAAATACGAGTATAATAATAATAATAATAATGAAAATCCGTAGACAATGGCTGTTAAACGATAGACCCGCCGGGAAACATGTTGTCATCGCTGGATAGGAGTAGGACCTCTATGGGTCAGAAAGTGGTGGTATAAAGACAACCTTAGTAACGTATATCCATACGACATGTTTTAGATGTATTTAAAAATAATAATCATTTCTGTGACGTTACAACTTTTCCCTTGGTAATATAATTGAAATTAGATTTCTTCATAGTCGTGTTCCTGTAAAATAACGTATTTTATACTTCTAATATTGTATTAATATTTAAATTAGATGTCTATTATTATTATTTTTTAGCAACCATTTTTTTTTTCTTACAGATTTTTAAATCTTCGAACTGAAATATCCAATTTATAGACCTGATTTTTTTCTAAAGGAACTTGTACTAAGATTATACATTTTCAATAAAAATGCATATAAAATGCAAAAATATCATACAAAATAAACAAATATTCCTTAATAATAATATTAACAGTGTATAAAATATTATATCCTACGATGTACATCACATTCGTTCTATAAATTCAATATTACAAATCGTATTTTATCGTTAATGGGTTCGCAGTTTGACTAATCGTATATATAAAAGCCTGTAAAACCTCAGAAAATACATTAAAAAAAAAAACTAATATGAAATCACATCGAGATAGACGATTACAGCTTAACTCTCCCCGTATATAGTTTTCACAATATCGTTTGTTCATGTAGTGTTTCGAAATATCATAACTCCCAGACTTTGTACTCCAAGTATCACAAAACGAATCAACCCAAGTGTATACATATACAGCGACTAAAACCACGCGTTATTAGAAATATTTTAAGAAACTCGATCGCGTCTAAGTTAAACCTCGATATAATGGGTAAAATCTGTGAGTAAGAAGCGAAAATAAAATTGGCCCGGGGAGAAAAATTCGTTTCGAGGAGTGTAATAATGAATTTGCAAATGACAAAAACCACGAAACGTCCGAAATACAAACGCTATGCGTGCAAAACGGCGTAAACGACGATTGTGATTCCAAATTCGTTACATTGCCAATGAATGCAATCGGAAGTAAGATTAATATTATTAATTTTATCTCCACGAATCCGTAAAAAACACATTAAAAAATCTAGCAAACGTCAGAGTGGCAGCGACCCCACGTGTGAACTAATTAATATATCATGTACGAATCGATCGTATACGATGCTATAGGCGAAAAACTTGATCAATTTTAGGGGAAGGAGAGCTAATTATATAATTAACACATTTCCAAAATGCGAAAAATATTTAACATTATTATACAAAGCATAAACCGTTTTTATGGAGGCTATTATAATATTAAGTAGTGGGGTATTTTCAACTATGTACGATGCAACACTGAATTATGAAAGTTGCACATGAATTAATGCGATATCGAATTGAATACCTAATTATTACACAATACACATCAATACAATACAATACAATACTTTTATCGCAATCATTTCACAACGAAAACGTCGCAAAATATCATTAATTCATGGCTACGATCAAACTCATGAAACTATAGTGGATATTTATTGATAAAAAATCTAATGTTTTAAGAAGAAGAAATCGTTATTGAGTTAGTTACTTTGACGGTGGACTTTGTTGACATTTCCGTAAGAAAAGTAGGTATGCAAAATGAAAAAAAGTATATACATGTTAGATGAACAGATCTATATATCATATAATATATTGACTTAAAAAAGAACAAGAGCTAACGTTTCAAAGAAAAGTTGCTTTTATTTATCCAAATGTACAATATAACTTTATCTACATTTATTTGTTTACTGTAAAAAGAAAATACAACAATTTTATTATTTATTTATTTTTTTTTATTAACTATAAGAGATAATAAAAAAAAAATCGATTGAGTGGAATATATTTTATTGTTTGCTTGGTAGAAATAAAATTATTAATTTTCCATTAGTGTTTATGGTTTATTATTATGACTGTAACTAGTACTTGTAAAATATTTTAAATAATAATATTTAAATGTACTTAAACAACATTTTCATTATTTTCAGAATTTTTCATTAAATATTTACAAATTCTAGTAGTAGATACTTATTATAATTAATATTGTCATTTTTCTATATTATTAAGATTGTTTCTTATAATAATTTTATTACAATTTATAATATTTTTAAATTTAAATATAAATAAGTTTTTTGATTCCTTACTGGATTGTAAAAATGTTTTACTATTTTTTTTTTTTTTTTTTTTAATTTGATTTATTCTGAATTTTCAAAAATTAACTTTCACAAACATTATTTTTATTAATTTCAATATTTTTAAATAAATACAATATACTACGTACTTTTGTTGTAAACAGAAGAATATGATACTTATAAAACACAATAATTCACAATCAAAACAATAGTGCGCTTATAATAAATTCTAATAGATCATTATACTCCTATATTGAATTATTATATTGATTCTGTTAAAATGAAAAACCTATTTTATAGTGTACTTCGTTTTGGGGATCAACAAATGATATCCATAAAAATAATAAATATATAGGTAATTAAATAATTTTCTCATGCTATATTTTCTACTACATAATGATGCTGTGCATTGGTTAATGCAAAAAGTAATTTAAAACTTAATTCTTGGACAATTTTCAACCAAAAAAAGAATGTTCATATTTTTATATCATTAAATTTTGTAGCTATAATAAATATTAACGGTTTTATAAGTAATGCAATGTCTTAAAATGGCAGCTAATTAAATTTAATAATCTAAAGGTTTCATAGTAAAAATAAAAATAAATTAATATTAATTAAAACTAACTATACATTAATATTATTATCATAAATAAATTGCACACCTCATATTGTTAATGACAAAGTACAATAAATCATTATCGCTCCTAATAGTAACCTGGGAATTCTAATATTACCTAGTTTTTATTATTAAACTCCTCCTATTTAAATGTATAATACCTTTTTATGAAACGATTTGTAGGAATTATTTTTAAATTCAAAAATATAATATAATAACTACTTAGTTTGTAGATTATTACTTTATAATTGTTACTTAAAAAAAAAAAATTGTTTTTTTGAATATAGTATAGATTATGATTTATGGTTCAAGTTATAATTTTCATTAATTATTTTATATTTTTAGCAATACGTATTTACACATTAAGCTAATAATCATTATACTATATAATATTTCATATTTACAGTTAAATATTTAATTTAATTATATCATGTCGTAATTCAAATATTTATCATCAGTACAAAAATTAAACATATTTATAATTAGTTTTTTTTCAAATCATGCACAAGAAAAATAGGATACATTAGATGTATGTTTTAATTTTGGTTTTCATAAAAATAAATTTATTTTAATAATATTATAAATCAAAACCAAAAAAACCATAATATTACTTTGGAGACCATTCAGATTGTTCAGACTGTTTCATTTTCTTTGGAATGATTCGTCTTTACTCCTCCTTATTATATTGTTAATACTAAATCTTAAATTAAAATACTCTAAGCACACACCATACATTTTCATTCAAAATTATATTTTTATTATTGCAGGTGATACTATGGCTGCTATATCACGTCGGAAATCCACAGCTTCAGGAATTGAAGTGATGCTATGGTTTGTTGCATTACCACTAATGGTTATATCCGTTAGATAAGGGAAAAGGATATTGTTGTTTAGGTAATAATAATTAATTTTAAACAATTATGTACTTTAATCTTTGTAAAAAGTATAATTATAATATTATTGTTAAACATTTATATAAATGTCTTTTACTCATTTTGTTTTCATATAACAGAATAAAGAAAAAAATTCTTTCATATTATTACTTATAGTTTAGCTAATTATTCTATTACTAACTCATTTACCTCCTCTATACAAATAAAATTATTAGTATGGTTACCATTATATTTGTTTGTATCTATAATATTACAGATATAATAAATCACTATATTTAAACGATGTTAATATAGAAATTAAATTAATAGTGACTATTGTTGTAAAATTAAAATTCAGTTATAATTATCGCACATAAGTTACATTGTACAGGGTTACACTTATTTATTTCTGAGAAAAAAAAAACATAAAATTATTTAAATCAAAATTAATAAAATCTTTACTTATTAACGACGATATTGTACATATATATTTTTTTTTTTACATTAACACTATTTATTTTTTTTTTTTATTATATAATAATACATAATATATTATGTTATTTTTTAAATAATTGAAAAAAAATATTACTTGTTTTTTTTCTTTTCATTTAAAATAATGAAAGCATTATCAATGACATTGTTAGATACCTTTTAAATGATGAAACTATAATATGTTGTACTTAAAAAAATAATTAAAATTTAAAAAACCTGTAAAAATACATCTCAATATAATATACTTAACATGTTAATATATAGATTTCTCTGTACTCATTTATTTCCTTGGAGGACGTACATAGAATTATAATTATAAATATTATTAAAATTATTTATATATATATACATGTTATTAAAAATGTTTTGTGGCATAATTTATTTTGCTGATAGTTATATACAGTGAAATATTACTAGAACACCGTATGAAATGTATTGTTTTAAAATGACATCATCGAATGTTGAATACAGAAATACTAAACTGTAGGATATAGTTACAAGTTAAGTATTGGATACGGTGATTTATAATTAACAAAGAAAGAGCCCAAAGGAACCTGTATTTATGGAAATTTTCAAGTGTTTATTATCTTGGTTAAAAGAAAACTTATGTTTTCTAGGTAAAAACAATACGTATACGATGATGTCATTTTTAAATTATACATGAGAAAACTATCATACAGCAGTTCCTGATATGTAAAAAACAAATACCAATTGAGTATTGTGTTTTATTTTTGTTTTTGTACATTTTAATACCAAATTGTATTCCTTTTAAGTCAGCTGCGTATACTATAATATAGGCTTATGGCATAATAACATGTCCATTGTAAATATTCATTTTCTAATTATATAATATAAATAATGACTATACTTGAATGTCCTTTTAAATGTTATATACAAATTATAAAAATAAATTGAGTTTGAAATATTGTATATTTGAGTTTATTATTTATTATTATTATGATTTTATAATTATTTCGTGATTATGGATAGCGTAGTGGTTATTTAAACTAAAAAGTTATTTGGTCATTTGTAATAATACTACTATGCTAATTATTGACGTTATATTCTTTATAACTATACTGAATGAATCGTAATTACTTGGAACTGCGGCATCACTAATCATAATACTCGAGGGACTATAAACTAATAAGATTATTACTGAAACCCAAATAGAAACAATCGTTATTTTTATATCTTTGCAATTCACTTTATCGTTTCACTTTTAAGTGACATAATTAAAACATCTCTATCCGATTCAGTGATAAAACTGTGTAATTCCTTTAAGAACATTTAACCACATTTAAACGACTGGCCACTCCAGAGAAGTGAAATTTTCAACCATAAAATGATCAAGCTTAACGCTCTGTTGAGTTTAAGATCGCGTGAATTAATTGAGACGAGTTGTAAAAGTAGTTTTCAAATGAATGAATATTTTTACTCCTCATACTAGCGAATAATGGTTGAACTTTCCAAAAATAAGGCTAACGTCTTTTGTTAATGGTTATTAATATTTCGTCATCAGAAAGATACGAGTCAACCGCTTAGATGTGGTAAAACCTATACGATGACCAAATCAAAAAACGCATGCAACATCCATTTACCTATTCCTGTATTGAGTTCTGCTTACAACAGTGGATTTCCTTCGGAATGCTAAGGATTTGCTTTCGTGGCGTCACGTCGGGGAATGCAAGGAGTTGAATAATGAGCAGAACACTAGGTATACGTTTACCAGTTGTCCGGGTCGGTCGATTATTCAATTCCAGAATCTCTCTTCCTACAGGTCACTAGATAACAATGCTTCTGACATGGCACATTTTTATGACTTAGTCCCTCCTCATACAACTTTATGGCCAAACTTGTCGCCTAACCATTTACCGGTAATGTCATTCTTTTAAATGAAATTGGCCCGAGAATGTCAACGTTTCCAACACCAGCCGGTAACAGATGGTATCGATCGGGTGATTGTGAATATCCATTCCACAAAAGTTTAGTACGTGTTTATACGAGGTGATGCAGGAAAACACGACAAATTATTGTGATAGTTATTGTCACGTGGTTCTAAACGTGAAATACCGCGTTCAATATTTTTTTACGGTTTAACACGAGGGTGAAGTATTTTTACGAAATCACAACAACAATGGTGACGCAGAAAGGCTCGACAACACAAACATTGAAATGATAGAGCTCGTTTATTTTGTTTTATTTTATTTATTTTTTTTTTTTTTTTTGCAAAACGCATAAACGCACAAAGTGTTGATATTTTTTTAATGGTCGGTAATCGGTTTATTTCATCTGATCCATTGTGTTTAATCACCTATGAATTTCACCGTGCTCGTATAACAGGGCTGTGTTGAACGACTCTCGAAAAACAGTTAATCAGTTCTATAAAGGTATCGGTAATATTAATCACCCAGTAACATATTTATAACATTGATGGTTGTCGATACATTGATTCGTATTATAATTGTGTGAACTATATTTTGTGTTTATTTATGCGTGTTAGTTATTTATACAATTAATTAAGGGTATTTCTCTGTGAAAAAAAAAGAGTACAAAACTGTTCGACGATAACAAAATTAAGACATAAATATTCATATAAAGTTAGCTAATCAGTAACATAAATATATAATATAGTATTATTTATTGGTTATATTTCATCGTCAACATTTTCTATTAAATATAAATGTATAAAGAATATTGATAAAATAAAATATTATTGTATAGTGCTGAAGACGGTTAGTTAACAATTTTACAAATTAGATATATTTTATTAAAAAATACAATACCTATACAAATAAAATACCTACAATACAAAAGTATTATAGTTAATTAACGTAGAATTAAACGTATCTTGTGTACTTTGTACTATAAGTATGTATATTGTAAATCAAGATGATATTTGTCTCATGTAAAAAATATTAACTAAATAGAATTTTACAATACTAAAATAAAAAATGGGTGGGCCTCGCTTTGCTGTACAGTTGGGGGTGGAGTGTACCTCGTTTATAGGATAGGTCATTATTACAATGGATTTGTTAAATTTGAATGCAATGATAGATATCATTGTATACGAATAACGA